>CM023606.1:4538473-4868473 GCA_013358685.1 Antennarius maculatus
CAGGAGAAGCCTAGGGGAAAAATCTATTGAGCCAAAGTGAAACTGCATTTTGCCTGATGAGCAATGTTAAACAACAACTGGACAGGCAGGTAATTACCATGATTGGAAAGCTGTGCCTTGTGAGAGTCGAGACAGTTAGTGGAGAGGAAAAGTATCACCACCTTCTCCCTCCACCATTGGCCACAGAGGCCCAGTGTTCATTAACATGCATGCTTTTACAGGCCTGGCCCGAGCAGTCAATGCTCTCCACTTTATTTATTAGTAAATAGAGATAGATGGCAATGAGGAGGTAGTATCGACTATCTATAGCCTTTTAAACAGGAATCAATGGCAGGGGTGGAGCACAAAGACGAGGGCATTAACTTATGAATATGGCTTTATAAAACAAGCCAGAATTGTATTTCTGCCTCTCCAGCTGGGTATCTCAGTCTGCTAAGCTAATATACAAATCAGCGTAACACTGTTTTTTAATTTTTTTATTTTTTGATCTGTCACGGCAGGGTAAGAAAGATTACTTTAGCTGTGACTTACAGGACCTGGCAGTTGTTAACATATTTATCAGCGGATGCACCACGATACACCATCGATCTCATCGACTGGCTGAGCAGTCTTCTAGTCCTCCAGCTTTTTTTTTTTTTTTTTTTTTTTTTTTTTTTTAGTGACAGAAAAGCATTAGCACATAACGCTAATGCTACTGCACATAGAGCCAAACGGAGTGACAGCTTGGATTCTGGATCGAAGCGGGCATTTGCTGTGATGGTATGTGACAAGGTGGGAGGATGTTGTAACCATTACACTGACTAATGCGCACACACACACACACACACACACACACACACACACACACGGACAGTCATCACTGCACAACAATGTTGTAAATGTCCACATTTACATAGACAGACAGACAGACAGATAGATCACGTCTGACATGCTGTACAGCTGCCATCTGAGGTCATCTCCATCATCTATATTAATACGTTTTTACCGTCTTCCACCAGCAGTTCATCCACAATCCAACATAGAGAAACTCATCCTCCCCTCCCCCCAAAATAACCTCTCAGCTCCCTGCACACTGACCGGCTGAGCTGTGGTGAGCCGCTGCCTTACACCACCCACTGCTGAGGCAATTAAGAGTTTAACCTGGATGCAGCCTGGGGAATCCGAAGAAAGACTCCAGTCAAAGAGAGCAAGTCTCTGCAGAGACACAGAAGGGCACACGGGAGGGAGGCAGAGAAAAGTAAGGTGAGGAATGTATGAGGAGAGAGCAGAGGAGGAGAGAAAGATGCTGTGGAGATGAAAGGATGGATGGGAAGTGACAGGCAAGCAGGGGAAAAGAGGGAATGAAATATGTCTGAGAACATGGATGGAGAAGAATGGTAGAAGTTGGGGAAGGCATTGAGAGTGAATCACAGCCCTGTGTACACAACCCTCTCCTCCATGAGAGGAAGGTCACCATCGCTCTCTGAGGACTCCCTTAAATAAAGTCCCCTATCCTGCGCTTTTCTGGGCAAACATCCTCCTCTGCTCTTTATTAACTAAATATGAGGGGATTTTGACCGGGGGACAAAAATTCAATATTTTTCCCCACCAAATATTTAAACCAAGCAAATAAATAGACAAATAAATAGATCTCCTCTGCCAGGGGAGAGGGGGGGGGGGGGCAGATGGCCCCCTGGATGTAATTTGACGGCCCACTTACTTGGAGGTCCAGAGCCCAGTCCTACTCAGACACTCATTTGAAGAGCTGTCAATCAAAGGGCAGCCGTGTTGACTTTGGGGATATGTGTTTGCATGTGTGTGTGTGTGTGTGTGTGTGTGTGTGTGTGTGTGTGTGTGTGTGTGTGTGTGTGTGTGTGTGTGTGTGTGTGTGTGTGTGTGTGTGTTTGGGAGGTCAGGCTAGCAATTCCTCCTCAAGGTTGGACCACTCTCCTTACCTCCTTTCTCTTTATATGAACCCCTCACTATCTCCACCCTGACAATCAAATCATCTTAATAATTACCCAATATTCATTGTTTTATTTGTCTGTCCCCTTCAGATGCATTAACACTGGTAGAAGGGTAGAATGAGCAAAGTGCTGCTTGATATCCGGCACATAGTAAGTGTTATGAAGCCCACCGTGTGTCTGATTTTGTGTGCTTTACTCTTCCTGTTTAACCCCCAACATAAACATAATGGAGAGGATATAATCCTTCCTGGGTCAACATTTATTTTTGTGTTTATTTCACATTTAGTAAAATAAACCTCTATAGGTACACTAGAACTCACATATACAGTATATCACATTACAGTGTAATTGAGAATGCTATTGTACAGTTAATATAAATACCATAATAGGTAGTTGTGGCAACAAAGACTATACTCGCTGAAGGAATGCAGGATGTGTTGCATACTGATTCGTTTGCTGGTCAGTGTTTTATGGAGAGTCAGGATAAATTATCTTCAGATGACCACAGTTGTTTCAGTTTTGATTCCCGGTCTCGATTTATTTATTTATTTTTTTAAAATCAAGAACAGATGTCATAGCAATAATGACCACAACCTTTAGATAATGCATTACACAACTATGAAAGGCATATTTGATCGAAATGCATCACTTGTATTCGTTGTTCATTCTTCGGCTTGTCATTTTCAATTGTGATGAACAGGATTAACACTTATATTGACGTTCAATGCTAAAGCAGGAAGTATTCTCTGTAGCAATAGGGAGTTCAAAGAGGAGGAGAAAGGCGTCTTTCAATACCTCTCACTGAAAAACATCTCATAGCTTAGTGTTCCTTGACACTGACAGCAGTCACTCCATAGACATGTAGTTTTACTTGTTCCAACTTAAGTACTTGTTCTGATCTTTTTCCCTTTGTTCCAGCAGTTCATCATGTTTCCTTGTGCTGTCATTCCACAAGAATGCCTCATTACAGCTGTTTGCGTTCTCATTCTCCTCCCTCTCTCATTGTTCTTCCTTTTGTAAAATGCAGCGATGCTACCCTAAGCCTCTCTCCTGCTGGTTGCAAAGAGGGGCGAGAGGCAGGAGATATGAAAAAGTCCTTTCATCCATTTTAGATGAGATGCAGATGACTCAATTATGCTTGGCCTGACATCAAGACCACTTGGCGGAGAAGCAGTTAATGCTGGAAAATGATCCATTTAATCCCACTGATATGAATGACTGGGTGCTAACAGGGCCTGCAGTGGTTAGTGAGTAAGACAGGTATGAGAGGAGAAGCTTCAAGCACCACTCTGGAGAAACAGGGTTCAGGGTATGTGAAGGGTTTGAAGGGAGGAGGTGGATGAGCTCATGAGTGTAAAGAGGAGAGTGAGATGATTATAGTTAAATATGTTACACAGTATGTGGTTTAACTACCGGTACATTGAGACCATCATGTTTGAAGTTTTTTTTTTTTTTTTTCATGCAGGTAGTATGAACTTCAGTCTGTAAAGGTGAAATAAAATAACACGAGAAAAAAAACAACTCTTGCTTGGTTCCCTGAAGTGTTGTCTGATTTATGCTATCAAATCAACTGCCAACAGACGAAAGCTCATTATATAAAGGAATAAAGGCTTTTTATAATATTTCATGTAAAAATGTTACTGATATAACTGTTGAACGGGGCTCTGGTTAATGGGAGTGTCACTGAAGATTTTAAGTAGAGGTGTTTCACAAAGAGCTTCATATGAAGTTGAGGAGAAGTGGGTCAACTCCTCCAGTTTGGCTGCGAGAGAGAGAAGGGAGAATGGAGAGAGTGAGGTCCTGCAGCGGGTGCTGGTCACTGGGGCCGGGGCCACAGCGACGAACCACAAACACACTCTACATTGGATCAGACAACTGTTTGATCTGCAAGGCCTCGCTCCCGCAAGAACCACAACGCGCACGCACGCACGCACACACACACACACACACACACACGTCATGTTTTACTGTACTCATCAGAGCTGCCAGCTACTCGGCTCCTGACAGCCTCAACATGAGCATCAAGACTTTGCCATCACTTCAGTCATGAACTCAGTCTAATAGGAAGTTCACTGGGGGGGGCAGTCAGCACACAAGAGGTGAGCAGCCTGCTAGGAGGATTTCAGACAGGACAGCTGGTTTTGCAGGAAGGGATGAAATCAGGTAGTAGTCAGTTTAACTGAATCTGGATTTTGGCCAACAGAAGGATTTGAAATAATTGTAGAAGATGGATGCGTCTGAAATTTATATTGGATCAAAAATGCAACTAAAAAATTGTAAAAGTGTTATTGTATCTTGATCTTATTGAATTGAATTTTACTTGAGACAAAACCCACAATCAATGGATTAAATAAAATCATTCATTCATTGTCATGTACCGCCGCTGTATCCATAGGGTACAGCGGTACATAGGGTGTGAAGCGGGGGACACTCCGGGCACGACGCCAGTGCACCGCGGTTAAATAAAATCAGATTTAATATTTTGTATCGAATGCAGATAGGAGGATTTCTTTCTTTTTTTTTTTTTTTTCTTTTTTTCGCAAAAAATACATATATATTCACATTTCTAACAACCTTAATTTTCATGTGATTTTCATTTCACGTGATTGTAAAGATGACACATGAACCCTTTCCAATTAAGCTTCTCTTTTCTTTCTTTTGGTGCAATTAACAGTTACAAAACATTATGGCTGGTGTTGCTTCACATGTAGTCAATCAAGTCAGCGTTTTGTCAGTGGTGTTTGTCTGTGTTGGTGACAAATGAGCTTGGCCCATCCCATTGCTGACAGCCGCCCCAGAGCTGAGATGCTATCTTCAGCACTTCAGTCTGCTTCTACAATTACTGCTCCTTCTCTGGCCCCGGGGCCTCCAACACCAAGCTGCACTGTGGAACATGAAACACACACACCGACACACACACACACACACACACACACACACATACAAACACGTTACACAAAACTATTCATTTGTAGAAACAGGCTCATGGGAAAGTTAACACATGTATTCACTTTTCTTGATACGAATACTGATGCATCCGTTTGTATAACAAAGAAAGCATTAAAACTGATTGATGACATTATTGACGTTATCCACCCAAAATAATAAAATTGATCTAAATTAATGTGTCTGGATATTCCATGATAAAGTTGGGTTCAGATCTATTGCCAGATTTTATTACAAACACTACAATCTCAAAAGACACACACTGAAACATTTGACTGGGATATGACCCCAAACTGATACCTCTCCCCACCACACACCTGGTTATTTTATCTCTCCTTACACCTATTGTAAGCAAGCGGGTGACCTCGGTCACAACAATGCATACCTGTGGCTCTCACCAGCGCGGTGTAATTGTCTCTTCAAGTGGGTCCCTTTTTTTTCAGTCAGCCCCTGAGGAGAGAGGGCTCCAAACTCATCCATCACTCAGTCACTCAACCACTACAGGAAGTAGTTAACACTGGTGACCTCAGGGACAGGGGTTCACTGCTGTGGGAGGGGGGAGTGGGTGGAGATGAGATGTAGGAGAGACATACAGAACTTAAGCCATCGCTAAGAATGACATCACTCAATCACTCAATACATCATTCAGTCTGTCACCGACGCTGTTTTGTCTGAGCCCGTCGGTTCCTTTGAAAGATGGAACAGAATGCAAGCAGCTGGTCCAAACCGAAACTAGACTGACACACGCCGCTCCTGTGGTGCTAACACTATGCTAAGGAGGTATGTGTGTAATGCTTGACTTAGTCTACTCTTTGCATAGGCACATCCAACATAGCTGTGGGTCATGGGAATGTCCTTTTCTGTCATTTATGTCGGTTTTTGCAGATGTAGAGTGTTTGTGGTGTCAGTGATTGTTCGAGGTGAAACGTGAATCTCTTGACGGCACAATTAAGATACATCATCTGGTAACTATGAATATTTTATGCTAATTTATGATGTACATGTTAGGTTATTTCACTTGATAAGTGATCACATTTGTCCTGCTGGTGATTCCACAGATGAAGTCACCAAAATCATTTTCAATGGAATTCTTCAATTTGACTGACCAACCAATCAACAGACCAGCATTTTAAAGTTAACAAAGCAAGCACCACTTAATTCAGTACACACACTTGAATGATGCAATATTATTAAGGATCAGCACACGTAGTCACCTGACCACCCATGAGTGAGTTTTCTCTCAAAACTGAAGAAGCTTCTTGAATGACAGTAAAACGTCTTTAACCAACCTTACCAAGTCCACTCGATTCTTTTTTGGTCTTCTTGATTCTTTCAAAGATTCTTAATATTTTTCATATTTTCACATTTAAAGTGTCTACATTTTTCTGTGAATGACTCTGACGTTGAATCTGTCCTGATACAGTATAATACTCCTCTGGTATTGATGAAGATTGATCAGTAGGAATTATATGTTGTTCGGGATTAATAAAGTATAGTAATTTCTTAATTTCCCTTAGGGAATTATAACAGTGTATCAACTTAAATTGAAATTAAATTAAATTAAATTAAAAATATCTATTTATTTCATATATGAGCATTCTTTCATCTTGGTATGATGTAGAAATGATTGATCTGTTTTTCATGCATTATACTCATAAAGATATACTTTATATCCATTACTATCCTACACAGTAACTGACTTTCACCATAGAGACACACGCTCCCATGTGTCGAGTAGATTTAAAAGGTGGTCAAATCTATTAGGAGAAATTTGATCAATAATCTGAAAGGACACAAAGAAGAAAAGGAAGCAGGTCATTGGATGAAACACTGTTTTTTTTTTTTTTTTAATTTACTGCCATTCCTATTGCTTCAGACAGACAAGCTGTGTTGCAGGGAGCACAGAGTGATTCAAACAAGTCAACACTACTGCAAATCTACAAACAAATCTCTCCGACAACAACAAAGAACAGAAGCGCAGCAAAAGAAGAAGCAGGAAAAACAGCGTTTGGCAACCATTAACATCTTGGAAAAAACTTCAGAAGTAAAAAAAGAGTGCATTCTGCATTTTTAATAGTAAACAGCATCTCTACTTCATCATGAACTAGATAGAGAAAGGAATCAAACGAGGACTGCTACACTGCGTTAACGTCAGCCCCCTTTTCCACCCTTTTAGGTTTTTTGAAAGCGAATTTTGTCAGAAGAACTGGATCTTTTTCTTACTCTCTGGGATGGCCTGCAGCATTACAGGGGAATGTGGTGCTCTACACACTTTAAGAGTAATTAAAAGCGATTGAACAGCTGTAATTATGAGAAACGGCGGTTGTGTTCCGGGTCATTCTACCAGTGCTCCCTTTCATCTGAGCATGAGCAGAGGGGTTCTGCTGCTAGTTTCTGTTTCTCCATATGCATATCTTCTAGAACAAACAACTGGCAGGCTGCCTACAAGCCCAAACACACTATCACATTCATACACATGCGCCTTCATGGAGACATGTGGGAGAGCGAATGTGCACATGCACAAACACGCACTTATCACATGTATGTTCACATAGCTAAATCTACACAAACACACACACACACACACACACACACACACACACACACACACACACACACACACACATACACACACAAACATGGCACCAGCCCACCATTGCACCATAAACGCTAAACAACACGTTGGTGAAATTCACGATTGGTTGGCATTTATAACTTCCCAACATTATTCTTTCTTTGGTCTCCTTTGGGCTCATTCCACCATCAAAAGCAATACAAGGGATTATTATACACAAGTGAAAAATGCAATATCATGTGATTAAAGTGAGTGTTTTTATCATTTCATACTGTATAACACTGAGTGACAAATAGAAAGCATATATGTATCTACTGTAATGTATTGAAAATGTCAGTTCACATGATAAAAGCATGTCTGGGTTACATGAGATTAAGTAACAGAATACACTGAAATAATAAATAGTTACACAATGTATGCTAACACTGTAATGCAGGTTACACTTATGTTTCATTAGACCATTTTGACACTAGTAGCTTGTCGCTAAGCTTGCATTGCTAGCATGTTACTGAAGCACTATTCTGGTACTATTGTGTTGGTCTGGTTTTATTCCAGGTAACTCCAAGATGGTGTGGCTGAGCTGGAATAGAGGAGGATGGAGTGTTGGGATGTCGATGCCCCAATCTCAAGGAAATCAATCTAGGTACGATCACAACGGAGATGCTTTCAGTGGTCGGTCGCCTCAGCTGATGTGGGGCCCACACATTCAGAAAAGCTGGCGTTTTCTTCTCATCTTTCTTCATCACTTCCTTTAATCGACCTTCACATCCTGTTAAAAAAAACCAAAAAACAATCAATGGTCAAAATGCGTATTTGTTATTTTGTTATTTTATTCTTCTAAAATGCTATGAGGCATGCATTGAACTGAACAAAGGGTTTAGCTGTACTTTATGCTTAAAATAGATGGAAAAGCTAAACTATATTTAAATAATGTCCTTCTTTTGTGTGAGTGTAAATGTCTCTACAATGTAAAATGACTGCAGGGTGTGTGGTCTTTGTTTCTGTGCTCGAAGGGTGGCAGTCGCTCAACAGTTGACCATCAGAAAATCTTTGGTCTGACTGCTGGATCCTTGCCCCTCTAGTCCACATGTCAAAATGTCATTTGGCAAGATACTAAACTGAAAATTGTTGACATGTGAGTATAAATCTGGTTAATGCTCTGGGTTAGCAGGTGGTAGCCTCTGTCACCAGTGTATGATGGTGTATAGACATATTTATAGGAGGCAATGCCAGGCCGAAGTTCAGAAGGGGACTTTGATCAGCTACCAAACTTGAAATGATGATAAAACTTAAATAAGCTGATAAATTTATTCAATGTTATATTGACTTTTTCCATTTTTTTTCACATTAGGCCAGCGCTTTGTAGCATATTATATACTTTGGCAGACTTTCTTGAATTCTCCAGATATTTATTAGTGTTTTCTTGCTGTTCTTGCCTGATTGTAAGTGGCTTCGCTCAGAGCGACACCGTGTTCACTTGAGGGTGAGCTCTGACAAACGCAAACTTTGTGGCATCGTAAGCTGCAGCAACTTCTCTGTTTTATTCTGATTCCCCATCCTCTGTTCTGTAACTGGATCAGTCGTCATTACATGTCAAATGAAGCCTGATTTTCACTGACAAACCCCATCAGACTGTTTTCCAGCATCTCCCCATTGAAAAACTAGTGAGTTAGTAATTTAGTGTGCTTGTTACTTTATGCTGAAAGTTAAATAAACTCATTACTATTCATAAAGTAGTGTAAATTCAAGAACAAATTCACTTAAATCTGTAATTAAATAAAGTAATGGATTGACAAGTTCACAAGAAGTGAATATATGGATTCTTAAATAAGATATACATGTATGCAACATTCATTCATTCTTTTTCTAACTGCTTGTTCTGCTGTAGCGGGTCGCGGGGAGCTGGAGCCTATCCCAGCTGGCATATGGCGGGGGTCGGGGGAAACTTCGGGCACGACGCCAATGCACCGCAGAGCCAGACAGAGATGCAGACAAACACACGCGCACACACTCACGCACTGCAGGCAATTTGGGACCGGTCAATTAACCTGAAGTACATGTTTTTTGGCGGTGGGAAGAAACTGGAGAACCCAGAGAGAGCCCATGCAGACACGGGGAGAACATGCAAACTCCGCACAGACCTGGACGCGAACCCGTAACCGCCTTGCTGTGCAGCGACAGCGCTACCCACTGCGCCACCGTGCCGCCCAGTATGCAACATATACACTAAAAAAAAATTCACATTTCAACATCTTGGGCCCACCTCCATAGCAGTGACTCCACTCTGTTGATGATGTCAGCCAGATCAAAGGGCAGTGGCATGCTGGGGTCATCCACGCCCCAGAAAGGTCTGTCCACTGGGGCCTCTTCAGGAGGCAATGTCTGGGCCAGGCTGGAGTGGCACCTGGACACAGGAAACAAATGTACTCATTAGCACCTTCCTCTCATTATAATTTAGACTCATCAGCCACAAGAGAATGTGTTTAATGTCACCCACACAGCCTTCTACCAGTGCCCTCATTTATTTTATTTTTCTAATATTTGGTAAATGAGACACCAAGCAAATGTGTGTGTGCGTGTGTGTGTGTGTGTGTATTTTTGCGCATGTGTGTTCTTGTTCGCGTGCGTGTGTGTGTGTGTGTGTGTGTGTGTGTATGTGCATGTGATTAAAGCAAACAAATTGTAGTCATTGTGTGTTTGACCAGGAGGCAGTTGACTTGTGTTTTTCCTCTCTTTTTATGACTACTAATAACACTTTGTCCAGTTACACTTCGAAGAGTGTGTGTGTGTGTGTGTGTGTGTGTGTGTGTGTGTGTGTGTGTGTGTGTGTGTGTGTGCAAAGAGATTGCAGAAGATTTCCATCTCTTTTGCACAAATAATTAAGACAAAAGTTTTCTCGCCCTTCAGACTGTTGGTGATTCTTAAATTGTTGATATTAATCAAACAATCATTGGCTTTTCTATGTTTTTCAAAATGTTCAACTGTGTGAAGCTCATCGACCTGAATGGTGCAGAAAAGGAGAAAGTGTTATAACCAGAAAATCATGATATCAGTCATCATGATGAACACTCCATTAATGGTATTCACATAAGTGCAGACAATTGTTAGTGTGTATGATTACAAGATCACATCACACTCCCAATGTTTGATGAAATCATGATGGTGGAGTGGTGACAATTTCAGTTATTTCATGCCACAGCAAAACATTTATATGAATTAATAATGTGTGGTTAGTTGTCAGTTCTCCAGTGTTTGGAACCTCCACAAAGCTTAGATGCATCTTTCGTCAGACCAGTGTAAATATTTACTGCAGCGACTTGGTGTTGCTCTCTGCTGTCATTGTAAATCTGCCTTCCCTCTGCATCTTGACAGATGAGAGTGACCCTTGACCTGGAGGTGCAGGCAGGAGGGGTGGAGGATGGCATGTGTAGTTTGTATGGGTGGAGTGTAGGCGTGCTTCTGAGTGGTGGCCTTAGAATTTCACAATGGGGAGTATAGCTGGTCACAAGGTTCAACCCAAAATTGTTCCACAAGGCCAGTTATTCTCCCCACCCAGTCATTATAATGGGCCTGTCTTATCATATCCCTTTACCCCATCCACACCCTAAAGACATAAAACAATCCAACTCACATACACACATACACATTACCACCACCACCCTGTGGCCAGCAAATAAAAGAGGGGATGGAGAGGACATAGACAGCTCAAGAGAAGGATACGGAGGTCAGTTATGGATGGGATGAGGGGATGTTTAAGTTGTCAGGGGACAGCCACAGGCTGCCACAATTTGTGGTTATATATTTCCATCGGAGCCACTTAATGTTCAACTGGCTCTCGGCCTAAGTGCTGCATTTTGGTGCGGTTAGCCCTTTAAAGAGCTTCTACATTATAGCGGTGAGGAGCAGTATTAACATCCACTGTTCCAATATATCTTCTGCGCTCTGGATCAGGGCCTGATAATAGCATCTGTTAACATGCACTAAGTACCATTATGTAGCACATCACTTCATAAATAATACGATTAGGTGACCTTGGGGCTTTGCGACGAGCCGTGTGTTTAAATGTTCTCATCATTTATTTAGGGTGAGAATTAAAGGAAGTGCCACTTCAGAGAGGGAGAAAGAGGACATGGCTGGCATACATATCTACCGTGTTTAAGAGAAAGTGAGGGAGTGAAAACTGACCCAGACAGCACACATGCACACCCACACACTGTGTAGTTCTGTTGACACCAGCTTAAGGACACTATAGGCCAAGGGAACTCAAGCCTGTGAATTGGCATAAACAAGATTTCACGCATTCAAGCTGAAAGAGGAAACCCTTGCTTCTTTTTTGCTGCCCTAACTCATGCTGAACGTCTATGTACTGTGAAAACTTGAACAGCCGTCTTCAACAGAGCTGCAGTTTATTTGGCAAGACATTTGCAACATTAGCTTGCAAAGAAAAAGCCCCTGGTTTACTGGAGATATAAAAGATATCAAGACTGGAAGACTATCAAAGATAATGTAGTGCAGGTAATTCAGCACACAATGTTACACAATTTACCACTGTTCACTGAGTACCGTCTTTGACTGCTAAAATGGAACCAAACAAAAAGTCAATATCAAGCGAAGTGCCTTAAGCTCTCCGGGGCTCTAGCTAGAAATTCAGCGTAAGCCACAATGGCGTTAAAAACAAGGCTCACCAAAAGACTTTCCCATGGTATAACAGCCCACCTTAAAGTTAAGGTCAAATACAAAGAGGTGTGCATGTGTGGTGGGGGGCTTAAGGAGGGACAGAATGTGTTTCAGAGTCCAGGTTGTTTCAATGGATTAACCCCAGACAGATATGGGCCTAACTATCCCATCTGGCGCACGGTCAAGAGAGATTGGCAACACAATCACTCATTTCAATTTGCCCTGAAACCTTATAGCCTGGCAGGCCCTTGCTCAAATGGTATGCTAATGTGAAAGGTATCTAGGATTCTATCACCTCTATTCCACAGAGGCCTTTTCCTGCACAGAGCACAGTGCACTTGAACTGCGGCTGGGGCGGGAGCTACACGGCTTGTCCTGTAATAAGGATTGGAGCCCCCTTTGCGCTCAAACTAACCACTTTAGCTAAAGTGAGTGTTAATTATGGACAGGCAAAGCAGTCAATAAAAGGTTAATGTAAAAGTCAAAGGATAAATTCCTTTAAGCATTGCATCATTCCACCATCTCCAACACGCTGCTCACAGGTCTCCTAATCAATACGTTTTACTGTAATGCGCTCCCCATCGATCCCCCTCTCCCAGTGCCACAGGCCCCATCACATGGTTAAAGAAAGGAAAGAGAGGTGAACGAGGGAGAGAAAAACGAGTAAATAAAATGATTAACTTTGGTTTCACGTTGTTGTTTCACTCCAAGTCTCTCTCTAAAAGGCTTGTAAGAAGAGTGCGCAGTGGTCCAATATCATCACTATCATCACCATCATCCAAACCATTCCAGCCATCAGCATCATCAACCCACTCAATCTCTGGCTGGTGTGTAATTGTGTAGCAGTACACTCAAGTAGGGCCATACATTAAAAGACACTACGCTCTTAACAGGATGGAAATCCACCTAATAGACAGCATCGGCCCTTCCAACTCTTGCAATTACACTGATAAATGCACAATTGTGTCAGGCCAAGTGAAAAAGAAGCCAGAGAACATAGATAAGAGACAACACTTATTACATTATTGCTACAGGAGGTCATTTGTAACTACATGGGACTGCTTGTCTCGGCATTATCTTAGGACAAGGGGAGAGTCCTGCCACGCTCATGCGAAGCTTTTTGGAAGGGATTGACAGAGGCCCAGATACCCGTTCTAAACAGATTGTACTTGAATTATATGTGAGACATATAAATTACACTGTGAATCAATGTGAAAATGTCTTTTTTACATGTTCTCGTGAAAAGTACCTTCAAGAGTTTGGGTTGAGCTTTAATAGGGTTTCAGTTAATCAGGTCTGATAAAAGAAATCCACGGATTTCAACCTGCAAATCTACCTCACAGACATAAAATTAATGCATGGTGTAATATTTCCTTTATATTATTTTACTGCTGTGAAATTCAAAGATGAAATGCTCACCTGACAGATTACAAATTTGTGGGTCCAATTACCTGAGTTTTTATATTTCATCAACAGTAAAATGAGAAAATAAAGCCAAAAAACAAAACAAAACATTACTTAACTGTACTTGGTTCTTAAATTCAGTATAAAGATGGGCAGTGCGTTGAGAATCATCTTAAAAATATGTGCCATGCCCTACTCAATGGCTGCATAATGCCAAAAAATTAAAACTTAAGTCGAGATGATATGATGCAAACATCAATCAATCATCCATGACAATTGTGAGGAGTATTATATGCCTGTACTGATCAAGGGAAGTGAAATGCCGCAGCTCACCTGCTTTCTCATGATCTGCCTGCACTTCATTTGACTACAAATCCTTTGCAGGTGTGAGTTTTTATGGTCTTGGCAACTGGAGTACCTGATAGCTGAGAATGCAATCAAACAAGTCATGAAAAAACAGGCCTGTGTTCCATAAATCAGTCTGCCTGTGACAAGGAGGCATGCAACCATTTCCAAAGGAGAGAGAAGAAAGAAAGACATATATTATGTATGTACATTCTGTAACTGTAATGTTGTGTAACAATTAGTACGTCGGACTTAGTTTTTGAAGCACTGATATTATGGGTGAGGGAGAAAGAGGCAAAAAATGTGAATGTTGACTTATCTGCCAACTGTGTTGTGGAAGATTTTAACAATGTCATGCAAAGGACAGTATAACAGGGAGCCATCAAGAACAAGGCCCAGCCTGTTAAGTCTCCAACCTAAGATCTCAGCCTGTACCACCCAAGTCTCCGAGGGTCCTGTGAAGTCCAAGGCCTGTCTTCATTAGTGCCTGATCAGAGCCTCAGATCCCTACCCAACATCTCTGTCTCCCATTACCCGAATCACTGCCACATTCAGCATTAAATGTAAAGTAGTACAGTGTGACCCAGCCATCCAGAAAGTGTTGGGAAAGCCATGTCTTAACTGTTTCCTCACGATCAGTCAAATGCTATTCTGTCTTCAGACAGCTGCTGACTGTACACTTTGTAAATATGTGAGGTGGGCAATTGTGGAGACAGAAACAAGGACTAGGGGTGGAGGTGGGGGTTGGCGTCATCAGATGCGCGACATATGCTCCTTTCATTTTGATTCCCTCTAAGGAGCCTGGGCTAATAAAACTAACATCTGATGCACTTTTTTTCCCTCTTTAATTAATGGTTGTGGAAACCACACAAAAATGCATTAGCAAGTAGGGAGGCAAGAGACGACCTGGCTGCTACATGGCGCTTTTGAACATTCTCCCCCACGTGCCACCATGACTCTGCTGCTGCTGGGAACACTAATTCTGCCATTGAAAATGGGTGCCTTTGGGTGGGGCAGCTCCTTCCTCAGACTGTGTGAAGTGTCCCCCATGCCAGCTGCAATCTGGGCTCCATATTAAACCACATGAAACAAATAACACTCATTATAGGCATCCCCAGCCATAGGCAGTACTTGCATCAATTCCATGTACTTCGTGGAGAGTTGGTTGGAACCTACAGCAGAGACAAAGAACATTCGTCATACCTACACAGACCCTGCCTCATTCACACCCTAAGTGTTTGATGTGGTCTGGCTGGTTGCCCTGTCTAGAACAGGCTGAACCAGATGTAACAGAAAAACACACAGAAAGCTCGGTAGCCTCTAAATAGCCTTCATAATTGGAGGCAATAAAACACTATTGGAGTCTGGAAGTGCAAAGGAGACAAGCCTCTGAACTACAGCTACTGCTCTCAAAAACCAGGTGGATGTCCATTAGGTGCTTAACAGCGTAACAAATTAGCAAACACCCTTGCCTGCTCCTTCTCCTCCTCGGGCTATGGGATGGAATGTGGCCTAATGTCAACACAGGCACAAAATTTACGAGCAGACAGCTATTGTTCAAATGCAATCAGGTTCTAATAAAAAAGCAACAGGAAAAGAAACAGATAGGGTCCTCCTGGCCGTTTACTCTTCCGACAAGGATTAGAGAGACAGATCACCCCTTAAGGCTCTGGACCTGTGTGTGTGTACTTGAGGTTGACTGGGGAGGAATGAGAGTGACTGTGACTTTTGGCCTACAAGCCACCTGTGCCAGGCTAAAAGCAAGTTTAACACATGCAGCTGGCTTGAAGGAAAAGTGAGAAAAAAACAAGGACACACATACACACATAAAACTGAAGTTTACTTGGGGCCACACTGATAAAATCCAAAGGGCAACACTGAGCAGTGATTTGTGTCTGTCTAAACTCAACAATCCTTTCTTTCATCACTAATGATCCACATATGGATAAATAAAATACCTTGATAAATACAGGCAAAATGAATCAGTGCTTGTTGTAAAGAGACACAGGAGCTTCGCCTGAAGATGCTGTTGATTCATAAATCCAAAATGGTGCAAATGAGTTAGCTTTAAGAGGCTAAGAGCCTGCCCATGATTGTACTTTTTCACAGCTCGGTATTTAAAGGTTTTAAATCTGCCGTTTGAGAGCCTCGAAGAGGGTTATCCTGGTGTTGAGAGCACTAACTCTTAAGTCTTAAGTTCGCCAGGGAATCTGGTTGCTGTGAAAACTTCTTCTGAGAGATTCAACCCATACCTCTTCCCTCCTCTCCTTCTCCGAATCGTCTTGGCCAAGCGTCAGTGCTTTGTGGGCATCATCTGAATAGAACAACAAAGGTGGGGATGAATGAGGCTTGCCTCAACAGCTATATAGCCAAGGAACTGGATGACATAAAAACCCTAATCACATGAAAAGGTCAATCAAACGCGGTCACAGTCGCCACAGGTCTTCAGATGACAACAGCAAGGTCAAGCTGGATCAGCTAATTATAGTATATAATAACTTCATCTGATAAATGTCATAATTCTAGCTTCAGGGGAAGTGGTGGTAAGTTCTGAAACCTCTTTGTAAGGTTAACCTGTGAAATAGAAGCTTTCTATTGTTCCACGACAGATATCGGGTTTCAGGAATGTGTGTATTGCTTTGTTCTAAGTTACAAAATGGAAGTACAGACACTAAATGTAATGTTCCTTGAGTGAAAACAAACAGTATAAACTTTTAGAACAATACATATGGCATTATGTCTAAACTGAACATAATGAGTTACTTAGTTGGTGACATTGCCAGTCATGATTAGATCGAATAATAGCAAGCTAGTGGCAGTAAACACACCCCACTGAAACAGTCATAAATCTTGGAAGTCCATAAATTGGGCAGGTCCAGCTGTAGGCTATTATATGAACATCAAATGAGTCAAGACACTCTTGCAAAATCAAATGGCAAAATTAGACATGCATTTGCAGAATTAACAAGAAAATGTTATTAATTTAATCAACAACAAAAAAATAAATAAAAAAAGATGCAAGTAGAAATGTTATAATCTTAAACTGTAAGGCATATGTAATTACTGCTTGGATTGGAAAAGACACAGGCTGTATTCAACAAATCGGTGACACCTTTGTTATTGTAAGGAATTGTCAGGCAACACTTTTAAACAAGCAATATCAGATACAAAAAAAATAATAATTAGCAGGGTTGCCATGGTGTGTTTTTTTGGCAAGACGCTGGCTGTGTAGTCAGAGTTCAGATTGTTTCTGTTTGGCTTCTGCCTCATTTCAGCAATTAAAACCTTTCCTTTAAGTCATTCTCTTTACAACGGGATGAATTCATTTCGTGAGTGATGGTACAGATTAACTTATGAGTCACATATTCCCAGCTGCGTTTAAGATTTTATTCAAACAGAAGAAACTGTCCTAAACTTTATGAAGATTGTCATTCATGCATGGAAGAAATCTACAGTAATTGCAGCACAGTAATATGAGCAAAGCATGCATGCACATGCAAGCTTTGCATCTATGCCAGATGAACGCTTACTGCCAGGTGTTTGAACTTCTGGCTCACCTGGCACTGCTGCTGCATCAACGCAAGTTTTGTTTGTCTATTTAGTAAATAGCGTAATTAAAGGGCCTCAGATTTTAAGACACAACGTAGAGTCTGCAATTTATTTGGAAGAGGTGCCAGACTGGGCCCTTAGGCACTCCTCCAAACAGGATATAAAGACTGCACACTGCAAGCCAGTATACGGGTGTGTGTATGGGTACACCTATCTATGACAATGAGTCGGTGCATGGGTTTGGTTAGGCAAGTGTGTAAATCACTCATCAAAAGTTGTTCTGTTTGTGGTCTAACAGCTACTTAATGGTCTTGTTTGTAGTGACAATATAAAGACATGCTGCAATAACTGTTAAACCGGCATATCTGAGGACTGAGTGTTATTGAACTCAAACCATTGTCTATAGTGGCATAGACACTGTTCACATTAAAACTGATGCAAGGAAGAAAAAAAAAAAATATTGGTTGAGCTTGTTTGCCACAGGACAAAAATAAGACAGAAGTCACTCACAGAACCTGTTACAAAGAAAACAGGGATTAAAATGGAAGTGGTAACAGATCAACTCTCTCATTACATTCTTCTCCTAATTTTCAATCTACAAAACATCCCTACTCTGCACTACACACCCCAGTGAGGATGCTTCTTCCTAAAGTCTTTGCCCTCACTGCTGATCCAGGGTCAGCTGTGGGGAGTAAGAGAGGGATCACCTTTTCCTGAGCCTCGTCAAGGCCCAGATGGCTCTGCAAAAGCTCTGATCCAAAAACTAGCTTACAACTCAATCGCGATGGCCATATCTCAAAGTCTACGGTTGAACCCTCTCAGATGTCAGCCAAGGTCACAGATGCACACTTGAGAGGCAAATGAGCCAGGAGTGAAGTGCTGCCAGGGTCGAAGGAATTAGATCCCAGCTGAGTGGCCCTCATCTGGCTAAGCCTGGTAAGTAGCAAGACTAACAGGCTGAGGCACGGTGGTTTGGGTTCACAGTTACACACAATATACACACACCCATGCTTGTAAGTTTGCACGCAAACAGACGCATACAAATATATGATGAATACACACTTGCATATACACACAGAGAGACATGGAAAGACTCAGCGGGCTACAGATGGTGTGCCCTGGCTCTGGTGACTGGGGCTACGAATGAGCTAGTTTTAGATCAAGTCTGGAAGCTGCCACGACGCACAGGGCTCAGGGGTTGGGGCAGAAGACAAAGAAAAGTGGAGGGAATGCACGAGAACAGACTAGGTCGAGCTCCATACCTTGCATGAGGTCTCTTAATATTTTGAGTACATGAACATATCACTGTTCATTCATCCCCTTGTTTTACTGCCCATGTCCAACCATTGTGTCTGCCTACAACAGAACACCTTACCGTGCTAACACATACCCCACAACAACACCAACAATGGCATACACACACTCACACACTCTGGGAGCCAGCGGCCATTTCAGCCATAATTTCGCCTGACTTCCGCTGTCTGACTGGAAAGAGATGGGGAGGGTGAGGACAACAAGCTGTGAATATGGGAAGAGACAGAAAATCATTGAGAACCTTGCCTTTATGAATGTTTGATGAGGGAGAGTTGGGGTTGATGGGGGCTTTGCCTCTGGTTAAATCAGAGCATAGCGTGTGTAGTATGTGTATGACTGCCAACAGAGGTTGAGATAAACAGGGGATGGACCAGGCTCAGACAATTACAAACCCCACAGTCTGGAACATTTGTCCCTGCAATTAGTCCCTGTCCTCCCTGTTCATGTTCCAGGTAAGTGGTACTGTTAGCTAGTGGAAAAATTGTTTGTGTGCAAGTCAAAGTCATTTCTTGTACCAGAAGTAGAAAAAAGAGAATTAGGATTTCATAAAAAAAAAAACAAGGGGTGCATGTAGGTGCAGCTTATTTGCCAATATCCTTTCACTATATATATTTTTCACATCTGACTTCTTGTAATCAAGTTTCTGTAACATTGAATTTTTGTTTTTGACAGGTGAACATACACTTTTTGGAGTGCTTGACATTCATACATAAACATCCAGGTGAAATAAATATAAAAAAAAAAACATTTGCTGTGATCATGTGGCTCCCATATGCGACTTGATATGACCATCACTTTAGTTTTTATAACTTTGTTTTCCCCACGGATATACGAAATACTCAAATAATTCATAAATAACAATATTAATAATAATTATTTTAAAAACTTATAGTTAGGCCATACAGAACAGAACTTTAAATTGAAAATATGGCCTTTCTGTCCGATTAATACATTTTAAGAAGTGTGTATATGTATATATAGTTTGACATTTTCACCTATAAGAGGAGCTGGAACATACACAACACAAGAAAGCCAGGCTCTCTATAATGATAAATGATGCATACAAGAACAAAAGTAAATAAGATAATCAGCTAGTATAGCTATCCTAAACTACAGTTTCCTAATTGCAAATGATAAGTGCTTGTAAAAGTGCACTTGCTTGCAATTACAGCGTGGGAAGTTATGTTACATCCACACCCTTGTGGTGTTTCTTTCACTGTTCCTTGTTACACCCTCACACCTGTTCAGACATCAGATAAAGAAAGGTTGATGATGGTGAGTCAGAGAAGGTTATTTTAATTAATAATACACAACATGTTACAACAATCTTCCTTCAAATCTCAGAATCTACTTTTTAATAGATGTCAAACAGCTGCCAATTTTCTTCTCAACATGAGTTGGGTGGCGTTATGAAACAAGCAGCGCAGCAGCAGTTTTATCTAACACCTGTGACAGCTCAAACCTCAGAGTCCTCCAGGAAGCTCTACTCGTGTTAATGTGTTGTTATGTGTGTCACCAATGAGTCTTTTATAAGCGATGAATCATCCATCTATTAGCAAGCATGAGAGCAAGCATACCAACTTATTGTGAATAAAAGTTTTGACAATGATTCAAACTGTCTGAAGCCAATCGACAGCCGCTCTGCTCTGCTCTATAAGGTTAAATCTATGCTTAATTCTACATGTGGATCAAATATAACAAAGGACAGGCACAAATTCAAGCAAGTTTCCAGACTAACGTATAATAGGCTTCAATTAATAGAATTTCTACGTTACGGGATTCTCTGATAAAGGGGAAGAACGCTTTGACATTCTTTTCTCACAGACTGCAGAACTGCGACAACTTTGAACTCATTGTTTCCAATAGAAGACAATCAAGAACCTAGCTCGATAGTTTGGGTTCGGTTGGGTTATCAAAAAGGCAAGAGTGAATCTAACAGTGCCCCCTGATGGAAGCCATTGCTATGACCAGAGAAAAAGTAATATCAAGGACACAACATCAGCTAACATCACTGAGCCTGTGTCCAGCCTTTGTTTGCAGGAAAAGGGAGGTGAAAAGAGCAGTACTTAGCAGAGCAGCTAACCTGTGGCCATATCTGTTGGACAAATCAATATGAATGTCTGAAAGCAGAGCAGTGTGTGCTGTGGGGAAGCTGGAGGGGCTACCCCTGGCCTGCTGCCCCCAGGCCCCTCCTGGAGGGGTACCTGCCTGTCTCGTCACCCTCCATCCTTTCTGCTTCAGTGCACCAATTCTCCAACTACAAACACACACACACACACACACACACACACATAAACATACACATACACACGTGGGTGAAACAAGCCCAAATATACTCTAATAAAAGCACACTTTGTGGAACCACCCATACTACGAACCACGACAGGGAATCCACGTTGTCAGAATGCTACACTGTGAAAACAGACTTGTGAAAGTATACTGTACACACACACTATATATATATATATATATATATATACACACACACACACACACACACACACACACACACACACACACACACACACACACACACACACAATATACAAGCAAATGTTCGTACAAAAGCTGATGGCACATACTGTTAAATGTGCACACATTGTCCCCTGATAGCTACAGTACATGGACCAAAATATGGCTTCCCATCGCAGTGATCGACCGTCCTCCATCTGACCCCTAGGTCTTTGAGAAGAGCCAGACCCTGAGAAACAGTGACCAAATTACTGCGCTGATCTGCAGGAATCCGGTTCTCGAAAAAGGGCAAACCCGTCCCCTCTTCTCTCCCCCACTTCCTGCTGCTTACTTACTTTCAATCACAGTTAACATCAGAGAGCAAGAAGTGAAGGGATGGGAGGAGGCAAGGCACAAGCCCACTGCACAATGCACTTGTCTGGCAGCTGCTTGCTCTGACATTTGAGGCCATAGGGACCTTGTTGAAAGAGCAGATGCTCACTGATGTAAAGGCGCAGGAACATGGCAACTACACAAGTGGCTGGAGCAGAAAAAAATCTGCACAAATATATGACAGAAAAGAACAGGAGGGAAGCAGCGTAAGACAGGCTCACGCAATGTTTTGAGTGTAGGAACGCAAACACAGGTACAAGGCAGAGAGGACATGGCACACTGACATGCACACAGACAGCAAAAGGTAGCATCGAAACAGTGAAAGAGGTATAAAAGACCAACAAAATAAGATATAGTTAAACAGTCACAGACTAACAAGGTGAAAATTATATATGCAAACTACATATACAGGATATTGGAATAAAATGCATACATCAATGTCCTAAATTAAGCAAACATGGTCAAATGCCACTGATACAAGCTTAAATAAATAATCAAAAAAACAACAACGTAGGCTTCAACTCGCGACAGGTTGAACACTTTTGCCCAATCCTCCATAAATGAAAGTGAAAATATGGAAATCAACCTTTGAAGGACAGAAATTTAATTTTTTGGACATCTGATGAATGAGAAAGTAGTCAAAATGAGGAAGGAATGATGAAAGATAAAATGGAAATAAAACAGGAGGAAACAAAAAAGAAGGGAAGAGACAAAATGCAAAATGAGAACACTACAGAGCAGGCAGCTTCATGATGCATTTCTTGCAGAGAAATTAGTTTGCACAGAGAACCACGGGCAAAATTATGGAAATGGGTGCCTGGCAGCTTCTTTAGCTGACTGTAAACAGGATCTTGGTAAGGCATACAGCCTGTGGTGAAGCCCGTGGAGCAAGGCATCATCTTAGTGTGTGCCAAGTGGCAACACTCCCACAGTCCCCTCTTCACTCTGTCTTGTTCCTTTGCTTCAACCTGCTCAAACTCCACTATTGAGTAATTCATGAAGCAGGATGGAGTTGCGGAAGCGGTATGCGTACATCCTGACACCAAATACACGACATGTTCCACATGTCTTCCCATGAAACTACAAAGAGCTCTTTTGTCTCCACGAAGAAAAAGAAACACCAAAAAGTAGTCGTGGTTTTCAGAGTGCTCAGAACAGATTGTGTACTTCTGTGAATGAAATAGTTAAATGGTAATAGTTATGAAGAACAACCAAAAACATGTACTAATAGCTAGCTTAAGTTCATGTTAAGCTGTTCATTAAAACAACATAGTACTGGATGATCTGGGGTTTAGCAGCATTACCCTGTGGTTTTGCCAAGAACATTATTAAGTGGACAAACAGTTAGATGTGCTGAAGTAGCTCAAGTTTTGAGTTTAATAAGAAATTATGGTAAACTTAAGCAATTAAGTTTACCTTAATTGCTTATTAAGGTAATTTAGTACCATTGACTTAATTTAACCATATCTGTAAATTCTAAATAATCTTAAAACTGTGACACACAGTAACAACCATCTATAGTTAAGGCAGAGTTACCATTTCACCTGTATTGTATATCTTTGGTCTGTGGAAGGTTGTGAGTCCATACAAATTTTGACGTAAAATTAAAGAAAGGGAAGGCTAACATTCTTTTTTTTTTTTTTAATGAATGATTCCCATTACTTTGGAAGTTTAAAATATTTGAATTTCCTTCTTTTATTAAGGAGGTGTTAGAAAATGGTGTTAGAAAATCAGGTCAAACTACTAGCATGGAGTTAAGGGCTTCAAGCATAAAAAGCACAACCATTACATCCAGAAATACGTATGTGTTATTAGTCTGGTGATTTGCATGTGAACAGTGATGTATTGCTTGAACACCACTATAAGCAAAATTTCACCATCCCATATCTTACAACCTATAAATCCATCCATTTGCCACACATAAAAGGATCACATTTTATGTGTAATTGTGTGTCATTCCTATTGGCACAAGCGTAAATGTGTCTACTTGTCGGGCTATTAAAAGGAATGCAAGAATGCCTCTTTCTTCCTAATAGCTGTTGCCAGTACAATTACAGAAGGCCTGCATTATCTTTTCCATGCTGCAAAACAAAGTGCAGTGGCGTAATGCAAGGTCTTGCACAAAAGTAAACAACTTCATCTTGTGTCTGAAATGTATGTCATGTGATTGTGCAAAGCTGCCCATCGACACAGTTGTGTTGGATCGAAGGAGTGTCTTGTAATTAATGAGAGCGAGAGAATCACAGAGAGAAACTCGCTCCTCCACTCTATTCTTCTCCTTCAAACAAGCACTTCCTACGGGACTCCATTGTTTGGGCTGAGGCACCAGGGGTAGCCTTATTTACAGATTTTAATTGCTCTGGTGATCTGTGGGTAAAACACCCTGTCGTAATCGCCCCACAATATAATTGTTACTCTTTCTGACAATTGTAATAAAATGCTCTACAGCGTCGGGGGGAAAACAAGCAAGAGGAAATGGGGAAGGACAGAAAAAAGAAACAGATTTTAAAGACATAAAGAAAATAAAGCAGGAAAAACAGAGAAAAATAAATAAGGAAAAAAACATTTTGCATGCAAATCTTTTCAGCGAGAGGAACTAATCTGAGCAGGCGGAAAGCAGGGATGAGGATGGGAATGTTGTCCAAGGAAATGATTGCTCTCCAACCTTAAAATGACAACCATGAGAAGCTCACCCTTCCTGGACCTCCAAAGCGGAACCGCAGAGGAGACATGCTCTGCAACATCACACAAAATGCACATACACCTACGCACACAGACAGACTGGGAATGCAGAGGTAGGTCACCTACAAGAAGAGATTAGTGTCACCAGGCAGAGGTACGAACATGGGACTGTCAGATGCAACTGTCCCTGATCTGGAAGGAACCAGGTAAGAGCTCTCATTTATTTTCATGCTATCAAAGAAAAGGTAAAACACAGTTTATGCTGCAGTTGAGAAAAAGTATTTTTATACCATGCAATCAACAAAAATCTTCTGCACTTCCGAAGAACGAGCTGAATTAGAAGATATTGAATTTTACATATTCATATTCTGTGTTTTTCCAGTCAGTATGTTTGTGGCTCCTACCAATGGATATGTTATGACTACTTTGCTGCTTTGTGGAAAAAAAAAAAAACTGTTTTACCTAAGTGTGTCAAACTATCCCATTATTATGCTTGCTGACAAAGGTAATACAAACACTCTATGCATCAAAGGTCCATTAAAATTGTAACAGCCAATCAGCTGGCAATTATTCTCTTTAATCTCCTGCAGGTAGCCAATGGGGATGTGCCTGCGGTGGTGGTGGCCTGGAAGGGATTTATATCTTTGCTTCGGCATATTCCACAATCCAAACACTTATTTTGCATTATGCTCAGCTCAGACTAAAATAAATTATGGGCAAACTTTCTAAACTGATTTACTTAGTTTTATGTATGAAAAGAATACGGCATCTTCAGTATTGATATATTAAAGCCAGATAAGTCAACTGACCTTTTGTTTCTCTTAGACTATACATCTCTTAAAGACATTTCATGTAGACATGAAGATATTCATTTTTTAAGAGTTAAATTCCTCAATTAGTTGCTGATTTAAGGACTAGTATTGCAGGCAGAGCTTAAGGCTTATGTGCTGTTGATCTCAAGTTGTCAATGCTGTTAAAATGTATTAAAAAGTACTGAAAACTTCATTATGGATCACAAAAAAGTAGCTCCAAAGTTGCTTATTACAGTTGCAGCATGGAAATAGGAAATTGATGATCTTAGCAGTGGCTTAGAATGTTGAAGCCATAAGTAGAAGGTCACAGGAAACAAAACCTCTTTCTTCCTTGAGTCAAATGACTGAAAAAGCTGGACACCAGAATTGACCCATAAAAATGTAACAATGGACACTTACATGGAAATTTTACTTAGTCTGGTGTTGCTATAGCTGTGTCTCAATCCACTAGTGGGATTCCTGACAATTCTGACGACGCAATACACACACCCTGACTCTCTTGTCCAATCGATGGGCGTGTGGAGCCACTCAATGCCAATGATTCTCCCTTGATCTTAATTAGAGAAACGCATCAGATACAAATGACATCTCAAATCAATTGACAAGTGCAATGTGATGTGACTGGGGTCATATAGGAGAGGAAAATCTGTTTTCTTCATAACACGGATTAAAAAAATCATTGTCATAAAATCTTTTAACGATATATCTTAAAGGCATGTTATGAAATGTATGTAGTTGAGCTGTAAAGGATCTTTCTGGATTGGAATTTACTCCAGAACCTGCACATCATACTGCAATTACCAGAAATAGTTCCTAAATGTGCTGATGAAATATTGATGGAGAGTGATGCCATCCTGTCATTGCTGACTTCTCCACCTTATGTTCTTTCTTTTACTCTTCACCCTCATTTTCCACTCCATCTCTTCCCCACTCTGTCATGGTAGATGGATGGATGGTGGCGTTGAGGCACAAACGAGCTGAAAGGCTCAGCCGCATGGCTGAGTGTATAACTAGCAACATTAGTGAACACCTACACCCAAAGATCTCATCAAAGACAAGGGTATTTAGTGTGTCGTTGAGGGAAATACATACACACACACACACACGCACGCACGCACGCACGCACGCACACACACACACACACACACACACACACACACTCAGTAAGTCAATAGTGCTGATTTTCCTTGTCAGCTCCTAGGCTGGCACTGGTTTAAAGAGACATCAATCTGTGATGTCAGCACTTACCTAATGAACCCTCCCAGATCGATGAAAGCACTGGTCCACTACACAGGCTGCCTTCACTGACTTGCCTGCTTTTATGTATACTCAGACTCTTTTGGGATCCATGCTTAGCCATGTCCAGGTTATATGTGCCCATGTGTCTAAGCGGCTGTCTGGATAAATTTGTGTTGATGTATCCATTTCTGCTGCGTCTGTGTGTGCTATAAATGCGTACAGTGCTAACGATCATGCTGATCAGAGGATTCTATCAATGTTTTGTGTGTAAATTCAACTGCACAGCTATGCAGACTTATGTTCGCATAATAGCTGTGCATTCACATTTTTGTCATACTTGTTCTGTCTGGTACTTTATTTTAGTTATGTGTGTGTGTGTGTGTGTGTGTGTGTGTGTGTGTGTGTGTGTGTGTGTGTGTGTGTGTGTGTGTGTTGGAAATGGAACTCACTCACCTTTGAGTGTTAATATGTTCAGTTAATTCTATTGTGCCATGAATGTTAAGCAACTACATTGAATTTAGTTCTCAGGCAGCTACAGTTTATATAGTAGGAATGATGTTGGTGTACCGATAACTGTGTGGAGGGGCTAAAGTCACAACAGATTCTATATGTGCTTATGAACCTCTACACCTGTGCTACTGTATAGGCACAGTCTAAAATTGTGAAAAAACAAACAAACAAACAAAAAACCCAGCACCTGGCTATCTTAACAGGCACGAATCATTCCTTATTTCCTTTCCTTTTTTCCCCAAAATGCATCAGTCATAGGCTAAATGACAATGGCAGTGGCTATTGGACCAGCAACAGCATGAGATAGTGTACAATTAGATTAACTCCATCTTCTTTGATCAGCCTCACCCTGTCCCATCTTGCATGTGACACTTTAAATGCAGCAGCCTGCCTTTGCCACTTAATTGACCAGAATAAACATATTATATTGTGATAAGTGTCGCAATTGTAACAAATCGTACGGCGTGACTGACACAAATCATGACATTAGCTTTGCCTCTCTTATCAGCTGCTTCCTTGTGCCTTTTCAATAAACAATGTAGTCAATGGAAAGAGAGAGAATAGAGAATGGGAGGGAAAGAGGGAGGGATTTATGGTGGGTGAGACAAATGGGAGTAATGCTACCATGATCTACCATTTACCCACTTAACCATTCAAAAAGTCATCTTCCTCCATCAGCGCCTCCTTTGGCACTGCACGAGAAACATTATCTTTCCACAGGAGCTATCATTCACAGATGGCTTTCTCGTCTCAGCAACCTGCCATCATGCGTTTTCACCACTGGGTATTGTGTGTGTACGTGTGTGCGCATCTGTGTGTCTCAGTGTGTAGATGCAACATCTATTGGTTTGGGTATGTGAATGGTGATGAGTGAAGTCAGGAAGAAATAAAATTAAGAAAAGGAAGCGAAGACGTTGTCGTTGTCTCTGTATTTCTTGCATGTTCTTATGTGTGTAATTTGAAGATTGAGGGAAGAGAGCGAGGGGTGCGATGGAGGGTGGGGGATGAGGTGAAGGAAGCTGATGTGTTAATCAGTGAATCAGCGTCCATCCACTAATGTCTGCCAGTGTAAATAAGGCCCTCATCTCCTGCCGTCACATACGCTGGCTTTCCAGCCCATTAGGTTCGAGCTGGCTGGCTGAACCGGCCCACTGTTCACTGGAGACTCATTTACGTGTCTATAGGCATCTGTGGCTGGTGATAGGGAGGCCACGTTAAATTAATGGGACTGCAAGCTCTGCCAGCCAGCCAGCTCTCTTGCAACCACCCACACACACACAAATGCTCTTTACATGCCTCTCACTAGCATGTACGGCCGAATGCATGAACTTGTACACCTATATGTGCACATACGCACACACACACACGCAAACACACACACACACACACACACACACACACACACACACACACACACACACACACACACACACAGAAAATAGTGGTTTTTATGCATGCTGTGTAAACTAACCTTTGCAGTAAAGATTTAGCTGTTTTATTAGTTGAGGAAATGGCTATAATTAAGGGTAATTCATAATGGTTGCGTCTCCCCTCTCTGTGGTATTAAAAAGGGGATGTTCCTATTTAGACTGCTTGTGTTTGTGCATGGAGGTAATAAAATGGTTGGAGAGGTTGAAATACATAGAGTAACAAAAAGCATAAGGGAGGCTTTTTATATAAATATATATTAAATACCTGTATATATTCTATGATCAAGTGGCCAGCAAGGAGCAATTACCAAATGATTTTTACACATCCTTCATAAAATTCAACATTTTATTTGTATGTCAGTTTCCAAAATCAACATTATTCACAGAGAACATACTATAAATCTAATGACAGACTAGTAAAGGAAGGGGAAGGCAAATCGTACTTTCCAAAATACACGAGTTTAAAGTGTAATTTTAATATGACTTTTGTATTATTATAAATCCACAAGGCTTAATATTATACAAAAGGAGAAGTCGTGAAAATCACTACCATATTTTTTCTTTCACTGCAGCAGTACAGGACAGATGTGATTACTAATGTCATGGCACTTAAGACTCCCAACCATGGCAAAGCAGGACTCTCCAATCCTAAACAATGATGTCACTAATGTCTCGATGCCAGGTGGTTGGCTATCCAGTGAAGAGAAATGGGGGGCCGGGCACCTTCCCTGACTCCACAGAGGAGTTGTACGTCTGGGTTGAGGACATTTCAGGCCCCCCCCCCTCCCCCAGAGGAGGTACAAAACTAGAAGATGAGATCAATAAGTCCACAGATGCTACCAGCTCCTTTCACTCTTTACCACTGATGAATAATAGAGGACCCCCCCCAACACACACATGCACACACACACACACACACACACACACACACACACACACACACACACGCACACACACATACACACCAACATGGCACCAGTCTACCATTGCACCATCAACGGTAAACAACACATTGGTGATGTTCACCACTGGTTGGCATTCATAACTTTCTCACAACAATTTTTGTTTGGTCTCCTTGGCACCCAGTTCCAGTGACCAAGGACACCGAGATTATTGTTATCTCTGTGAGCCTACACACAACTAAGACACAAATTAAAAGGCACAGGAAAAGAAGCTGAATGAAGCAGAGGCCAGGAGTCAAGTTTAACCTTGTTTATTACATGCATTTCACTGTCCTTCTACAGTCAGAAAACATCAACTACTGGTTGTGCTGAATCTAACAGGAAATATATCCCTGTCTCTCTGTTCTTTCAGAATGAAAACCATAATATGCCAGATCTGACAGAAAAGCCCACCCAGAAGGTGAGTCTGATTGGACTAATACCATATTCTACTATCCACCTTCCACCTTCCACAGAGCTGGTGGTTTGAGGAGCAATGAGACACTGACAATCAGCTCTCAACTTAATGAACAGACAGTGGCAGCTTAAAGCTACACATAATCAATTATGGAGTAGCAAACTGTCCAAAATCAGATTTCCACAGAGTCCACCACATATTTCACACTATTATTGATCACCTTTGATGTAACGTTTTCTGTTAATCTGTTCACCCACAGAGAATCTATATGTGTGCAATTCAGAGCAGGCATATGAGGCTAGCAGAAGCTGCCTCAGTTCTGCAGGCCAGACAATCACCGTCAATCTACCTAATGACCAAATGTCTGCTGATGCACGATAGTGAAGTGAGGAGAATCCCCAGGTGCAACATGAAGTAGAATGGAGAGTATCCCCTTCTTCTCAGACTGTGTTGTAAACCCTCCTGTTGCAGCTTTCCCACTACTTCTCACTTTCCTATGTAACTTAAGCTAGATCAAAGAGAATGTGGTCCTTAAGTAGGAGTAGCACAGATCAACGAGGGTTGGTGTGAGTCACATAAGGATCCAGAAGAAAAGTTGAATGATAGAGTATTCTGTCAGAGTGCAAGTCCTCGGCTTGCGAAAGTGTGTTTTAAAAATGAATGGCGTAAGAAAGTCCTCCCTGAAGGTTTAAGTTCAGTGAGGTAAGAGCAAAGGATGAGTCAAGAACTGGCAGTTGAAAGAAATGGGGGCCTGATGTTCCAGCTGTAAAACCTTGGCCCCTGTTCATTTTTGTGCGCAGCCTTGCACAAGGAAGTGGCCCTGTCCGGTACAGCAGCCTAAGGATGTAGGAGATTGAATCAGTCTTGCTGGATTGCTAGCAATTTCAAGAGAAAAGTAAATGACAAGGCAAGTGCTAGGGAAGGTAGAGTGAGGGCAGCTCAAAGGTGCAACCTCACTGATGAGATGAGAGGCAGTCCAGACCTGCCAGACAGACTATTAGAATCTGAGACTGAGATGGGAGATGGAGAGAGAGGAAGAGATAGTGGAGCCCGGTGTCACTTTATCAAATTCCTCCCTGGCACATGGTAACAGAGGTCAGGGGAAGAAAAGCATGGGGGCAGAGTGTAAAGCTGAGTGAAAACACAGTGCTGCTCTAATACCTTTCATAAAGAGAAAAGCCTCCTCATTCACCAGCCAAGATTAAATATAACCTGAGTGCTGAAAAACTAACCCCTGCTACCTCGCTTAGGAATAAGTTTGTGTGTGTGCATGCGTACACTTGGGATGAGGAGGGTAAAAGCAATTTGTGGAGAACTTGTTGGGTGAGTGGATTGTGTTTTTGTGGGATGACGGATGGAGTAAAGGGAGAAGAGGTTGCAGGGTACACATCCTGGCCTGTAGATGTTGGGCAACAGTTAATGCGTTAGACTGCTGGTCACATGAAATTAATACTGTCACCAAAAGCTTGAGAAGTAGAGAAGAGAGTAAGACTGTAATCCTACTGAACAGTGCCCACTGTGGTCACATGTGGTGACTACAGTATTATAATTATTCTTCTTTTCTGGAGTCAACCAGACTCCAGAAAAGAACATTTTTAACCTCATTATTTAGTCAACATTTTTCAACATGCAATCTTTGATTTGTAAAATAATAAAGGAATCATTCCCTGTCCTCATTGTTTTGACAGGTTCTTGAACAACAGACTTTTTTGAAAATTCGCTGAAACGACTAGAAACCCCACAAACAAGAAACTACATTAATGTCTTTTGCAGGTAAGTGTGTGTTTATGTTTATTTGAGTTTGGTGATAAAATGAATTAAATGAAACAGTAACACAGGTTAAAGAATCAGCAAACTGCATAAGAAATTTCCCTTTCACTTCATAATCAAGTGCATGCTTGCTAACATTAGCTACTTTTATCTACCATGACCAATGGGGTCATTCAGACTAAGTTAGTTTGTATCACATACGTCTCTGAGTACTTTAATTCTACTTTAATTTCTCAAATATGTAACATATTTTTATTTATAAGCTTTATTTATAAGCTTTCATTCATTCATCTTCCTGACCACTTCATCCGCTTCTGTGGGTTGCTGGAGCCTATCTCAGCTGACTTACGGGAAAGAGGCAGGGTACACTCCGAGCGTGACACCAGTGCACTGTGGAAACAAACGAAAGACAACCACTCACACTCACAATCAATTCAATTCAATCAATTCACCTACGCATGTTTTTGGATGTGGGAGGAAGCCGGAGAACACAGAGAGAACCCATGCAGACACGGGGAGAATATATAAACTTAGCACAGAAATAATTAGAACCTGGAACCTTCTAGCTGTGAGGCAACAGCGCTACGCACCATACCACTGTGCCACCCATCTTTAAGGCAATTAGAATAATGGATAGATAGATAGATAGATAGATAGATAGATAGATAGATAGATAGATAGATAGATAGATAGATAGATGGATAGATGGATAGATGGATAGATGGATAGATGGATGGATGGATGGATGGGTAAATTTATGGAGCAGTATTAAGAATGAGCAGTACCCATTTAGCTGTTTAATTTACAGAGAAGTTGTATACAAGTAAAGGGCTCACTGTTTCAGAAGCTATCTTCACAGAATTTCTTTGCGATACATATATTGTTCATCTATCCACATTGAAAACGAAATCCCTGAATGCTTCTGATATTTGACTCCACTGTTTAAATACATGAAGTCTTGAATTTTCTTTTCAGCAAAGTTCAATAAAAGGACTTAAAAATGTACAAAAGGAGGACTATACCACTGACATTCGGATGTGAGGAGCCAATATAAACAATAGCCTTGTTTTTTAGATGACTATGGTCCTAAGAGATAGAGAGAAATTGGGCCATCAGTGTCAATCAGAGTCCCAATGTGGAGGCTTGTTTTCTTGATCTAATAGAAGGTAATGATCCAGAGAGCAGTGCTAGGCTTCCTCTACCACGGAGCAGGCCTCCGGGGGCTACTCGACAGCGGCAGTGTTTGTGGCAGTGCAATAAGAATAAACACATGCAGGCTGGGAGTCTATTTGGCTGAGAGTGATGGCTAGCTTGTTGCTTATCCGAGCCCAATAAATCTCCATACAGGGCCGAGAGATGAGTGCCGCTTATCTCATCAGCCTTGCGACTGATGCCTCTGACAGAGTGCCATCGCTCAGACCACTGATTTATCATGGGTAGGGGAGGGGAGAAGTTCTTCCCTGTTGTAAAGTGCTAAAAGACAGAGGGAGACGGAAAAGAGGTATACAGTGGGAGGGAGAAAATGAAATAAAACGAGGGAGAAAAATAGACATATTGAAAAAACGGAGGGCAAAGGGGAGATAATACAGAAATATAGAGAGCAAACAGAAAGGTTTTCAAGGGAAAACATAGAGGCTATGGCATCAAGTGATGCAATAAACTAAAAATAAAAACTCCCGAACCTGAAGAGAAGGAGAGTGGAGTGTGAAGGTAAATATCACCATCCCCATGTCAGGGGGTGTTGGTGAGGTGAATTGCACTTGATGGTTGGATTCTATGGGATTCAGCAGATTTTTTGAGACAGGAAAAAAAGGACAGAAAGGGATACTGTGGTGTTATACCTCGAGGAAACCAAATGCAATCTATCTTATAGGGAAACATGCCCTTTTCCAGACAGATGCTGGTGAAAAACACACGGTACAAAGGGCTGCTTAATATTCAAAAATACTTGTACACAGTGAAACTGTTTGCTGAAGGTGAAGGCATAACATTCCAATCTACAAAATGTATGACGGAAGGATCATTTCTAACATGTGCAATTTAAGATGCCAGATGCCACAATAGTATAGAACACATGGAGAATTATAATTGTATACATCTTAATGTGTTCACTTATTTTGCTTACTTTAACAAACAAGAGATGACAATGTACCCCTGTCTGGCCGTTTTTAGCAGTGGAAGTGTGTGTAGCCAGAAGTCGAAGGGGGTATACAGTATGTGCGTGTCAGTGGAGTGACCTGGCAGTGGCGCTGGTGTTGGTTTAGATGGTGGGTGTAGGTGGGGGCAATAAAGAGGAGCCAGAGTGACTGAGAGAATTATGTCAGAATGATTGTCAATCATGGGTGGCAGGCTGATGGAGAAAGTCAAAGCCAGGGCGGCAACCTGTAGACTTCTCTCTAATTTTACCTTGCTCCCTCCTCTCTCTCCATCTAGTGGCCATATGAATTTGTGATGTGAGGGGAAAGAATGAAGAAGGTGGGAGGGGAGGATGGGGAGTGACGGGAAACAGACGAGTATAATACTCTCATCACTCTTCACTCGGCAGACGTTGGTGAGGAGCGTGGCCCAGGGCACTCAGCGGCCCAGCCAACCGCCTCACAGGCCCTGTAAATATTCCTAAACCTCAATTTTTCATATTTCCCTGTATGCATAAGGAGATGAAAAATCATCCGATCATTTGTATTGTCTGACTGAGGTTATACACAAATATTAGTTTATCTACCGCACCTAAGATTGCCTCCCAAAGCAAGACGAATGGGTCTTTTGGAGAGGGCAATATTCCCTGTGAAGATATTCAGTCCATCTTTTATGTGCTGCAATTCACAGAGCAGCAGGTATGAGTTCCATCCCCACACGGGCTCGATAAACCTAAAAACCCAACCGAGACATTGCTTATCAGACACAATATATTTAAATTGTTAGAAAATTTGCAGATGGATAAAACTGATAATTTTCAGAATTGATCTTATCCAAAGAGGTGTGAAACCAAAATATTCATTTTCTGCACATTGACTTAACAGTTACCTAAAATTATTATGAAGCAAAACAAGCAGAGGAATCAATTTGACTTCAGAGTGGGAGGAAAGTGGAAAGAAAAAAAAAACTCTTCAAATCATGGTCTCAATTGATTTCCGTTACCTCTTTTGTGAGCTACCGGGTGTATGGTCTTTTGCTCAAAGAGAGGGAAAAAGAGAGAAAGTGAGAAAAATGAATGAAGGAGGGGGTGTTAAAATGAGTTCTGGGTCAGAACTCACTGGGTGATTATTCACCACTCAGTCATGTGTAAAACTCATTAGACAATGTGGAATGCCTTTAATGAAATCAATTGCACAAGTAGCTCAAAACTGATACCTCCAATCAAAACTTACATAAAGCATGACAAATTCCTCTGAAGTCAGGGGAATTATACTCAAAATGGACTTAAATACTGTCTGTCCTCAATCAATATTGTGCTGGAAAATAAATAAAGGAAAATATAACAAAAGTTAAGTGTGAACAAAAAGTAAAAAAAAAAGCTAACAGGGTGGTGAGGAGAGCAAATGACACTACTTTAACTCTTTAGCAAATGAGGGCATCTTCTTTAATTTTTGTAACCTTTTGAATCCTTTTTTTAGAGCTTCCTGAGAACATACCTAAATACTTTTATTCAAATTTACAACACAAATTCTTCTTTCAGGGCTATGACTTGAGCAATAAAAAGATCAATTGGTCAAAACAATGAAAAATCTGAATTCTAACTTTAAACTTGAAGTGTCAATAAACCATTAGTCATGTATTTTTATGAATGGATTGTTTTGGAGCATCAAATAGGTCTACCAAAGTCCTGAATTTGAAGGGGTGCATAATTTTAGTAAAGAAGAAGATAAATACATATGCAGAATTTATTTGGTTTTGGGGATTGAGGTTTTGACTGGCTAACAATCTTGGAAAAATATGGACTCTGACAAGAACATTCTACAGATTTCAAAAACATTTTCACACTGTTTTATCACAAAGACATTTATACAAAAAAAGCTAAAATGCAACAACTAGTATGCAGACCTCAAAAAGGTTTAAATAATTTCTTGGATGCTTAAAAAATGTACATCTTGTGAAGAAATGCTGCTATGTAAAAACAATTATAACAGACACCACATGTCTGTTTATTTAGCAATGTGCCAAGTAGCTCACTGTAACTGTGAAAATTCTGAATTCCATGCTGTAACTGTACGATGAAGACCAGAAAGGAGTAATACTTTTCACTTTTCCTTTTTTTCTGCTCCTCTCTAGGAAGCTTTGAGGTGATGACAGACCAGGAAGCGGTTGGGCAGGGGTGTTGTGGGTAATTAGGCGGGTGGAGGTACAGATGTTGAGCTGAGAAGGACCCTTACCGGGACACTGAGAAGCACTGGAGCATAAATAACCCTGCATCTGCCTCCCTCTGCCAGCTCTAAGTACCTTTCTTTGTTAGGGTATGGGTCTTCATTTTTTACTGTTGACAGGCAATGTTATTTCAGATATTTGGTGGCATCTGGTTTGGCTGGGTGTGAGAGAAAGGGAGTAAGAAAAAAAAAATTACTAACACACACACATAGAGGATGCACTTTAATTAATTGCGGGGAAATTACATGGTCGTCCAACCGTGTAGTTTGTCATCAGAGCCCATTACACACTTCTATTAGATGTTTCTTCACAGTGTCAAATGTAATTTGAAGGAGAGTCTTGGTGGAGGATCACGAAGTACAGTGAGAGGTCTAATCGGGGCAACTGAGTTTCATCTCGACTGAGGCAAAAATATCAAACTATGCCACACCTCAATTAACAGAAAGTGATGTGTAAACAAATATGTCTTATTGGAGCAGTGCCTATTTCATGGTGTGTCACTCACTCATGTTGATGTTCTGGTTTTCTACAGGCCTAGAGCTGGTCTGCCACAGCTGCCCTGGTGTCATTGCTCTTCATTTCAGTGGAAGAAGCTTTATTTTCATTGCCAAGCAATGAAGTGTCTTTGTATGACTGCGGAGCATACCACAATCAATCTTACACCAGCGTAGTTAACAGGACAGAAACCAATGCAGCCGTTACTCGGCACAGAACATTACCAGTGTATGGACTCATTATTCATCAGAGGCTCCATTAGACACCGCTCACTGCGCTGCCACACTGTATATGAGAAGACTGAAAGCAAGCCTGTCCTGTGTCAAATAAAAAAACAAGAAAAAAAAACCTACAGTTGAAAAACAGAGGAGCAGAATCACGCACATGATAATAATGTATGCACTGCAGCTTCATCAACAGAAAAACTTACAATAAATTTGAGAGTTTTGGGCATTAAATTGGGGTTTGCACAATCCTAAGCAAATTTCATCACTACCGTATTGGAAAAAACCCTTAAACAATGTACAAAATGCAAGAAGCAAATGTCGAAGCAAAATTAAGAACTTGCTTTTTTCTTTTTTTTAAATAGATGGCAGACATATAATGTGGTTCCTGGTTTACATACAACAATTTACTCACTAAAGTCCCCATAATACTGTCAGTGTTTCACAGGCACATTCCTGTGTCCCATGCCATGTAGCCACAAGGAAATATGTGTGACAGGCTGTGTGCCTTCCTGTCCCACCACAGTTGGTAAAGTAACTAATGACACACCAGTTAATGGTCAACATTAGGGAAGAAGGAATAAAAGCCTATAATCCATCTATCAGCTTTGCAACCCTAGCTCTAATTGGCCACACATACTGTGTAAACTGGGAGCAATGCACATGACTTCAGTCGCACCATCACACGCAAGATTTTATAACATCAGACAGCAGTTAAATTAGTTGGGGAGACAGACAGGGGGAACTGGCTGCTGAGCAGAACCGGCACAAAACACAAGAGGAGTCCCTTATAAGCCTGTCTGCTCCTTCCTCCTCATCGCTGTCACTACTGTAGCCGTAACCATTCCCTGCCATCACTGCCAATGGGGCCTAGGACAGCTGTTCAACAGAACAACCCCAACACACACACACACACACACACACACACACACACACACACAAAGCTTGGTACTGTACAACTACTACCAGGCACTGGGACCCATGATAATTGGGCTTTCTCACTCCAGCAGCAGCCAACAACATGTAATGGCACATTCCGGTCTTGCCACAGTGGCAGTTAAAAAATCACGTAATAAAAGACAACACAAACAAACATCCCAGAGGACCCTAGCTGCAACATTCAGATGGTTGTAATCTGGGCGATAAGCCCAAGCTACGACACAGACAAACCAGAACATGGTCAGGAAAACAGGAAGCACTCCTGCAAACAGGAAGAGACACAAATCGTCTCAGCTAGATCCTTTAGCTCAATAACATGAGAAGAAAATAAAAAGAAAATTTAATGAATACAGCAAAGGCATAGGCACGGGTGTTTACAATTGTCTGCCTTCAATTTGAGAGGGAACTGAAATGGAAATTGAGGACAAACAATCAATGTCTCATTATAATCTCACATCATGTGCACAGGCTTGTTTTCATACCCCTGTCAGTTTATTGTGAGAGACTAATTTTGGCTTGTGTTTGTTATTCTACCGCTATTACAGGCTGATGTGTCCTCATTCCTAATTTCTGTCCCAGTTTTTTCTTGTTTATATTCTGCTCAAATGTTTCCCTTCATACTTTGAATCTACTTTGCATCCTCAGCAGAAGCCATGTGACTCCCCAAATAGCGAAATAGTTAAATGGATGACTTACCTCTCTTATGCTTTATCTGTAACATTATCTTACAACAGTATACTCATTTCTTCCCAAGGCAGGGGGAGTGTTGATGTCTGCTAACTCAACTCCTACTCTGAGTCAAACCTGCAATTAAGCCGTGTCGATCCTTACCTTAAACATTACTTAACAAGAAAAATATGCCAATAAGCCACAAATGCTTTCATTTGGGCTCTAAAATTAAACAAGTCGCTCCAAGCCATGTTGTAAATTACCATGAGGAATGTGCAACTGGGCGCAGACACAAAGAGGACATCACATATACGCTCTCTACAGCAGAACACATAATTTGTAAATTTTTAAAGATATTGATTTATTTTTTTTCAACTTGTGCTTTTTTTCAGAGGCCCCTTTCAGGCCTGAGGGTTGAATTCTTATCTGATTTGTACGTCATGTCAGAGATTTGTCACTAAGCCATAACATGCACTTTGACTTTCAAAAGAAGCAGAGACACTCCCATGGCATGTAAAAACAAGGCCGCATTGAGCTGCGAACATGCAGAGGAGCTCAACAGTTTAGTGTCTGTCTGTATTACGGTGGCACTGTACAAACATATCAGTAATTGTATTTGTATATGTGAATGTGCAATTTTTGGCACACCCGAAAGGTCAATAGACCTGAAGTGGCTAAACACAATGCATACATTTCTAATTTAACTTACAAAACTGTTCATCAATAATCAGTAAGTTAGCAATGGGGCAAGCTGCAAAATGTCAACTATTATTTACTTTGTTTTACATGTATGTTTTTGCCAGTCAGGGGTAATAACATTCCAGGTGATACATCTGTTTATAAAGTTATTCAAAATGCATTAAAAATTGGTAAATAAGAAAATAACAATGTAATATTATCATGTGATATTAGTGCAATAGTTTGATGTTTTATAGTTCAGTTTGAAATGAACTCAAATTCACATAGTTAACATAAATGGCTGGGCTTGAATTATTGGAATGGGCTGTGGGGGTAATTCTTAGAATAGATTGGAAACTGCTGCTATAGAATGACTGAAAGGTATAAAACATCCTGTAGATGACTAGAATCTTTACCTTTGAAAAATAAATACTATTACGCTCATTTGGCGAACAAATTTTCAATAATTCACTTCAGCATTTAAAGCCAAAGGCACATCACCTTTCCCATTTCTCCAATGTGTTTTCCACTACTCTAATGGGAATAGTATAGTACATTTACAGTATATAAATGGGGAGTAGTTATGCTTAGATAACACTGACCTGCACTTAAAATTTATATGACAATAACATTCAGCTTGTCATTGCTTTGTGAGAAAGTTCCAAACACTAACTGCCACGGTTAATTTTTATCTAAATTATGTGGTTTGATGGGTGTTAATACTATGTCCTGTGCTCTTATGACCAGTAGCACCTGAGGCAGGACTGGGCACTAAACAGGCCTTAATACCTGGCTCAGTGTCCCGCCTGAGGCTGCTGTCACTGTGTGACGGATCAGACACACCTGATGGCTTTATCTCCAACAAGCATCTCTGAATACTCATCAGAGCTTTTTCTGATTAATTCCCTCCAACAGTGCTGACAGACAAGGTGCTTCATCTGTCGCTGTTCACTTGGCTTGGGCCCCAAGCAAAAACAGACAGGCGGAGATGGAGCGATACAGACAAGACAAATGAAGGTGTAATGCAGTTCAGCTGCTAGTAAAACAAACACTATTGAGAGCAGCATACTGTAAAGGAGGAAGAACAAAGAGCATGAAAGAACTATTGGCAAATCTTTCATTTAACAAAGGGAGTATTGTGAGACAACGAGAGGAGAGAGAAAGAAGTTGCACAAGCCAGAAAGCAAGATGGGGCAGTAAAGAATGACAAGAACAAAGCAGAAGGAAAAATGAATATGTCTGGCAAACAACTTAGAGTGATGTGACAAGACAGAAAGACACAAGTTATGATATAAGCTGTTCTGTCCAGATTCTGACAACTTTACTCTTAAATAGTCAAAGTAATAAATTAGCGCAGTTTGGCTGTTTTTCATTCCTGAGAAGAGGGACTAGACAATGAAAACCACAATAAAAATGCACATATCACTCGGATATCACTTAGAGTATGTGATGTCAGTGCCCGCCTCCCCCCAAAAACTTTTGCAAACTATGGGAAAACATAAATTCAAATACATCATCACCTCAGATGTAATTCATCTGTTCATAAAGACAGTCCAAAATAAACCAGAGGAATTACATGGCTTAAAATATCAAGATCAACTTTTCTGATTAGTTTTCATATTAGCAGTCACACAGGTTAATCATTTACAGGCAGTGGTGTGCATGTTGTGGTCGATTAGCAAGAGGGAGGTTGGGTGTATCCGGTGCTTTGGTGGTTGGTCTCCAAGGTGGAAATGGAGTAAAGCTGAATCAATGCTAGCTACTTCAGCCTTGTCATCACTGATATCATAAGAAAGCACTAATTAACTTACTGCAACCTCTGGAACAGTGCTGACCAGAGGTCTAATGTAGCCTAATCGCGTGTGAGGGCTTTGTGCATACTTCCCCAAGACTTTTTGCCGTCCCAGTCAGAGCTAATCGATTGCTAACTGCAGCTGGGGTCACGGCAGCCCACAACTTCCCTCGCTGACCCTTTCACACCACTGGGCAGGACTTTAATGGAACCATGCTCCCCAGAAATCAATACTCAAACTGGGCAAGGATCACTATATGAGCCCCATCCTAATGGGATTTGACAATAGGGTTGAGCTGTAAATGTCTAAATACAAGAAGCATTTACCAGAATTTATAGGCTGCTGTCTGAAACCCTTTCCCTATGCCAACAGATTTTATAAGACATTCTGGAAAAGTTGACTTGAACAACTGCGAAAATGAACATAAAAAAAAATAGATTACGATATTTTCTATTTTGTTTCGATCAACTCTTTTTTTTCCAATCCAGGAGCTTATTCCAACTTGTGTGTTGATCCAGCATTTACAGAAGAACACATGTCAGCTTCAGGCCAATATGGTCTATCGAGATGAGCTAAGCCACACAGGGAATGACCGAAAAGACAACAGTCACTCTAACCAATAAGCAAACATTAATTCCTCCTCACCTTGGGAGGACCTGTTTGAGTGGCTGTGTCCCGTAAAGATTAATTCTCTCCTAATACTAATTGGTCCTTCTGTTGGGAGAGCCCTGGGGGACCGGTTCCCTTTGGTCCACTCTTGCTGGGGCTCACCACCACTGGAGGGGTGCTGATGAGCTGGCATTTTTATCAGCCGCAACATTCTGCCAGAGCTCCCTTAGGGCTCTGCACAAGCTGTAATTAAGTCTCACACAATCCATAATTGCTGTGTTTACAATTACTGTAGAAGAGGGAAACAGAGGCAAAGCAAGAAGATAGGAGAGTGTGCACATGAAAATGGAATTAAAAAAAAACAAAAAAAAACAAGAAATTGAGTCGCTCGGCCCACAATTTAAAGGTGCAAAATTCATATTAATAAATCTTTTTTTTTGCTGCCCCATCTTCCTTCAATTTGCCTTAATAAGCTCTCAGAGCTGCTTGGCAGGGGTAAGGCCTATTATTTATTTATTTTTCCCAGATAGCCCTATTAATTTTCCAGGCCTTGAGTGCTTCAGCAGACAGAGATTTGGACTGGATCTACGCTCCCTTGGGTGCTCCTTGAGGAAGAGCTGTAAATGACCCAAATAAAGGGTACTTTTGAAGGCAGTAGAGAGATGCTGACACCATTAAAACTAAATGAAGTGTTTATTAGCCATGCCGACAGCACTCTAAACACTGCAGATCAAGGGCAGTTACAGTTAATGTGTCTCTCCAGTGCATTTGTTTTTTTGTTTAGCCTAGCCAGTGGGCCTGAAAGAACCAAAGGATGGTCTTTTTCATGCCATGTTTCATACATTTTCCCCACTCAGTTGCTCAATTTCTCACACCTAGTGTCTCCTTATCTTCTATTTCTTTTGTAAGATCACCCTCTGCCCAAACTTGGCACCACTATTCTACATGTTGTTGCAGATAGAAAACCTGTCTATTGTCATTTCCTTTTGGAACAGAAAAATAAAGCAAGATTGATGTAAGGGTGGTATACAATCGAAACTGTAATATGCTGTCTTACTCAGTGGAAAGGGGGCCTATTACTTTCTATGCATGTCTGTGGATGGCCAGGAGACTCTGAAGGGGCACCAAAAGCTGGTTTTAACATTCTGATTGCCTGGTATTTTGAAATTTGACTTTATAGTTTCCCTTCCCCCTAATTACATTCTTTGCTTCATTTTGGTTTTTGAAAGTGAGGCTTTAAAACCAAAAAAAAAAAAAAAAAATCTTAAGAAGCTGGTCTCAATTTTACTTTGTAATTCTTTTAGAAGGTTCACATTTGTAATGAAAAAAATGTGCTGAAATTGGATAAAATGGAAAATAAACTTTCCATTTATCTTCATACTTTCCCTCTAATAGGCACAGTTATTACGCATACGATGGGAAACAGGCATTTACATTTACAGACACACATTTCATAGCAAATATTTTACCTGAAATAACTTTGAAGCAATTTTATGATTACTAAAATCAGTTGCTGAGTATTTTTTCCTCTGGTATTTACTCATATTTAACATTTAAAAATAATAATTTCTAAGCGCTACGTTTCCCAGACTAACAACATGTGATAAAGAATAATGACAGTGATTTAGAGATGAATTAAAAGTTCAAACAGTGAAGACTGTGAAAACTTTCATATGCCACATCAAAACATGTTTTTTTTTCACACGGATCTCTAATTATTTTTCATAACCTCAAGCAATGTACAGTAATATCATAGCTTCCTGTTCCAACTTGCCTGTCTATGGCTGGCAACATTTAAAGCCGCCCTCCACCCTTTCTGCCCCTACTACAGAACACATCACTACTCTTCTCAGAAATTAGATGGCTTGGAAACTGAACAACAGTAGCAAAAAAAGTTCCTCAGCAAATTAAGGGGTTTTATGAGAGGACTGATGTTGGATACAGTACACCTCTGAAGTCATATGCTGAAACTACACTCTGGAATGATTATCCTTGCCCAGTAAAAGCAGCAGATACCATGTCACAATCAGGGATGTGCACAATTAGTCAGTGGTTACTCTTTGCCCCTCCTATCTTTCCTTTTTTCCTCTTAACCCATTCCTCTGGGCTATTTTCAACGGTGTTACAAACATTTCCCAGCAGTGTAACTAAATGTGACGTCCAAAAGCTTATGAGATGATGTAAAAACTGCTATTGACAAAGAATTACTGACTGCTAATGATACAGTTAGTGCTCTTGCTAATTCATGATTCTTTAATTCATCATCCTGGTCTACTATCATGAATGAACACCTTCATGCAAGATCAGTTAACATAAGAAAAACACACTGTTACTTAAGTACATTTTCTGACAAGAAATTATTTATGCTTTCCCACTTTGTTGATGTTACTGCACCCCTTTTAATGAGAACAGTCTGATTTTGTAATCCAGCCTTTTCTTTCTGATATCAGAAATAAACCCCTTCGGGCAAGGCAAAAGACAGGGAAGAAATTCATGCAAATTCAACTGCCTTTTATATTTTTCATATGTTCACCTCTCTTGGTCAAACACACTGTTTGTAGACAACTATCAAAGCTTTCCTCTCTCTTTATTTGACCTTCCTGCCAAGAAGAAAACCTCAGGCTGATTCCCTGAACAAAAAAAAAAACAAAAACATCGTCAAACCTAGAGCCCGCTGACTTTCAAACTTTCCCCCAGCATATACAAGACTTTCTGCTCAGCAGTCCTCTGGAGAACCAGGCCTTCCATCAATGCCAAACCCAAACATTGCCGCTCCAGCTCAGTCAATGTGATTTATATAAGTTATTATAGCCCATTACAGAACAAAAAAAGGACAAAAACCCACTTCACAACAGAAGCTAGGCCAAACAATGGGACCACAGTGATGAGGGCTGGCGTACGGGTGGGTGAAGTCCAGCACATGCCTGAGTCGTCACTCACCGCACATTGTCTTTAATCTAATTCTACACATGGTTTCGTTTCAATCCGAATCAAAAGCTCTCATGTTAACAAACCATAACAGATCTCCCTTAATCCGCTTGGTAACAAAAGATGGATGCAAAAGACACTCCGCCTTTCTGTCCCTGAAATCTCACCTTATTTGCATACAAAACACTTGCTGGAGGTAAGGGCATATATTAAAGCCATTATATTGCGTTGTTCTCTTTGAAAAAAAAACAACGTTTGCATAATTGTGTTTCGTGAGATGGGAGCTCAACTATCCAAGAGCAACTTAGAAAATCTTTTCTTTTGCAGCTGGCCATCCAAATTTCTCCGTTCTCTTGATAATGCTGGAATAGACAGTGTCTCTCTTGCATTAAGGAAACTGGATATACTGCTGCTTACTGACATGCTGCAAAGTTACTAATCATGATGTAAGAATTTGTCATCCAAAAAAATATTATAATTTAAGGACAAATAAACTGTAGGTAGCTGAAGAACTACAATTTTAATAACAACAATTTTAAGTGAATAAATCTAACCTGAGGTTGAAATAACTGACTAAATATTAAGCGAAAAATTTAATTAAGCAAGAGTCACCAAAGCCCGAGATTCTTCTCTTTTTCCTTATGATCGATCAAAAGCGAACATTGTGTAATGTGGATAGAATAAGAAAATAATCTGAGAAGGACAGGAAAGACTAAACTCATTCAATCAAAGTAGGACAGCAGGCATCAAGAAAGTGTTGATGTTTCACAACACACAGCCACGAGAATTATCCAGTGTTGATGTGGCCATTCCACTTAATCAGATGGTGGAGAGGTTAGTCACTAGCAACAGCCCCACGTCATAACTGCAAGTTGGTGCAGGAGGTCTGATTTGCACAATATTCTTTCTCAAAGCTAATAGTGATGATGAGAATCTGACTCGTACATCTGTTCATGACAGTCACCTCGGGCAAAATATGCAGAGACACACACACAGGTTCTTTTTTCAAATAATGTGAAGTTTGTATTGATCTCTATCTCTGAGATATGCAGTAACTCACCCAGCCTGACTTGCCGGGCCCTGTTCTGTCCCAGGTGCCTGCAGGTGTTTTACTGCACACCTGTGTGTTAAAAAGGATGTGCTATCCACAGAGGCAATTTTCAATGTCCCTGCCTCCTGGTGGCTTGGAGCAGCAGCTCTATATGTGAAATAACATACATCCTATCTGTCTTCAAACACATAGATGAAGGCCTTGGCGGCTGCTTTTTTGTCATGTTGCATATTAGCCCTGCCCCAGTCATGCATGTGAGCGCATTCCCTCAAAGGTGTGCTCATATCATATGTGTGCAGCCCTGTCATCTGCATAGAAGTGTGTGCAGACACAGACAAAAACACATACATATTAGCATGTTGTCAAGGGTGTGTGAGCAGCAGCAGGGTGTAAATTGCACACGGGTCTACTGTAATGAGGACTGATGGCTTATGCCTACTATATATTCCAGGAGGGTGTCTTCTGACAGCTTTGGGAGCCGATAAAGTAATAACTAATAATGTGCAGATAGAGGCGCCACAGTTTGACAACTTTGCTAACGTTGAGAGAGTGTGAGGTTGTGTGTGAGTGAGAGAAAGGAAAAAAAATACAGAGAATGAGGGAGAGTGAGGGAGGGTGCCTGTGCTATGGGGGCTTCCTTTCAAGTTTCAAACACAACCTCCAGTGATGGCTTCAAACCTAATTCACTGCTTCCAATAAATACACAGGCAGAAAGAGAATACATAAACTGTTTAACAATCACTCACTTTGAAAAAAAAAAAAAAGAACAGAAATGGGAAAAAAAAGGGTATCTATTCCGCATTGCTTTTTTATAATCCGTCAAAACTATAAACAGAAATTGAAATAAGAAGAACTAAGATAGGTGTGTACGGGAAGCACCAGGGACAGAGGAGACTGCTCTCCCCCTCTTTTCCTGCAGAAATAAGTGATCCTGCTCAGGTTTCTACAACGTGGAAACTCCTCTATAAATCATAGTCCCCACTGAAAGAAGAATGTCTGACAATGACAGAAGACTCTCTGTGCATACTGCTCTCTGTCTCTTCTTCTTCACCTTCTCCATCCTCACCCCCTACAGCTTTTATAGGAGTCACGGCCACCAACTTCCTAGCATGGTATTGCAACTCAGTAGAGAAAAACTGATTCCCTCCATATGGAATATACATTCAAGCTCTATGTTTACTGGTAGGTTTGCTATGAGTTTTGAAACCAAAAATATCAAAATACAAAAACCCAAAATACATTTACAGTCACATTCCCTTGTGCTTGGGAAATTGTTATTTCACTTCACAAAATGTTAAAGTTGGATTAGATTGAAGGCAAAACAAATTTTGTTGCAGTTTCAGAAGAAAATGAGGGAAACATTTGTCCAATTAAAAATACTTGAGTTTTGCTCTGCATGTGATGTTAATCAGCATAAAGGTATGTCCGTTCAAGTTTAGGAAATTATAATTTTCCATGTATGAAAAAAAACTATGACTGTTTCATGCCAACAAGGTGGATATTGAATGTCAGGGAAAGTTCTGTGGTACGCTAGGTACGTTATTTTTCTTTTTAAAAAATGCTTGAATTACAGATGCAGCACAAGTTGTATACATTTCAACCCTGGGTAGTTCCACACTTACAAGCTAATATAAAACTAATATATGTACCAGCAAGAAGAGACCCTCTTTGAGCCAGTGATCATTAAGGCGATGGAGGATGAGAGGTTTGACTGACTGTTACAGGCCTTCACATCACAGTGGGTCTCAACAGGCCAAGAAACTACAGCTAAAAAGCATAGCAGAGGCTGTACGTCCATCAAGCTTCTATAAAACCCTGGACTGAGAGGTCAACCACTAACCCAAGTCTATAGAAGACTTAGTGCTATACAGCTGGTCATCAAAGTCACAGAGAGGGTCATTGGCTTTGACCTCCCCTCCACGGACATTTTATACATTCAGCACTGGAAGAGAAGAGTGCTAGACATTTTTAAGTGGATGGTCTCAGGCTACAACCTGAGACAGTGCAGGCCTGTGAGCATCAGCAATAACGAAGCTCACTTCCATAAAAGCTTCTTTCCAGCCACTGTCAACTGCAAACACACACAAACACACACAAACACACACACACACACACACACAAAAGGGGCCTGTAGGCATGCAGGTGAGGAGGAGGTAGAGCGGCAGGCAGCTCCTTCATGGTGCACCTGCAGTGAGCAACTTGTAAAGGGGACGGCGCATTGCTCACGGGCACCTTGCTCACGGGCACCTTGCTCAAGGGCACCATGGCAGTGCTCGGGAGGCGAGCTGACACCTCCCCCAATCAGCTCACACTCTGAGGTGACTGGGCGGGAGCGGGAATCGAACCGCTGATCTTGAAACATTGGACAACCCGCTCTACTGCCCACTCTACCGCTGAGCCACTGCTGCCCCACTGCATATTATATGTACAGTAATAAAATACTCAGTCCCAACATACAGTATGTGATACATGATACATCACATGCCATACATGACATGTTTGCCTTTGATACCTCTGAGAGACACACAAAATTCCAGTGTAGTTGAATTTCAAAGTATTTGTACAAATGGCAATAAACTCTCTTTTCTCCTCTCCTCTCCTCTCCTCTCCTCTCCTCTCCTCTCCTCTCCTCTCCTCTCCTCTCCTCTCCTCTCCTCTCCTCTCCTCTCCTCTCCTGTCAATGGCCACAAATGGCCACACATTGTTCTTATTATGTTTCTAAAACTTGGAAACAGAGAATATGTAAAACATTACCTATATGTTGGTCTCAGTCTTGATTCTAGTGTGTTAAATAACATTTAAATAAAAAAAAGAACTATCACTATTTTGTTTATCCTTTTACAGCATAATGTATAATGTAATCTAAATCATCTGATTTACATCTAACATCTGAAATTTAAAGAATAATTACTGTAGATGTGGACAATGTATCAATTCTTTACACAAATTAAAATTTACAGGGTAACATCCTTTCTTCACTCACTCAAAGTTACAGTGACAAAAGTTTTTCAACCAATATATGTGTTCCAGCACCATGCCTTAAATCCATGCAAATTAACAGGCAACATTTCGACCCTGGTGTTAATTTCTTTATTCACAGATCTGTTCCGAACAGTGCAGCTGCGCAATCAAATCTGATCAAGTACTCTTATAAAAGAAAAGAGTCATGGCAGGAGTTGGAGGGAACGACAGAGTGGAAGAAAAGAAGAAGGGGAAAAAGAGCAAACGAATGAGTGTGGTTTTGTTTCAAGAGGTAAACCACACGTTGGGTCTGGTGAAACTGGACTGATCCGTCTTTTCCCTGTGTGTGATTGGGTCTCTCATTAGGAGCCAGGCCCTGAAACTAGAGCCCAGCCTAATGCCTTGCCGTGTTTAGAGAAGCAAAGAAACCATTTGGCTATAATAGCAACCTTTTCAAAAAACAAACCTCTGAAATGAAAGGCGGCCAGACTTGCAGAAGCCGACAGTCGATTATTTTGAAAAAGAGGCAGGGGAGACATAACCATGAAAAATTGTAAACTGCAATTGAAAATAAAGCCAGGCGCACTGTATGCACCACCCCTTTCCCTTCAGACATTTTTCCTATTTCCCTCTCCACCTCTCTTCTTTCTATGGTTGTTTAATTCTACCACAGTGTGTCCCTCACCTAAAACCTGTACAATGAGATGTGTTAACATGGTTTAACTCACCCACCCTGGGCTTTCATTCCACAAAGATGCTGTCACACGATAAGCTGCTCTCTCTGTCACTGATCAGTACTTTACTGCTACTCATTTTTCCTCTTCTGTCCGTCTTTCATAAAAAATGAGCTTGTTTCACCTGAAGCCATTTGACTGCTGTAGAAGACAAACATGTATCACCAACTTTCTAACACTGACACAAGGTTTACTGACATCAGCAAGTGTTACCTAGGAATTTCCTATATGTATGAGGGCAGTGAATGTAAGTTGTCAATTCATCTTGTCCCAACTTGCAGCAAATGGCATAATAAGCACAAAGGCATATGACCTTTTATGTTTTCATCTTAATCGCAAACAATGCTTTTAGCTGACATGTCTACTCCCATGACTAAGTTGATAGCAAAGTCAAGGAGTAACTGGTTTTAGAGACAGGGGTCAGAGTGTTGGGTGTGGATCCATCCTACCTTCAGAGCATCATGCTACAGGGGACAAGCCAACAAGAGGAGAAGGCCACCCTGTTTAAAGCACCAGCCTGGGCCTTAGGGGCCCACCGGTGACAGCTCTCATGTCTTAGCCAGACCTGTGGAACACAGGTAATGTTCCCCGGGGGCCTGCTGAAAGATAAACATGCACTAGCACACCTGCATTTTAAGCTGTAATTTGTCTTCTTTCATGTTCAAGGTGTTTTATGAGAGCAACAGGACAAGGTGAAACAGCGAACAAAATATCCAAGCCCATATACATGTCTGGAAATTATTCTTTCTCTGCAACCCACACAAAACAAAAACAGCAACTTCGTAATTTTCAGTAAGTTTCAGATAAGTGACTTGTTATTCATCAACTGACTGAGGACTTAAAATATTACATACTGAAAACAAATCAACCCAATACTAAAATTACACATTCAACAATCAAAAATGACAGACTTACAAATACTTCAAATAATATGCAACATAGAGGCCAAAAAGTTTTCTGGAAGTTCTTCATTTTGTTTTCTAAATAAGTGGTGGTGTCTATGTATGTGTATGTGAATGTTTGTATGGCTGGGGGTGACTAGTGATCCCTGCCTCCTCCTGTATATCTTATGCCGGGGTATTAGCGAGGGTCCCTCCCAGAGGCAGTGACTACACAGGCTCCTTCAGAGAAGGCACTCATCAACGCTTCTGCTCTCAAAGGCAGCTTTAGCCTGTGCCATTCAAAGCAATCAACCCAGTCAGGGTCTGCCCATCCAGCCCAAATCCCTTCATGGCTATAAGAAGAACTCTGAGATGGGCCTGCTGAGGGCAAGACAGGGATAGGGTTGAGATTTGCTCTTCGGATATTGTGAAAAGGCCGTGACACATGCTTATTCATGCCCCAATAACCCCCAACAAAATAGATATACTGTTCATGAAATAAATAATTTAAAAGGGAGGAGTTAAGGGATACACTGCTGTAGAAGTAACGATGCCCTTATTGAGTATTGCTCATATTTATTCACACATACACAAATGCAAACAAGTACTTAAACATGCTGTCCACTGCTATCTGCAACCTTGGATGTTGTTTAGACATCATTGGACAGTGTTTTGGTTTTTAGAAGGAACAGAGGACTGTATATGTGTCAGAGAAGATATTGAAGAAGCTTATGTTTGCAAGAAAGTCAGCCAATAATTATCATGTTTGGTCGATGAGCACAAATGAGAGGGCAGCAGAATCTTTAAGACTCCTTTAAGATGAGTTTGGCACTAATGACACTAATGAGCTGAGACTAGTAACTTGTTTAAACTATTTAGATATTTTAAAGTAGGACATTTGGGAGATTGTGTAAACTGACTTCTTCAAAATTAACATATCCATGGTTACAAAATTTGTCAACTTTGATTAACAGAAATGTTCTTTAAAAAAATATTACTGTTTATGTAATCTGTACCATATCTAGTTTGGTTTGAGCAGCTTGAACAAGAATTCTAATGACTTCTTTTTCTAAGCTCTCTTTAGTTTTCTTGGTTCACCTGGCTTGTTCATTTTGTAAATCCATCAGTGTTTGTTTCGATATTAATGGAATTAAATGAAAGAAATGTTTCAGTATCATTAAATTTAGAATAAATTGTATGGGAATTATAAAAGATTTTTTTAGCTACTGCTAAAAACATCAATTAAGGCTTTTAGTTTCAAGGCACTGTCTTCAATTATAAATGTGAGTAAAAGTCTATATAGTTTGTTTTCATTTTAAAAATGCATTGCTAGTTTCAGTTATCTCTCTCTCGCACTCTCTCTCTCTCTGTGTGTGTGTGTGTGTGTGTGTGTGTGTAGGGGATTCACAGAGAATAATGCTGGACCGTATTCACACATGAAAAAACAACAAAAGCTCCCTCAGAAGCGTGTCAGAGTGCCCTCATATCTGTTCAGTGAGGGCAGAGAGGGTACGGAGCGTCTGGAAGGGTCACTCAATTTCAAAGTGTCTTGTTTTCTATCTGTAGGCAGCTGCAGTAAAATACGTAACAAAGGCCTTTCTTGGGAAATAACGGGCCAATCGAAACAGGTATCTCAAGCTTTGTGCAGCAAATATGAGCCACTTATTTGCAGTGTGAGGTTGTCTTCAACCAAAGAAGCTCATTTAACTTTAAAGTGTCAGATTTATGACAATTTTCCATGAAATAGCATAAAAGTAGTTGTGCAGAAGAATTGTTTGGATTTTGGACACAGACTGCAATACATTTCGAGTATGTGTGATCCAAATACTTTAGATACATAATGGCTAAGCTTTAGAAATGTAAACTCAAACGCTGGAGGGGAGGACTGAGTATTATGTGAATTAGAGTACATAGGAATACAGACAATATATGTTTGCTAATGTTAAGTGCTGATTGTTTTTTTTCCATTGTCAGATCAAAATCTTATCCACTGAGGTCAGTGATTGACGCTATGATTCTTTAACTGAACTGTTAGAAATCACTAGCTATAAATAATCAATTATTATATATATATAATAATATCGCTAATTATTAACAGCAATTTGATCTGAAGATGCATTTGTAAATTGAACACACGGTATTTCAACAAATATGCCATGTGTTTAGAGATGATCATGATGATAGGAGTATTGGATGGACTAGAGCAAGGATGTGCAGAGTAACAATGTGCAGCGTTCTGGGGCTGATGGGGCTCATCCTGCTCTCAACTCCGCACAATTATGCCAGCCATTTTGTGTTTCTCTTCTGAGTCCTACTAATGTGTTGTGGCTGTGGCCCTGCTGTGAGCTCAAAAGGGCTAAAAGTAAACTGTATTATCAAGGTGACGAGGGATGCTTATCTGTTCCCATTGCGTTCAACTTGTGATTCTCTGGTCACAAACATGAAAGATGCAGACAGTTGCACCACAGTGATTAACCCGAGCAAGTCAAATCATTCCCAAACAATAATAAACACAGGCCGAAAAGCAGCAAGTACAACTCCTAGCAAAGAGGAGCCTGTTGTTGGAAGGCTACCATTAGTGAACTCCCGTGTGAATACAGTCACCATTCGAAATGTTGACAGAACTGTCAGTAAAGAGGACTAATCTGAAACTCAAAATATAACATTTAATAATTTGCTGCTACTGGCTGATGCACAGACTATAACAAGGTATTCACATTTTTCCCCACATTAAGCACTAACTCACTTGGTGCTCGGAATCATAATGCATAAACAGATCAAAATAACAGAGGACTCCTTGACCTAAAACAGGATGAGGGACAAGGGAACGGGTAGAGGCAGGAAGGAGGTTAATGACCCAGACTTTAAAAACAACTTTCTGCAGAGGAGTCAAAGGAGGGCTAAAAATCACCTACTGAGAGAGCTGAGAGCTCTGGTGCTTTCAAGCCCAGGACAGTGAGGATATTAAGAAGGTAAAGGGCCTATTGAGTGCCGAGCTATCTTGCCCTGGCATTTAATCAAAGGGATTAAAAACTTGGGAAACCAAGCCCACAGGTTTTCCTACAGGAAGCATACTAAATAGTTATCAAAAACACAAAAGTTCAAAGCACTTCAATTTTCCCATATTGAAAGTGTTTTGGTCAGAGTCCCGGACGTATCTTTAGGCAAAAAAATTGTGTTAGAAATATTTGTGTTTTTATGCTGGGGAGGTTTGAGGAGTGTGCGAATGCTTGTGCTGGAGACTGTCAGGGTCAACACTGTGTGTTACTCCGAGGCCCAACTGTGTTAAACATTCACATACAGTGCGTCTCATACAGACGGTTGATGGTAGGCTGGTGTACAGTATATGTCAAAGTCAACTTAAACACTTTAAAGGAGCTGTCATTATGGGATATCATTATATCCACTAGAACCATGTTGATCATTGCACAGCATTGGGTCATTTTGAAAATTACCGCATCGAAAACAAAAGTACAAATCTTTGTTAATCCAGGTTTCTTCTGTATAGCAGCAGCCCAGAAAGGAAAAGGATTAGGTAGGATGTAAGAAAACTACTACATAACGTCACATGATTGTGGCCTAGCGGTGCGTGCTCAGGCTGATGTGCCCTGTGAGGTTTTCTTTGACATTTATAATTGGGCAAGCATAGGTTCAGTGGTTTGAGCTTAATGTGATGAGTGTGAAAGTGAAAGCATGTGACAAATCCCATGACTCCTCAAAAGTTGCAGTGGTCTCAGCAAAGCAATGTGGTCTTTACAGTGGCCCAGTGGATATCAGTTAGAATCAGGATTGCAGATCCTACAACATAGTAACTAACATTGTCAGCTTTATCGGTCTTGGCTGAGACTTCTCCTGCTGAAAGTCTATGCCTATCTTGTCCCAAGAAGTTAGTGTACATAAAACCCTAACACACAAAAAGCAATGACAAACAAATGAAAAAATAAAGTTCATAAGTTAAGAACAATTGTCTTTATCATCCAATTTTGAACAATTTTCTGTTCGTCAACAATAAAAGCTTTCTCGTATCAGTTTAGAGACTAAAGCAAGAATACCAGTTTTGACTGAAACTTACACTACTAGGGGATAAATACAAAAACCATTAAGCCAGTGTTTCTCTCGGACCATTGCCAAAGTTTAAGTGCAACAGCTTAATTTCATGAAAAGCTCTAGCCAATACCGGCCTTATTATGATGAAATCTGCATGGTCCCATATTTAGCATGTTCATTACTGAAGTCTACTGTACAACCTGCCAGGATCCTGGTATGCCTTCAATAGTCAGGCCCCATCTGTTTGACATCAGGACCATTGGAAACAGATGAGGCTTTAATTGTACTTTTGTCCAAATTGCAAAATAGCTACTTAGGAAAGAAGCTAAAATAACATACAAACAACAGCAACTATGATAACAACTGTGTGTGGAATGAAATGAGTACAGTAACAGATCAAAAACATAAGGCTTACAAATTCAGTTCTGCTCTTTGAAAAGAGATCTCCCCTAACATTACTCTCATAGTATTGATTTACTCTGCAATTTTATGTTTCTCTCCTCTCACTAGATCCACAATTTTTGTTGAGTAGACAGCCCAACAAATAGCACTCATCAGACTTCTCAAATTCATAAAAGATTGATACCTTGCTTCTTTACAGACAAGAGAATAATTTTAGACAGAAATTGGTAGTTGCAGAAAAAAATCCCTGAAACGAAAAGTAGATTTCCTGGTCTGAAAGTTAGTTTAACAAGCCATTTGGGTAAAATGTTGCAGAAACTTGTGTAGTGTGAAATAAAATGTACTCTCTTACCTTAGATCCTTAGATGCTTAGAGAACACATCTCATTCTTTCTTTTCTTTTTCAAAGTAAATTCTGCTGTTCCATTTCAAACATCTCAGGGTTATGGGTCATAATACTGCTTTGCAGCTTCTGAACATGTTTATTTAGGCTTCTTACTGTAAATACGGGGAGATTCAACATCAAATATCTTTACTCCCCATGCTGGCTCCTTCGTCTGTTCCCAGTTGATGTGTGCTTTTGGCTAACAAAGTAATGGTTCCTTCATTTCTCTAACTGGCCTGAATACCAAGTGGCAACATCATTGAGAAGACATTGTTGAATACAGTTTGCTTTGATCTGTTTTGCTACATAATATTAAACACAACCCTTTAAGATGACTACATGTGAAATCAATGAAGATGCTGTAGCAATATCCAAAACGTAATGATAACATCCAACCAGTATATGTATGAAGATTAAATTAGTGTTTGCTCACATTATGGCTCAGTTCACAACTCCTTGACCATTACAAGGTTAACAAATGTATTATAGAGCTCTTAAAAGCCCTAACACCAATGAGGGGCAGAGCTGCAGAGCTGTTCATTAGACTGTTTATCACAAGCTAGGCTTGTCATCCACTATGGAATGGTAGCTAAAACAAACAATATAAGATACACATTCAGTGGTTCTAAAGTAAGTTCAAACTGTTGATATAACAGGAATAAATGAATTGCCAAAAATGCTTTAAGTTGCAAGGTAAGTCAAAGATAAGGGAAGTAGGAAAGAGGAGGAAAAATGAGAGGAGAAAGGAGAGGGCAGCAAGACTAGCAGGTGGCTTTAGATTGTCTCCGTCAACCAAAGACATCCTATGTATTGCTGAACTGACAGCTATGGGACACAATGTTTTGACCTAAGTCCAAGCTAGAGACCTGCAAGCGGATAAATATAGAGAAGGGAGAGGGAGTAGGTGTCTTAAATGACACATCTAATGATACTCAAACTCTCGTTTCTGTTCCTCCAATCCAGATGGGGTGTATAAATCCAAGTGCTGTGAAAAGGCAAAGCCACAGCTCTTACTATACATTCTTTGATAGCAGTACATCTGTGTATCTTTTATTCGTTTTGACCAACAACCCTCCATCTTTCTTGTGGCATTCACACACACAATACAAACATAAACAGCTCTACGTTGTATTTGGATTTGTCATGAAAAGGAGTGATTGATCTGAAGCTTTTGCAGCTGAGTGTGTATCATTTGCACATCAGTAAACTGTTTGAAAAGGCTTGTTTATAATGCATATGAGCCTTTTAGACTGTCTTTACTGCAACACTCTATTCCTCCAACTGACAATCGTGTGGATTTGAATCATTTTGTGAGATATGCCAGTCTTGAATTATTCAGTCACTCATCTCTGCCACAGCGCCGCATTTAACAAACACATGCACATTCACAAATAAAAAGACATAGTGGTCTACAAGGATACTGCAACAGCACCTAAGTCAGTCCCTTTGGAGAGAAGAGAATCCTATTACCAGACTGTCAGAACCTGTCGGATGCCTTTCCCTACGCCAGGCCTCCATTGTTAAAGGAGAATAGAATGTACACCATTAACCCATTTAGAAGCTGCAACCCTGTGTGTCTTAATGGGGCCTTGAGCATCATGAGCAGAAGTTCAATTTCCCTTCACAACTGCAGAAAATAGGCATCTCTGCTGTACCAACCACATGCATAATTCACTGCCGGTGATGTGTGTTTTAAATGCTGCTGAAAAATACATAACAGCATGTGCATTTTTGGCGGTGTTCTCACATGGTGCTCTTGTTAAACAGACAACAAGAGAATAGCATGCCAGACGCACAGCCCCTTCTGGACACAGGCAGTATGTAGTACAGTATGTAGCTGTATGCGTGCATAATGAAGATGTGTTAGCTGTACACATTACTGAATGTGTAAAGAAATAGAGCAATAATTGCTGCACGCAAAGGTCCTCCCAACACTATGATATTGAAATCACATGTAAGGATTTACATGCTGACATGCAAAAACACAGAAACAGCATCTGTGGAAATGCAGATATGATTCTCTTGTTCCAGTATTCTGTTTTCAACTGATCCTTAAAAGATCTGCAGGTGAAGACTCAAGATGGCAGCCTGGATTTTCCCTGTATGGGCACCCTCTGGTGCGTGTATGTGTGTGTGTGTGTGTGTGTGTGTGTGTGTGTGTGTGTGTGTGTGTGTGTGTGTGTGTGTGTGTGTGTGTGTGATCTTTGTGAAAAGATGTTGGTTAGGGAGGAGGAGAAAACAGACTGGTGGTGTCAGATATTATAAATGAGGGAAGAAATGTCTTTATTCTAGTTTTGGAGACCCCCACTATTTTCCTCACCAGCCCCTTCCATTGTGTGTTGATGTGTGTGCGTGTGGTTTGGACCAGGCACTGGTGTAGTCCGATTCCCAGCAGTGTATCTTTAACAGGGCCTGTCTGCCGGGCTGCCAGCCTGTTCCCCCCTGACGGGACAACAGCCCAGCTGACGCCCCCACAGTCTTGCCAACACAACCCATGCCTTCGACCCACAATCTGCTCAACTCATCCTGATGGGAGTGTTGGTAGGGAGTGATTAAAAAGAGGAGAGAGCAAAGACAAAGACAATGAGGAGTAAATAAGAAAGAAAAGAGAAAAAGCTGCCCTACCTGCTTTCAGAAATGTTTACTGAGATATAATGTGATTCTCCAAATATTTGCTGTCAGGATTTACATTAAGAGCTCCGATCACACAGAACACACTGGCAGTTGTTGGTCACTGAACTAACATGCTTACAGTTTACAGACAACCCCAAATTAATTTACATCTCTCAGACAAATAACACAAGAACACACAAAACAGACAGACAACAGAGAAGGACGTCAGGGTAGAGTAAAAATTGACTATACATTTATTAATAGTAGTATAATTAAAAAAAAAATGAAATCCAATAACAAATTATAAACAAAATTATCCAATAGCTAACCAAACAGTAGAAAAGGAGTTGCAATCATGCTGTCGTTAAATGTGAACTTGACATTCACTGAGCTGCTAATCTAAAGTACCGTGGATATTTTTTGATTTGACATTTATCTTGTGGCAGTAATACTTTATCTTGCTTTATATGTGATTCTTTTTTTTAAATTTTCTTGTAATTTTATTTAATGAGCTATGCTTCCTTCAATAACTGGAGAAAATTATCACAATCTCAGAAGAAGACCACAGCATATTTGATTTCTTCTCAGATCCCACAGATTAATGGTGGTTTATTGTTACCTTCATCACCGGAATTTGACCAGACAGTAACCCCCGGCACTGATTTCATATACAGTTGCTGCTTTGGTGGTAAACCTGACAAGACATCCACAATTATAATAAGCACAAAAAGAATTTGGAGCATTTTTATGTTTGAGCCATCACACACGTAAAGAAAATGTGTCCCCAAATGTAAATGTACATTTGCCAAAGCTGTGGTGTAAATGGTTTTCACTGGTGTTGAATAGTATGTTCACAGGATGAATTATGTGGTATGCTGGTCCTGTGCTGCAGCCAGAATTTCATGCTAACAACACTGTAGGTTACAGTGGGGTGGTTATCATGAAGTAGTTATGTAGCTGCTCTGCTAGGCCAGTCTAATTACAGGAGAACAGCATGCACCGGTCTGTGCCTCCAAATGGCAACATATGTTTTCCCAGACTAACCGGCTGAATAAATGCCATTTACCCATTCAAGATGCACTGTGTCTGGGAATCAGTCACTCATAAAAGCATTCACACCCCAAAACACCCAACGACCGCCACCCCCCTTATAAAACTCAGATGTTAGTGATTTTCCTGCTTACCTCATCATCAGCTTGCAGTTGAGTTTAACCATTTACAATACCTATTGTATTTTGATCGATGTCTCCCTTTTAAAACACAATTCTGTTGGTGACTACATGCTCTAACCAGTTTAGTTAACTAAAGGGGTTAGGTTAATCAGAAACAAACCAAACCAATAGCGTATTGGTTTTGTCATTCATCTTTCCTTGCTAACATGCAGTGAGTGACCCATGCATTGAAAAATTCCAGGTGTTTGCTGATAAACTGGTCATGCTGTCAACAGGCCAAGAGGTACAATAAATAAACACGTAGATTTTTGTTCTGTTCAGGTGGTTTAAGATGTTTTTTAACATAATTTTTAGAGACACATAAACAGTAATTACAAATGTTTGTTTTTCTATAGTAAAAGCAGGTGTTAGCTGCCAACCTTAATTTTGAAATGTCTTTCTAAAAATGTTTCTAAGATCAAGCACAAATTTCGTACCCAGAGACAGCAGTAAATCTCAAAAATTGTAGCCAAATAAAATTAATCAACAGAAACTTTGGTGCACAGTATTAAAAAGGTGGTGTGCATTCTCACAATTTTTCCTTGTTTATCATGTTAAATGTCACTAGTGATTTACAGGCAAGAGACAGGGAGATGTTTATTGAATTGTGGAGCCACATGTAAGGCAACCATTCATGCACACACTCACACCTACAGACAATAACGAAACAGTCACAGTTGCACGCGCGCATTGAACTGAGCCTTATGCAGTGTAGGTTCTAATAATTGTGATGACTCATTAGTGGTCATTAATTATAATAAAATAGTTCTTTTTATACCAGACAACCCAGAATTCATTAGATTAAATTCATTAGATTATAAATAAAACATACTTTACTAATAGTCATGAAAGAAGCAAGATACATTTGAAAACAGAGATTCCCCTCGTGGTCCGAATTTTAATCAGGTTCTGATAGAATTAGATATTTTTTCATTTGGATTTGAGGTACATATTGAGGGTTTTTCCAGAAACATTTGCTGGCAAAATTGCAATCACATTGTCACTGATAACAGGAACAAAATTCTTTGTAGTCGCAAAAAGCTGACAACATTTGTATCATGACCTCTTTTTTGGAAAAAGCTTCCTGTATCATCACTAAACAGATCTATCGCACATCATCAGTTTGTTAATGAGAACAGCCGAGGCTGTGGAGTTCACAGATGCCTATCAAGGGCAAAATACAAAAAGAGAATGTAAGTAAATATGGACTGTAATTAGTATGACAAGGTTGAGAAAACAGATAGCGCTTACAGCCTCAAGGCCCATTCTTCTATGCGCATGCACATGTATGCATGTGCATGCACAGGGCAGACACAGTCACTTGATTCTACACTCCCGTGCACACACTAGGACCAAATCAAGTGTTTTAATCAGCTTGCTACAGCACATAATGAGGATCCACAAAGGCCCAGCTATCAGCTGCCATCGGCCTCTTGTGCCTTCAAAGAGCTGATTTTTCACTTCTCCTACAACCAGCTTAACACATTAGCTATCAAGAGTGAACAAAGTCTGTGCATGTGCAATAAAACCTGAAAAGTGCAAATGGGGAGAGAGCTGAACAGACTCTATTTGTCGCCACTGTTTACAGCATGGAAATACAACAGATGTAAAAGGTGCATGTTGGTGCTCACCTGACGGCATATGATACAACAAGCCACTCACTGTAAATATGACAAGACATTTAGGGTTCTTAAATACTTTTGCACTCACTCCTAACCAGACTGACAGATACTGTATCTGATTTACCTTTTGCCTTGAGTGCACACACCTTGTGATGCATTGCAGTGTGCACCTGGGATGGCCACACCTGCTGCATAGCACAAGGCAGTCACATGAATCAGTCAAGTTGGCTACCGCCAGACTAGTTTTCACAGAACTAAAAGTATTTCAGAATGCTTTCTCAACCATCCAGGTGTGTGTGTGTGTATATGTGTGTGCGTGTGTACAGATGGGCCTCCTGGTGCTGCTTTTTGGCCTCCTGGCACTATTTTGACGTCTGTGAGGTGAATCACCACTTTAGTCCTCCAGCTGGATGACCTGAGAGCTAAAGAACCTACGGGACTCATTCTTCTGTCCTTGTCTCTTTCCTGCCTGCTTGCTGCTGTGTCCAGGTCCTAATTGGGGGACATGCAGAGCTGGATCAGCCAGCCAAATATTAGGCTGGATGACTCTGTGTCCTTCCTCAAACAATTTCAAAAACACACGTTTCAGAATTTATTTATTTTTCAGATATACAGCATTAGATTTTATAGATGTGTTTACATGCATATTCATACCTGTGTGTTTGTCTGTTATGTAAATATTCATAATGAACAAACACATTGGGAATACTGTAATATTGTGTGTATTATCTGTATGCTTAGAAAAGTATGCATAGGTTTATGATCCCATTTGTTGTATCTTTGTAAACTCTAGCATTATTTTAAGTAATATATGTAGGATACCATTTTAGTAAATATAATTTACAGTACTTATATTTTAGGACAAATTCAAGTCAATAATCAAACATAAAATAAAGCAACATTCCCTCAAGCAAAGCAGTGTATGACTTAAATGGACAGAACATCTGTGCCAGAGATTGTCATGGAAAATGTAAAGTAAGTTAATATGAGCCTCTGTACCAACATCCGGTACAGCCTGCTATAAAATAAATGATGTTGTTAGCTGGAGACTCACAGGTGAAATGTGCTGCTGCTACAATTATTCTAATACGAACATGCCAGAATGCCAGTGCTACCAAATGCTGGTGTCAACCCAGGGGTTTAATTAGTTTGGCACGTGTACCACTTATAATCACCTGCCATTACCAGTTTTGGCTACATCTGCTTACACGGCTGTCAGTGGCAGACTTAATGTGTATGTGTGTATACCTTAGGGTTTGTCGGACATTAGGCTTCAAACAGAACACAGCCCTTCACCAACATGAAATGCAGACACGGAGGGTTCATTGGCCGTAGGTTTCAATAATATCTATAGATTTTCATACAATACAGATTAATGTAACAGACAGTTATGAAATTGGAATGAATCAAACACAGCTCTCCCTTTTATAGAACACACACTAATAACACCTGGTTAAAGTAGGTTTCACCTGCAGCCATGAGAATGGCACCAATCGTACAGATTCGTCAGCATCATAAAAGGTAGCGGGGAAGCAGGGTTTCATAGTGTCAAACTGCACTGTGAATAGAACTACACCCCAAGTTGAATAAATCACATTGTAATTTCATGAGAGTTGGAAGAGGAAGAGGAAGAAAAAACTTCAGTACGGCAAGAACCTTAACTCACAACAGGGAAAATGGATGTTAAAATAAATAGTTCACTCTCCCTGGTAAAGCATTGGCTACCTCTGGGGCTGGGTTCGGATGAGGAAGAACAGGAGAAGAAGAGGAGCCCCCTGGCTCTCACAGTCATCTCAAAGTTATGCTCAATATCTGAAGGATGGACCTCAGGCTGTGTATTTAGCTATTATGCTCTAATGCATACCGGCTGCAGCAAAAGCATGCAATGCCACCCTGGCATAAAAACTCACCCCACATTATCTAATGTTGTGTATGCTCTGACTGGTGACAGTTTGGGCAAAAAAGCTAATGACATTGTTAAGGTTATTGTGATGTGATGTTTAATGGTTGTTAATGTTCATAGTGTGGTACGTGGGTTTTAAGGTTTTTGTGGATGGAATAGTGTTGTTTTATTAGGAAAGTAGACAGCAAGAATGAGCCCGGGTGTGTTTAGTTATCAAGGCCAGTGTTCACGTATACAGAATGTGGTCGCTCTCAACGCTAAATGTAAAGTGACATCAACTGCTGATGTTCAAAATGAGGATCTAATCATATGTAATATTATCCTGCTATGGATGAAAAATCAAGTTTATTTGATATTTGAATATTTGAAATTAGTGTTCCAGGTGTGTTCATTAAAGTCAGATGATTAAGCTAACAACTGGCTTAGACAATTTATTACTGTAGTTAACAAGCTAACATTGATGTTGGGTCAAGCTGACACATGGCTTTTTGGCTATATAACTAAATAGCACATCATTACCACACTATGTTATTTGTTTATTTCCACAGTAGAAGGAAGAGAAAAGTTTGGTTCACCAAGAAGAACCTTCCAATCAAAATGGTTAGACGGTTAGATTACTACTCTTGAAGAAATGCTGTTTACAGTTTTGCTTCCAGAGTGTTTGATAAAAATCTCAGAGGGGAGGAATTTCTGAATTGTGGTTTAAAGAATTGGAAAATAGCACTCAGTATATTTAAAACAAGATAAAAACGTGTGGATCTTGGTAAAATTAAGAACTCTTTTTTCAATTTGCCTGCAACAATATTCATTCATCCTCATTTGCTCAGAGGAGTGTTAACATTTGTCAATAAAAATAAGATAATAAAGGATTCTAAACCTGAATATAGATTTACAATGTAAATATGATCAGATTTATTAGGTGTTTGATATTGTTTTGTCCACATTTATGTCAAACTGTGCCTTTATTCTGTGTCCACTTCCAACCTAGATACAGGGCATATATGTTCCGGAAGTTCATTTCCACTTATTGGTCTATGGTCTTTGCCTCGTCTGTTGCGTAATTTCCAGACTACTGAATGCACTTGCATATAAGCCACGTCAAATAAATGTAGAAAAAAACTTAGTAAATATATAGGCCACACCTGCTTATGAGCAGCAGGTGTTGAGGTGTTGTAACATGAGATATTTAGACAGAAAAATGGTACACAGAAACAGTTTTAAATTTTTAATTACTCCGATCAGTGCCTGCAACACGGCAGTAAAACAATACTGAAGTCTCCAACATCTTGCCATCAACTCACTCTATCAAGCTTACGTGCAGCCACTCTGTTTCCTTCTTCAACAGCCAGATGGACTGCCTTTAACTTAAAATCTGCATAATATGGCTTTCCTCACATTTCCCATCATAAGGGGTGTGCATGATGTGCAAAATGTCTGTTCAAGACGCAATCAAACGACAGCATTATCTCTTCCAACTGTCTGTCTCACTCTTGCCCTTCTTGTTAGAATGCCCCCTGGAGGCTGTTAGCCCGTAAAAATTTATAGATTATCCACATCGCTGTTTAAGCTGCAGGTTTCAAAGTGTGGGAAAAAAGTAGTGGCTTGTATGTCAGAATTTACAACAAATAACTGGTACAAAACCATGGATTGTCTTCCACTTTATGAGACATCTACACAAATGATGAGTACGATGAAATGGTAAAATGAGTAATGTTGTACAAATAAGAATGTCGTCAGCACAATTCTCTGTCATGCACGATTTTAGCCTACCTCACACAGTCATTGCAACAAAAAAATTCTGTACACACAGACGCTACCATATGCAAAATCATCTGTAAATTTGAGTTAGAACATGGGTGCTCAGTATGTTTATCACAACTGACCAGTCGATTGCGACAGTAGTTCGGGGAGATCGCATGACATTAAAATAGATCGCAGCCTATCAGCCGTCCCGTCAACATCTGATTGACACACAGGGGAAGCCTATCAGTATGACATCTGACTTTCTTTAAATTTAGGTCACTGCACATGCGTAGACACAGTGCTAAGCCAGGAACAACTATGACAAGAAGTTAGCCAGCGAGTTAACTACAATTTTTCGCCCTCGTTTTTCGCAGCACTGTATCACCTGAACTCTTCATGAGTGGAAGATGAGATTTTGACACTACGAGTTGACATTCAGTCCACAGCTCATGGACAATTCTGGAACTTACTCAATCATTTGGAAGTGTGCTTGAGGCTGTCTGTCAGCATCTACTGTCCTGAATATCCATCCCTGGATGATTTCATTCAGTGCAAGTCACCAGAGTCAACTTAGGACATGACAAAAATGTGCATAGTTAATTGTATTGTGTTGTGCAATATGGAATAAATAAATGTTTTGCTTTTTTGTAACAGATGATTTTGACTCGATCATTTTATAAGTAGCTCACATGCAGAAAAGTCTGAGGAGCCCTGAGTTAGACAAATAAAAATTGATTTGAGTCATTGATTGATTGAGGAGCATGTGTCCTACCTCAGGGGGCTGAGCACCACCAAAGATCTAATCCTAGAACTGGCCTGGTGTGTACTAAGTATGTGTGCTTATTCATTCCCACTTCACCTGTGTCTGCCTCAATACAATCCCTATTCTCTGTAGAAAGTTCCCATTTAGCAATAAAACAAGGCTTCAATATTGTGGTGCCTTGAAAACATCTGTTGGGGACTTGTGTGGCTACACTAATTACAAATATCTGCAGTAATCCGTTGCCGATAAGAGAGTCATTACTCCACCAGACATTTATCACTACGGGATTGATGACCCATTTCAGAGGCAGCCTTTGTAGAAGGAAGTGAAATCGTTGATATCCCTTTTATCCTAGATCACTGCTGAAACCATCCATTTGTCAGGAGGCAAGCTAGTTAGAATTGTAATTAACAGCTATGGACTTTGGCCCTAATAGAATTTTTTGCAGGAAAGTGCAGATTGAGGTTGGAAGGGATGTGGGGGGGGGGGGGGGTTCTACAGTTTTTCTTTTCTTACTAATTGCAGCTTGGAGTGACTGCTCTGTACACTGTCAAGAAAATGCCACAGCCGCACTCCAGTGTCTCCTAAAGCAAATTTTTTGTACATTTGTAAATATGTAAGCATATCCAATAAGCATGCATTTACAGGCACACTTCTTTAGTGTAATATTCTTCTGTAGATGCAAACACACATTTAACAGCCAAATATAAAATATATCCTTCCCTGCATACATTATGTCTTTCTTTTGGCTCTTTTTCATTCTCAAACATACTCAAACACTAACCCATGCACACAGACACACAAAGCAGAGCAGCAGATGATCACAGTAGGTAAGGACTAAAGGTCTGGCCACCTGCCGGCGATGTTCCGTCTCTGTATCGGTAATGAACAGAGACAGCTTGGGGACCACCCTGTGAGCTTGTCCCTCCTTCTAGTTTTTCCACATCAGGGCAGAGCTGGGGGCCTGAGGGTGACAGGGACACCAGAGATGTTCAACACACTGACAGGCAGGTCTTAACTGACCAACCTACCTTACACATTGGCCGAGCAAAACATATAGTAATACACAGATGCACATATGGATAAATGTGGAAATGCAGAAAGACACGCATGAGTGCTATACATACGTGTGCGCTGTAACTCTTCACGTGTGTTCATGAACCTAGGCTTACACGCAGAGCAAGGAACACACCCACCCGCATGAATGCAAACACTGTGATTCCTCCAGCACATGGCTGGTGACAGGAGCAGCTGCGGCTGCTACGGCAGACAGATGAAATTTTCATAACTATCTCCTCCAACTCCCATCATCACCTTCAAGATAATTTATGACCTGCCTGCCAGCCTTGAAGAGACAATATGCTTGATATGAAATGAAGTATTCCAGCAGTGTAGGTTGTAATTAACAGAGGAGAAAAGAAAGCCTTTCTCAAATAGTGGGGCACGCCCCCCTAGGTGCGATGCCAGAGGGGGCGCGTGTGACCCTGCGGAACATGCTTTTTTTGCCGTACTAGAATAAAGTGTAATTGCACATCCACTATAGTTGTAAGCAGCGGCGCTCTCATTGTCAGGTGTGTGCAGGGAGTATTAACTCAAAGAATTATGAAGAAGAGTTTGTAGCGCTAGGCTAGTGGCCTCACAGTGACAACAATGGGAGACAAGGAGAGACTGGTGTGTTTACTGTGTCTAAAAATGATTGCAGCGGACAGCATGAATCCTAATAAGATAGGGGAAACTTAAACACATTACACCCCAATCACGCTGATAAGCCGCTAGAGTTTTTTCAGCGAAAACGTGCAGAATATTTCCAGAAATCATCCCGCTTTGTGAATGCTACTTCATGCTCTGTTAGCATCATATAAGGTGGCGTACCAAACTGCTCAGTGCAAAAAAAGCCCCACCATAGCAGAGGAGCATAAACATTGAGGAGGAGCTGAGAGTTCAGTTTTATGTTTCAAACCCAAAAGCCCTGCACTGCATAAGCATGCTTATTGTAGCCATTAATCTTGACTTCCCCATTTTGATAAAAAAAAAAAAAAAAAGAATCACCACAAATTGTTTTATTCATTTTTGTTTTGTAGGTTAAGGTGTTTTATTTATTCTGCTCCTCAGTTAATATTGCTGAACTGAATTAGAATTTTTTATTATTTATTGATTTTGTTTAATTTTATTTGTCAGTATCAAATGGTGCAATAAGTTGGTCAAAAATGTTTACAGTTCAAACGAGGTTTTTAATTTCAGGCAAATTGATGCACTTTTTTGTTACAGACTAAAAAATAATGTTAGTAAAATTATTCTTTGTTTTAAATTGAGCTATATTTCTTTTTTCCTTTTTCTGTTATCTTTAATATTAATAAGGAAATGTTATGCAGAGGTGTACTTAACAATTTTATAGATAATTGGTATTATTCTGGTGATATTCTGTGTTGTCTGACATCAGGATGGTAATGGCAGACTGGTGGTATGTGTCAAACTAAAAATCCAAATTAATGAGGTAACATCGTTTCCAGGCACTATTTCACTGTGTTTTGTGGTGATCAATGATATTTACTTCAGCTTACAGTGGTTTTCATGCTGTGGCTTATCAGTGTATAATATTACAATGTTGTGATGTTCATGCCAGAGTCCCACAAGGTGAAGACATGTAAAACAAGAATGTCTGACATTTATCCCACAAAACTAAGGCTAAAGTCCATTGTGGTGGAACATAATGGAAACTCAGGGACAACAACTTTGCTAAAATACGCCAGATAACAGATAAAAGGAATTACTGTGACACAGGTTGTTGTTTCCTGATCTGGTTCAATAGCTGTAAAAATGAAGATGAGTTTGTTTCAATGGACATGGTTAGTATTAAAATCCCAGTGGTATATATCAAGAAACTTGAAGGTCCTTGTCTGTGGCATAAAAAATATTGCACGTGTGATAAAGCAAATATCTTCATCACACATGTGCATTAGTTCTCTAATGTGCACAAACATGTTCAGAAATACACAACACCAGTACTGAAATGTTATACTAATCAAGATGCAGTTTGACAAACAACGCCTTAAAAGGGAAAATGAATGCAAACTACCAGTCAACTGAAATGACACCATTTTCTGTGAGTACATCCACCAATGACATATAAAATTTTGTTCTTAATGGGTTTTTTTCCACATGCATGCCACACATCCTCACCCAATCATGCTCTTTCAGCTTTATGGGATTTTGGGTTTGACCAGAAAGAATGTCCATGTTTTCCAGACTGGCTATAAAACAGGCCTAAACCCATACTCTCCCCCACAAGACCCTTACCACATTGTCAAAACACAAATGTTATTACATATTAAAAAAAGGCAGCATTTAATGGACCACTATCTCGGCAACAAGTGTGGCAAATGTCTGTACAATCTTTAATGACGTTTTTAAGTGTCCCTTTCTGTTCCAAATGGCATAACCAAGCTTTTACTGTGAAATGTGTAATTATGAAATGACTGTTTCCATTAAAAGCTGTGAGCAATTTGATTTATTTGTGACTCAGTCAAGGATAAACACTATTATACAAAGAGAGAGTGTGATACTGATTCCTTCCAGTTGAAAACTTTCCATTCCCTCACCTAACCACAAAATGAGAAAAAGCATGTACCTCAAAAGCTAATTACTGACTTATTTGAGTACCAGGCAAGATAGAAGTAAGCACATGTTTACACTGGTAGAATTGTTTGTATAGTAAGCTTACGATGAAGAAAGAGCATCACTACACATCTTTTTCAAACTGTATTCCTGCAAGAATGGTGCAAAGTCTGAAATACTAGTATCTCCCACTTTTGGTGTTAAGAAAAGTAGGCCATTCCAACCACAATGGCAGCGGCGAGGTTATGCTCAGGTCAAGATATGTCACGCATAACTTACTAATTGCCAAACAGTGGTGAGTGCACGAAAGGAGAATTTGTAATTCACAATCAAGCACACAAACACAAACCTCACAAACAATCAAGCCACAAGCAATCTCAATGCTTCATGTAACCAGTCTCAGGGACCACACAGACATGTTTTAGATAAAGACAGACAAATTAGACGACAGCATCCTAGGCTAACCACTGCACTTGCAGTAATTACAGGCTGGCCAGCAATGAAAGAGATGGATGACATGTGCATATTTGTTTTCTCCAACATAACGATGAATCAACTAAACACAGCAATGCTGACAATGGCAAAGTGGGTGATGTAAAGAAAAATACAAACAGAAAACAAAAACAGAGAAATATGTTGTGGGATATGTGTTGTATTTTCATACACACAGGTGTTTGCCCATCATGGTAGAAGGTAAGCCCCTGAGGTAAAAACAGAGAATGGCCCAGCCAGCAAAACTTTTGGCTGGCAATTCATGCCAAGATAAACAGACTGAGCAAGCTCTGTCTGTTTGGATTGCAGAACAGGACTGTTGTTGTAGGGGCGATGGTGTAGAGTCAAATGTGGGACTGCTGTCTGATCTGTCACCTTGGGTTGCAAGTTAGATCACACAGGGCTGGTTGACAACATGCCCAGACTGACCCGCTGCCAACCAGAACATCTCTAAGTGATGACAGCACCACCATCGCCACCCTTGCTAATTAAATGTGCTTATCAACATCTTAATACCACCCTCTCACAAACATCACAAACCTACTTCCCAATCCCATTTATATAACGAAAGGACAAATTCTATTCCATTACGAGTTAAATATACATTGTCCTCATTCAAAAATTTCTCCATCCAGTCACTTCTTCCAAGGAGGCTGAACAGGTGATTAACAGAGGTTTTAACAGAGGTATATGAAAATTTGTAGACAGACAGACAGATAAATACACTTTTATGTTCCGAAACTGGAAAATTCACACTAATGTACCAATTAACTTCTGAGTGTATGAAAAGAGTGAGTATGACATATCCATTTCAAAAGCTTCAAGGAGGTCATTAACCATATTAGACAAAAACTGTCCAGTCCTATTACTGAAGCAATAATAATAATCTTTCCAACTCCCATCTGGGACAGGAAAGGAATTAACTGCCAGTCAAAAATCGTCTGCCCTTTTCTCTGATGTGATGCATCTCCACATGCTTCCAACTTTCAGCAAACATCATTGGTGGGGTCATCCGCTGCCGACCACAGTATTGGTTCTATGGTCCCTGCATGACTCCTAGTGACCCTGGGTTTTGATGACAGAATGGACCTTGTGTGTAGCAGTACCCTGTCCAGGTGAAGACAAGAAACAATGACAATGGCAGGAAAGATAACGCCAATAGTGGTTAGGAAGAAAGCCCCACAGGGTCATGGGTCAAGCTGGACAGCTGAGTGATGAATGCAGCTGTGGACACATGGTCCTCCTTCTCTGTCTTTCGATGTGAATGCCATGTCAACTGATGTTACCTTTGTCTTGGCATAAAGACCTCACTAACTCCCTACAAGTTGCAGCAACAGTAACAGATGTGCAACAGTGTTCTGCTATTTTAAGGCCATTCTAACTAATACTGTGTGGTTCCACTCCTTGGCATTTGCCAACATCTTATCAACCGCTGTTTCTGCTTTTGCTGGTCAAGGGGTTGCTGGAGCCTATCACAGCTGACTTACGAGTGATAGGCGGGGGACACTCCAGGCGTGACGCCAGTGCACTGCAGTCACATGAAAGTAGAACAACCACTCAGGCACACACTCACACCTATGGACAATTTGGAACTGACCAATTTACCTGAAGAGCATGTTTTTGGAGGTGGGAGGAAGCAGGAAAAGTCGGAGAAAACCCACACAGACATGGGAAGAACATACAAACTCCGCCGAGAAGAGGACTCAAACCTGGAACCATCTTGTGGTGAGGCAACAGCACTACCCACTGTACCACCGTGCCGCCCCATTTGCCACCAAATTTTTCGAAAAAACATTTGAATGGTTATATTTAAAATAAAAACTTTTAGTTAAACAAAAATTTTTGATATAAATTGATAATGACAAAAAAATAAAGGTTTAAATACTAACAATTTGGGAACAATCCTCTTCAAAAACTATACAATGGTGGAACTTGCCATCTTAATCAGCCCTGCATCTTCAGCACAATCCAAAAAATGAAGATTCAATCCTAAATTATTGCACAGGTTTTTTAAATAACAAACACATCCAGTGTGTGCCTCCAAATTAGAGCAATTCATATATTTGGAGCTGTCTAACCATGACACAAAGCCATGGATGTCCACTCTCCTACTGGCCAACATAGACAGGAGGACAGGGTCTACCCAGTCATTCACAAACCTTCTTCTTGTAGGTCATAAACATTTCTGCCTGTCTTTTCTCCTCCACAGAGGTGAGTTGGGTTTGCACTCTGTTAATCTTTCACTACACCCCTTCTTGCCTTTATGCCTGCCGAAGAACAGAGGATGAAAGAAGGGTAGTAAACGATGAGATTGAATAAAAGAGCAGAGAGAGAAAGGCATAGAAAGGGCCAGATGGGCACCTTCACAGTCCATTTATCAAACCCAATGTGGCCCTCCCCTCCCCTTCCCGCTGTTCTCAAGTCCTAAACCCCCGTGTAATTCTGTAATGATTTTCATTATCATATAATGACCTTACAAAGCCTACAGCAGTTTGCATGGTCAGTACAAAACTCGCAGCTGTTCACTTCAATGTTTGCTTGCAGAGTGTGACAAACCTTTTTTTTTCCTCAATTGGTCAGAGTAGTGACCTCTACGCTCTTGAAGGTCATCATCAGGTCAGTTAATCTAAAGGTTGATATATTTCATTCAAGCAAGATGGCATCCCATAGTGAAAAACTCTAAGTTAAAATGTAGCAATTGTGAAAACAAGTGCTTCTGAAAAAAGCTGGCCTTTCGGCCAGACTGTCTTACAGTCCTCATACATGTCCTGCACCGCTCTCACATACTTCTCTGCCACTCTAGACTTCCTCATACAATACCACAGCTCCTTTCTGGGGACCATGTCATAAGCTTTCTCCACATCTACAAAAACACAATGCAGCTTCCTCTGGCCTTCTCCTTACTTCTCTATCAACATCCTCAAAGCTAATACTGCATCTGTGTTTATGTATGTACCATATTGCTGTGAAACAATAAATCCTCCTCTAACTGTATCTGGACATGTGTATGCCACACACAAAGAGCAAACTGAAGGATGATGCAGTATTTCCAGGTAACAAACTGATAAATATGAAGAAAAAACAACAACAAAACCGCACATCAGTAACACCTGAGCTAAAAAGACACAAAACGCTTGAATCCATAGGTTTTGAAAATGTCTAGATACAGTTAGAGGAGGATTTATTGTTTATGTCTGTACCATATTGCTTTGAAACAATACTACTACTACTACTACTACTACTACTACTACTACTACTACTACTAAGAATAATAATAATAATAGTAATAATTATAATTATTCATTGATTCCAATAGGGAAATTACCTATTTCTAATATCACATGTGTATATACAGCTCTAGAAAAAATTAAGAGTCCACTGCAAAATCATCATTTTTTTCTGATTTTACTATTTATAGGTATGTGTTAGACTAAAATAAACCTTTTTTTTTCATTCTTTTAACTACTGCCAACATTTCCCAAATTCCAAATGAAAAAATATTAACATTTATACCATTTACAGTAACAAAAAGTAACAAAAAAGATGCAGTGTTTTCAGACCTCAAATAACCAAACAAAATAAGTAACCATTAATTTTAAAACATCACAAAATTAATGCTTTAACTCAAGAAGAATTGAGAAATCAATATTTGGTGGGATGACCCTGATTTTTAATGACAGCTTTTTTGTGTCTTGGCATGTTGTCCACCAGTCTTTTACATTGTTGTTGGGTAGCCTTACGCCACTCTTGACACAAAAACGCAAACAGCTCAGCTTTGTTTGATGGCTTGTGACCATCCATCTTCCTTTTAATCACATTCCAGAGGTGTTAAATGGGGTTCAGGTTTGGAGATTGGGCTGGCCATGACAGGTTCTTGATCTGGTTGTCCTCCATCCACACCTTGACTGACCTAGCTATATGGCAAGGAGCAATTTCTTGCTGGGAAATTTAGTCCTGAGTCAGGCAAAATTGTCAATGCAGAAGGAAGCAAGTTTTCTTCAATGATAACGTTGTCCATGGCTTTATTCATGCGTCCTTTGCAGAGACGTATCTGCCCGATTCCAGCCTTGTAAGCCTTTCAAGGTTTTCATCTATCCATCAGACGGGTGTTGGGTAAAGCTTGACTCGTCAGAGAATATAAACTTACTCCTGTACTCTATGGTCCAAACCTTATGGTCTTTTGCAAAACTCCGCCTAGCTCTTCTTTGTTTCTCATTGAAGAAGGTTTTTTTTAATAGCTTTACATGACTTGAGCCCTGCCACTAGGAGCCTGTTTCAGATGGTTCTCGCCATGCACTTCACCTCAGCTACAATTTGCAAATTTTTTTGTAGGCCACTTGGTGTCATTTAACAGATCCTAAGTGACATTTGAATGAGTTGGCAGTCATCTCGGTCATTGGAGAGTCGTTTTCACCCTTTGCCAGCCTGTAGCTTTGTTATACCCAATGTCTGCTGCTTGGACTTGTTTTTATGAACCGCTATCAGAAATGTTAAGGAATCCAAATTTTATGGCATCAACCATATGCCAGTTGCTTCTTTTCTTCACTCAAATCTTTTCTTTTCAACTTTTTTGGCCTGGCCAATAGTTATTTTTTATACCAATTATTTTTGAGGTACTGCAAAAGTTGTTTTTGACATCCAGCTTGTCCTATTGCAAAAGGATAGTGACGACTACATTTTGCTTGTTATACAAGATTTGGTCTAATCAATAGAAGAATGAGGTGTAGATTGTATTTTACAGGCCCATACAAACACGTGCACATACACACACACACACGCACGCACGCACACACACACACACACACACACACACACACACACACACACACACATAAGGGGCCTCTAAGCATGTAGATGATGGGAGGTACAGACCAAATGAGCATCTTGTAAGGGGATGGTGCCTTGCACAGGGGCACCTTGGCAGTGCTCAGGCAGGGAACTGGCACCTCCCATTTCCAGTTCACACTCCAAACTTTTTGACTTACACAGGTCTTGAACTGGACACCTTCCAGTCCCCAGCCCAAGGCCTAGTGGACTGTGCTACTGCTGCCTCCAAGGAAGCAATATACACTGAATGTAAGTTAAAAAATTGGAGCAAGGCAAAGTACTTTAAAAAATCCTCTATAAGTAAATGCTTTGTTCCAAATAAACAAAGGTTTGGATACATTTAAAAGAAGTTAAGCAGATTCCGTCACTGCCTTAGTAATACTTCACTTATCTTTGTAATGTGTATAAAGAATTACGTCACCCCAAACATTCACCAAGCAAGCAATCCTTAACTTTCTTCAACCAACGATATCTAAATAGTGCCAGTAAGTTCCACTTAACACTGTACATGTCTACGTGTTTAGTTATGTGTAAATGAGATCTGTTGACAGCTACTTGACAGGATGACCCCTGGATTTTGTAAGTGGTAGAGGTGGGGGATAGGGACAGACATTAAATGTGTTTGAAAGGAAGAGGCGGTATCAGGAGCAGATGGAGTTCAGACGTATTGTGTGCGACTAGCCCTCCTCCAAAACGAATCTAATCAGTCTTTCACTGCTGATAGAGTAAACGTCTGGCTGCCTTTCCGACAGTGACTGAGCATATCCTGTCCTGGTCTCAGATAATGGCTGTGAAGATCCCAGGACTGGCTTAGATAAGTTAAAGCTTAGACATGGTCAGAAGGTGCTAACATTGCCTTGTGGGTGGTAGAGGAACCGGAATGCTGATGTTAGGTTGGAAAGACGTGGTTTCTAGCTTTCAGCAGCTGCAGCTGCAATACACTGTTTAAGCAGACCCGGCATTAGAGTTGTGGGCGTTGACACAGTGAAGCGAGGTGTGTGGAAACAGTCTGTTTACAAGGGTAATCAGGATAAGGGTCAGCTAGAAGAAGCTACACAAAACGGGTGACCACTCTGCAATGATGAGAGCAACAACACATTGGGAAGTTATAACATATAGTAATGTGAAAATAAACTTGTTGCGTTCAGTAATTTCTAACATGTGGATCCAAACGCTATTACTTAGGATTCTTCAAGGCGCTGTCTTGTCTAAAATGTGTGTGCGCGCGCATGTGTGTGTGTGTGTGTGTGTGTGTGCGTGCGTGTGTGTGTGTGTGTGTGTGTGTGTGTGTGTGTGTGCAACACACAGGGAGAGAAAGAGAGAGAGAGAGAGACAGAGAGAGAGACCCATCTTTATCTGAATGAATGGTCAGTGTTGTAATCCATGCACTTCTAGCCCTTATCTGGAAGGAAGGAAGTGACTTAGTTTATCCAAGACACTTGTGTCATTGTGAAGGTTGTGATAGCTGCCAGGCCCAAGAACCAAAGACAAACACGAACTCTATCAAACTCACGTCAGCTCTTTAGAGGGAATCATTTTTACTGTGTACTGATAAAACATGCCTAAACTTATAATTCAGGGTAACTTTGTTAGATGATATGATCACATACGTATGTTAGCCAGCGTATTATTCAGCAGATAAATTACATTCACTATCATAAACATCAATTTTCAGCCTGTATTCTTCAACATTTTGTTGTGTTCACAAATAAGTTATAAAATTAATTATGTTTAACTCGTTAAATTTTGTATGAGATTCGTTTATAAATAACATTTTATTAGAAGTGGATGACAAAATGTACAATAACTGGAATCTCTTTTAAAAAATATAAAGTGCAATTTAGGACACTAAGTATGTAAGAAATTTAAAAAACGTGGTGTGAAAGAGTGAATTGTTTTGTGAGTGCGGTTATAAAAGAAAATACAAGAAAATGGCCATGGTTCATAGAGTCTATTTTTTTTTCCATATAATTGTCAAGGATTCAATTTCCAAGGACCGACAGAAGGAACAAGGTTGGTGCTACATTTGGTTACCTGTCTCTCCATGTCTGCCTTTGCTGTTGTCTGTCAGTCAAGGCAGAAAGTAGGGTTTCAGCCATCTCTCTCCTTCCCTCTCCTGCTTGTCCCTCCTCCTCCACTGTAGCCAGGAAGAGCATGGTCTGTAAAAGAAAAAATTGGAAATAAGTGCACAAGTAAATCAAAATAAATGGGCTAACAGTATGGCCTGGAAGGAGGGTTGGTTACAAAATCTGGGATCCCATTTAGGTGTAAAACTTGCTTAAGAATGTAAAAAGACAGAATCGATACTATATTGCCCTTGCAATCTTGTATAAAATTTTCTAACCTTTAACAGATGATTCAAGTTACAGTGACTCCAATGTGAAATACTGAACTAGCTAAGGCAACACACATAAAATGAGGAATTATCTGATCAAAATGTGGGGGCCCTTGTCTAAATTGATACGTTGAAAAAAGGTTATCATGTTCTGTTTGTTATAGAACCTACCAGAGATCAAGGCTGCATTAGTCATCTGAATTTAGAGTACCTGTACTTGTGCTGGCTGATCCCATTTGATAAAAGGCCCAGCCTCAGTTTGCTCTTGTGCTCTCTCACTTGGACTCAACAAAAACAAAAATTATAACTGAAAGTGAAGAATGAACTCTGGTTTAAAGTCCCAAAGTCAAGCCCCCAGCAGCAGCTGCAGCTAACATTAGCATAAAAATAGCAATGAAATCACTCACTGAATCACCCATCGTATTGACGTATTGTCTGAATTAGTTAGCTTTTTGAATAAGTTGTTGATGTGGATGTCTGAGCGCTTTTCTTAGATAAAGTATTTGATCACTTTTTGTAGCGTCAGTCAGTATTCTCTGCCACTTAGCCACTGACTGCATCCAATATACCTTGCCAGCATGTTATTGAGTTGAGATATACGAGATCTCAGGTCAAGAGATCTACTTAGTATCTTACCTGCAGTCAGCATTAAGTCTTTTTGCAAGATTGAATGCTATTTAAAACGTAAATCCGGAAATATTTAAGTATTTCCTTGGAAACTCACGTCTATCTTGGATTTCCAAAGCCCCATTTGTAATATGTGACGTGTCACAATGTTTTAAATGACATGGATTCCTTTGTCCCCTGCTGCCTCCTTGAGTAAGACAAAACAAATATTGGTACTAACAGATCTCTTGAATATTGAATTGAATGTAATCAAGTAAAAAGAGTGGGTGAAGCAAACACCCGATTCCTGAGCGTCTTTGCACAGTTTAGAAATAACACTGAGCAGAGTCTATTATATTGTGAGAGTCAGTATGACTCAGTGAGAGTCAAAATGACAAGAGCAAGAGAAAAATCGGAGGATCCTCTAAACCAGATGGTCTCTTCTATGAAAGATTTAAAGAGCGAGGTAAGTTAAGGAGTAACTTTGATAAGTTAAGGAGTGACTTTGATAAAAAATTGGAAGAAAACCTAAAACCGGTGTTAGACGCCTTGGAAGAAATGAAGGACGACATGAAGAAAATGCGGAAAGACATAGATGAAAAAGCCCGAAGAATTGTTATCTTAGAACAGGGACAACAAAGAATGGATGATTTGGAACAAAACATTCGTATGAATGATGTGATCATCACTGGCATCAAAATCAAGCTGAAGAATTATGCACATGCCGTGGCCAGGGGAGATGGCAATGAGCACAGCGCTGACATCAAGACTGTGGAACAACAAGTGAGTTCTAAACTGTTATCTGGCGATTTGGACCAGATTGAGACATGTTATCCACTACCATCTGGAGGTGGGAGACCACCTGCAGCGTTGATAAAATTCCAGAATCATAAACACAAAATTGCTCTTCTGAAACAAGGCTTCAAACTGAAACATTAATGAAAGTTGCGCTGCTCCTCCAGTTAATACGGTAATAGCTCCACTCAGTTCAGCCAATCAGATCGTTTGTCTACCCTGCGCTGTCAGCGCACCAGGAAGTGAGACAGCTCGCTGCCGCTACCGCTGTGAGTTTACCGCTATAGTGGAGCACAGAAGAAGGGAGACAGCATAGCTCCAAACAAAGGGAGGTTATCGAGGAAAACCGCTGGTTAACAATGAGTGGACAAAATTTATGTTTATTCCGCCGTCACGCAGTTCAAAACCATTTTACCTCATATGGTCTGAACACGTAGCATGAATTAAAAGTGGTAACATGAAGCACCACTGTGAAAAAAAACACAGATCTTTTGCGCAGAATTATCCCCTAAAGTCCGAGCTGAGGGCAAAATGACCGAGAAAAATTTTCACTAAAGGCATGGTGGAGTTTGGGGCAACATAAAACATATTTTAGTGATGTTTTAAATACAAAACAATCCAGTAATAACCAAAATGGTTCAGTCCAGGTACCGGGCTGGCCTGACAGCGCGCCACAATGCGGTATTTAAGCCACACCCAGGTAGTGCCTCGGTTTGACCCCTGACCCAGAGGCGGACCAACGCAGCATCCTCAGGTGAGCGTCTCTCATACAGTTTTGTGTGGATGTGGGGAAAACGCGTAGGCGCCGAGTGTGCACCCTCGAACGCACTACCGAGACAGTTTGTTTGATGCGGACACGTGAGTGTGGACCTGCTGGAGAATGTGCGCGAAACAGTCTGAGCAGGACCCCGCTCCTGCCAGGAAACAATGAGAGCGCAGCTGCGGCTTCTCTCCTGGGCGAGGGAGAGAGGCGCGCGGAACGGAGATGGACGGAGCGGTCTCTATCGCCCCGTCGCTGCCTTGCTTTTGGGTAGGTGCTCCTAAAGTCTTTGCTGGTGCTACTAACTTCTAAATTTGGGAGCACCAGTGTTACCAAGAAAAAAAGTTAATTTCGAGCCCTGTTTGAGGAATAACATTAAGTTTGAGACTTTAAAGAGCATGTTGATATCTTTTGACAATATAATAGCATGTGTAACTGTTAAAATGTCTGTAACAAACTGGTTAATTTTTGGATAAACACTGTCTGTCTGCTGAAAGAGGTGAACATGATCATGATATTCTTGTGAAGAACACTGGCAAGGTCAACTTCTTCTTTTGACTATCTATCTATGACTATCTATGATGTTAAGAAACCTTTCTGTTCCTAGGACATGGTCATGCTCTAAGTTATAAATGGGACAAAGACTAATATCTGGAAGTGGATAAGAGTAAGAATGTCTGTCAAAATTCAATGGATTAACTGGCTGAAAACATTTAATGTCCGAGTTGTTGACAACATATTGTAATGAGAGAGATGTTTGTTGATTTTGGGGGATGGGAATTTCACAAGCCTATTGACTTCTATCCGTCAGCCCTTTTTTTTCAGATGTTGTTGTTGATGGTGTAAATGTGATGAAGGTGTGAAGTTTGTTATATTATTAACATGTCCAAAAAAATAAACTAAATAAATAAATAAAGAAATAAATATCATCCCTGGGATGAAGACATACAGTAAGTCTAGTATAAAGTCAGTTTCACATCAGAGGATGGGCAAATTACATCCAAAATTAGAGTGTGAGTCAATTAATCACGTCCTGCACAGCACAGTGTAATGTCTGAGTATCCCCCTGTTGAACATGAATTACAGGCTGGCTTAAAGTGTGACGTGGCACATCAGTACTAATCTGAGACATCCTGGCAAACCTTCGCCTCCAAGTCCTCCACAGCTTCTAAGCTGGTTGAGAGGGAGTCAAATGAAAAAGGATCTGGCAGTCCAAATTAAATGCGGTGCTGTCAGCTACACTAAAATCCCCTTTTCTCCCTCTTCTTCTCTACCCTTCACAGACTCACCCCCTCCCTGAATATCTTTAAATGTCTCCGCCCTTTCTCTTCTAGCCTCTGAGAAGTGATGGATCTGTAACTCTGACTGACTCTGACGCCTTGTTAAGAACAGTCTCTTCCTGTCACATCCACCAGTAAAGCATGTTCATTTCTCCCCATTAACAGTCACTTGCCTTCCCAGTCATCCAACCATCTTTTCAAAAAACCTACAATGTAAGGGAACCTTCATTTCTTCTTTGCCTCAATTTTAACCCCTTTTCTGACAACTGACCCCTCTGTCTTACTTGATGTAAAGATAACTTTGATTGTCTGTGTGTTTTTCTAAAGGACAGGAGTGTGACTTTCAAATAGAATACTATGCTTACATCCCAATCACCACATGGGACAGGTGTCAAAACAAATGGCAGTGTGTGACTGATTACACTTGACTCGAAGGAGACACGAAATATTGTGGTGGCCAGAAGGAAGCAGGGCTGACTGTACTCACTATGGAAACTGTACCTTTTGGTTTGGATCAAACCTGTCTTCATGGAATGAATGTAATCTGAGAAAGAGACAGGAAGAGCATTCAGACTGTTTTACCATCTTAGCTACTTGACATGCTGCCATGCTAGGTGTGAAGAACAGTGCATCAGTCATTCACAGTGTTAAATTGGAAGTATTTGAAACTGAAAATGTTGAGACCACGAAGGGCAATGGTCTACTCTTCCATGATGCGCAAATCTGTAAGCACAATAACCGTATACATGAATTTATGTATCCATCCATCCATTGTCATGTACCGCCGCTGTATCCGCCGGAGCGGGTCACGGGGAGCTGGAGCCTATCCCAGCTGGCATAGGGCGTGAGGCGGGGGACACTCCGGGCACGACGCCAGTGCACCACATACAAAGACATACCAACACGCACACACACACTCATTCCTACGGGCAATTTGGACCGGCCAATCAACCTGAAGCGCATGTTTTTGGAGGTGGGAGGAAGCCGGAGAACCCGGAGAGAACCCACGCGGACACGGGGAGAGCATGCGAACTCCGCACAGAGCGGGACTCGAACCCGGACCCGCCAGTTGTGAGGCGACAGCGCTAACCACTGCGCCACCGTGCCGCCCCTGAATTTATGTATTTTCAATTAAATTAATTATTTCCTTAAACACATCGGTGCGTCTTTGACATTAGAGTATTAGTATTTGGGCCCTCGATGTGTGAACCATAAACAAGCATAGAGGTCAGAAGACGTATCACCAAGAAACTAAAATGACATTATTTTCTTAGTTGGGGTGAGGCACACAATTCAGTAACCCTCAAGCAGTCCTAAACTAAATGCATCAACATCATTGAAATGAACCCTATTATCTTCTAACCCACTAGTCTGCTCAGTTCTCCCATCATACACATTAATTTTGCTACACATTTGTCTTGTGTGTATGTGACGCACTTTAATTGTGTTGTTTCTCCTCTAATTTTAGTGTGCCTTTAGTGTGTCTCCAATAATGTGAATGCATTTTATCAGTAATCTTTCCAAAATATGGATATGTGTTTACATGCCAGAGAGAGAGAGAGAGAGAGAGAGAGAGAGAGAGAGAGTGTGTGTGTGTGTGTGTGTGTGTGTGTGTGTGTGTGTGTGTGTGTGTGTGTGTGTGTGTGTGTGTGTGTGTGTGTGTGTCTAGTATCTTGTGTTTAAAGGACACAGTGCAAAGACAGGCCTTAATGTATAGCCACAGGCTGATCCCCAGGCCATTTATTTACTGAGCCAGGCCTCAGTCAGTCATGGCAAAAGACCACAGCCCTTTATCTTTGGGCGTGTGTTAGCACTAATCAGCCCCTCTTTCCCCCTTTTTGCCCCTTGATGACAGTAGCTGTCCTCAGCCTCCATCTCTGTGAGGCTGATGCTGACCACAGATGTCCTCCTGACCCAAGCTACATCCTTAGGTGAACAAGAGGACAAGGAGGTCCTAGGTATATTCATCCTTGGCTCCCAGATCCCAAATTCAAGCCTATTTAACCATAGATAAGCATAAACATTTACGGCCCTGTGCAAAAGTGGGTAAACAATCATGCAGCCACACAGAGGTGATATTTTGGTTGCTGGAAAGCTGGAGTGATGATAGCATTCCAAGAGAAGGCTGGCTGGAGGGCAGCCTGGGGCAGCTCACTAACACCTCAAGCAAGGACTGAACCTTAACACCAACAAGCATCTGTCGATTCCATCACATAACAACTTGCTACTCATTCAACACAGAATAATAGAACGGGGAATTGTTTGTTGCTGCACACAGTGAAATGTGGTGTATATATCGTCTTAATTCCTACAGAAGTTCCGTTGTGGACCATGTAATAGCAAAAAATGCAAAAAAAAAAAAGTTAAAAAAGGATCCATGCAGAACTGAAGGTTTACACTCCATAAAACTCTTCTACTAGCTGACCATTAGAGTTTCTGTGAAACTGTTAACACCCCATGAAATTCCTTAGCTGCCTTTAGACCAGCACTTTCAGGGGACCCTAAGCACTTCGAAGCTCACTAACACATTTTAATATACTGTTGGAAATATTTTTGGTCTTCTTGCCAACATAAACAAAAAATACACCTTTTTTACCCTTTTAATACACATGGAAAATTTCTAGACCAGAACAAACTATCCAAAAGATGAGTGACTGCCTAGAAAGGTAGATTACATAGAAATCCACAAATGCTTCTGATTCTCATTCTGATGACCAAAAAAGTTGTCTGGGATTTGACTGTTGTGCCTCCAGTCTTGAATGCACCTATGTGTGTCACAAACTGCCAGACTCACCTCCACTAGTTTGTCAATAGACCAGGACACACCATTAACCTTATGTTTGCCAATAGGTCTGCGTGCTTATAAAATTTGCACATGGTCACACAAAGGTGCACGTGGCCTTAAATTATAATCCAGCATACGGCGTGTGGCCGTTGAGAAATGACTGCTATCTGTCAGTCAGAGTGATAGCAAGTAGGTTGCAAAAAAATTATAAAATCCCTATCGCAATGACGTTTACTTTTTTAGCTTTAGGTCAGATAGGCAAATGTTGTCAAATCATGTATAGACATCACCTTCTTCTTCTCCCACCTAATACAAGAAATAAATATTACCAGAGGTGTAAAAAGGCATCCTGCATCTTCTTTGAGGTAAAGCTGAGCTTCTGCTCATTGAAATAAACAACTGCGATCTGCCAGGACCAGTTTAAGTCTGGACAAGAGATCTGTGTGTGCAAGCTCCTGGCTGCTGCCAAGTTACGTTGCTCTTGGGGGAACTCTGGAAAAATTATATTAGCCCAGGAAGAAATAAATCCAGACCTATTTCACTTTTCTGTGACATCACATTGGTAATAAAAAAAGAGAATGGCAGAGAGAGAAGGCATGCTTTATGAGTATGTGTGCGTGTGTGCGTGAATGTGTGTGTGAATGGTGCCATACACAGCCATACAAATTTTTACTGCCCTCCGTCTAGTGTCACCAAATTACAGGTGATTCAAAATTTGAAGTATATCTGAAATTAAATTTGTTCATTTTCCATTATGCAAGATTAGATAACGCGCGTGTGTGTGTTTGTGTGTGTGTGTGTGTGTGTGTGTGTGTGTGTGTGTGTGTGTGTGAGTGTTGGGGAAGTAAGAATGGTGCCAATTTTGCTAGACAGGGTTTTCACCCAGAATTTGGAGCACCAACATACTGTAGTATGTTGAGATACAAGCTGTCGCATATTTCAGATATGAGCTGTCCCCGTTTTTGTTTGACATAAAAGCAAAATCCGAGATATGAGCCTTGCTTCAGGACACCACCGCTAATTTCCAGATATCAGCTGAGACTGGATCTCATCCTTTCCCACATGTTGGTGTATGGATTCAAAATAAACAAAAACTGGTTCTCTTTCACATAGTAAAGACATACCTTGTATGTGCTCCTGACGATCGCATTTCTTTTTACACTTTATCGTTATTTACCTAACTTACATATAATTACAGTACTCATGCACAGGCATGTGTTTTGGTTCATAAAAAAAAATGTTTTTTTCACAATTTCGAGGAGTTTAAGGGATTTTTTACAAGGCTGGAGTGGATTGAAATGATTTTATTTCTTTAAAATGGGAAAATGTTGTTTGACTTGAGTTGTTTGACGGCTCAGTGACTCATATCTTGAGGTACTACTCTAACTGATATTATCAAAGAGGAAACAATAGAGGTTTCTTGCGAAGAAATTTTTATAAAACTTATACAACCTGAACAGTTTCTTTAATTATATATGTGTACGTGTCCTTTGAATTATGTGTTTAAGTTAGTGGAGTTGCGGCATGGTGGAGCAGTGTGTAGCGCTTTTGCCGCACAGCAAGGCAGTACCGGGTTTGAGTTCCAGCTTCCTTGTCCTCCCCATGTATGAGTGGGTTCTCTCTGGGTTCTCCGACTTCCTCCCACTGCCAAAATCATGCGCTTCAGGTTAATTTGCCGGTCCCAGATTGACTGTAGGTGTGAGTGTGTGTGTACATGATTGTCTTTGTCTCTGTGTGGCTCTGTGGTGCACTGGCGTCACGCCCAGAGTTTCCCCCGCCTCATGCCCTAAGCCAGCTGAGATAGGCTCCAGCTCTCTGCGACCCACAACAGCGGATAAAGCGGTGAAAGAAAATGTTAGTGGAGTTCTTGCAACTTGTAAAAAACTTAAACGCTGACTTCGGGGGACTTTTTAAAATTGTGTTTGTTGCAATACTTTTTTGCAGTGACTCAAAATACATCCTTTTAATCATAAAAAAAATAAAGTTTTCTCCATGGCGAGTTGTTCTGGGTTTGTCCATCAGGGAGGAGACCACAGGGAAGACTCAGAACAGAGATGGAGAGACAACCTCTTTTGTTTCCCTCGGGAACGCCTTCCAGAAGAGCTGTTCGAAGTGCTTATGGAGTTTCTGGGCTTGCCCCCACAACCCAGATCCAGAACAGCAGGAGAAGACAATGGTAAAGATGAAAGATGAAAAATTGGCATAACGTGATATTTCTCAGATGCATTCAGTGTACTTTGTGTTAGATGGACACCGCAGGACAACACAATTCAACCCGCAAGTCAATTATTACAGTGCTTATGACATTTTCTTTCTGTTTGAGGATTCAGAGATTTTTGACTGTTACTCTAGCGCTCAAATGATATTAGAACAAAACTGGTTACTTCGATCCCAATAACAGCCAGTGATAGCAGATAGTAACTAAAAAGGTATCTGAGTAAATTTAAATTTTAAAAGGTGAAGGGAATATAACATGCAAAATTAAGAAATCATTACCTAACAATACAAGACATGTAGATACAGATAAATGATTCAATGATTCAGAATTTGGGATTGTATTAGATTTTATGCTCAGATGTGTACGCTTAGATTTGTGTGTTTGTCTCTCACTCTGTGAGTCTGTGCATCTCAGCGATGATAGAAAACTTTATGCCAGCTTGACCCCTTAAGGTCATGGGTACCATCAATTATGTCAACGGGTAAAATGTGTTTTCCTACACACAGCAGATTATATGGAGTGTAAAACATTAGAAAAATGTGTCTGAAACAGCAGAATAACATGTTTGAAGTAACAAAGGGTTGGGGGAATAGAGACACTCTCAAAAAGGGAAGACCCCTGACAAGTGATGTCGTTTGAAGGCATTGTAACACACTCAAGTGGGCAGGGATGCTTTCAATAGCCCTAACGGCAGTTCATCTCCTAGGATGAATGCAAGTTGGATGGAAAGACATATGCTTTCCACAGGGTCAAATGAAGCAGAACCCACAGGTCTTTGTGGTGTCCCCTTTTGGTGGTGAGAAGAAAAGACAAATCTGTTGTTGGGTTGTTATCCAATGGACCCACAAATATCACATAAAACTGGCCTTTTTCTTGCAAGACTTCTGTCTCAGGCTCATGGCAAGAGTGTGGTCACAGTTGGCTTAATGGCTAAACCACATGGTCTTTGTCTTAACGAGGTCTTCAGCAAGCTGGGACAGGACACACAAACATATACACTTGTGCAAAACTCTGAGTGGCCTGGCAAAAATGCATCATCCATCCATCACTAGAAAGCTCTGAGAGACGCTTTGACTAATTCAAGACAATGAAGACAGAGCTGGACAGAGATGTTTGCGATGAGCGTGACACTCAAGCACCTTCTGTTATGTTAAAACCCCCTTACTCTCTTTCACTATATGAAAGCTGAGTCCAGATTGTAGCTAGATAGCAGATTGTGATCAGCACATCACTCTCTTGCCAGTAAAAAGCTTTTTGCTGACTGGAGCCAAAGCCAGCCTTTCTTACCCTGAAGTTACAGTGCAACACACACTGCATCATGTCTTTGAAAATACTAAACCAATAAAAAAGGTTTCCATCCATCTTGACATGCCTGCAAAGAAGAATTTTATTTTTGAGGGGTAATATGCCTGAAGGGACTGGAGTGCACCGTTATAAACTTTTGACTGACTATAGTCTAAAATGTGGTGATTCCTGAATCTTTGAATCTCTCAGAGAGCCATTGAGCTGTGGTTGCAAAAACCAATCAGGTCCTCTTATTTGACTAGTCTGACATGAAATATGAATGATTCATTGAGGTGGAGTGATAAAGGATTACTATGGCTGCAAAGATTAGGAACTCCACAACTGCAGGAAACTTAAAATACTTTTTTGTCAAAGGGTCATGGACAAAACTGGGTTATATGAAAAAACTTGCTGCATGATTTGAAAATCATTTTACGACAATGAAAGGAGTTTTTTATATTGTCTTGGAGTACTACAATAATAACTATTTGTGGGATTCTTTTAAAAATACTAATTTGGTCTGATTGATTGTGCTTCCTTAAATTATTGAAAGCACTATACAAAATATGAAAGAAAGAAAAAAAAAAACAGGTGTGTTTAATCTGCTGCTTCCATAACATTGCAGTAATTAGACATGGAGGCTTGTTGCCTGTAACAATTCCCCTCAAACTGTAAGGCTATGCAGTCATAAACAATGAGCACACCGTGAAGCAGTTCCATCTAACTGGATTATAGACTTACATTATGCTGTGCGCTTCAGTGTAGTAAAATGGGTTCTTAAAATAAGTTTGTAAATTTAATTTTGTATGTTTGGGAATAAAACCTTTAAATAAATTCCACCATGAAGTATATTGGAATAATCTAATTATTAAATGGAATTAAAAGTTATTACAATGCACTTTGGATTGAATTACATCATGTATATAATTATTTTATTAATAAAACACTTACAATAAAGTAATTATATGGCACTTCCGGCTCTCAATGGGAACGGACATCTTTTTTCTGTCTCCTGTTGTCGTTATCTCTCTAACTCGTACTCATACTGACTCTCACTGATTCTCTGCAAAATGACAAGAGGAAGAGGAAAATCGGAGGATACTCTAAACCAGATGGTCTCTTCTATGAAAAGAGATTTAGGACGAAATGAAGAAAATGCGGAAAGACATAGAGGAAAAAGACTGAAGAATTGTTGTCTTAGAACAGAGACAACATAGAATGGATGATTTGGAACAAAGCATTCGTGTGAATGATGTGATCATCACTGGCATCAAAATCAAGCCGAGGAATTACGCAGATGCTGTGGCCAGGGGAGATGGAACTGAGCACAACAATACTGTGGAACAACAAGTAAGTTCTCCACTGAGGGATCTGGAGATAACTATAGATCCGGACCAGATTGAGACATGTTACCCATCATCATCTGGAGGTAGGAGACCACCTGCAGTGCTGATAAAATTCCAGAATCGTAAACACAAAATTGCTCTTCTGAAACAGGGCTTCAAAATGAACGGAAAAGATGTCTATATTAATGAGAATCTCTCTAAAAAGAATGCTGATATCGCGAGAAAAGCTTGACAACTGAAGAAGAATGGGTTGATCGACAACACCTGGGCAAACAAATGCAGGACCTTCATCAAAACAAAGGGACGTTCTCCGGAGCAGATGAAAATAATGGTGATCAGGAGTGCAGAGGAGTTGGTGAAATACGAGCAATAAAGACGGACAAGAGTTGTTACTACACCAAACATCAGTGCAACAGAATCACTTCAATAGTGGGAGCTCTACACCAATTTTAGACAGGTTAAGTATTGCATGAAACAGTTGAAAAACCATTCAACATCATCAATGTCAGAAACATGCATTAATGAACCAAAAACATGGATTATATTAAGGGATAATATTAAGTTTGAGACTGTAAAGAGCATCTCCCCACCTATATATTAGAAAGAGCTCACTTGAAAACCTCACGGTGTCATGTTTTAACTCCACCCACTACCACCCAACCAATCACGGCGCATCGGCCAGCGAGACTTTTTGTTGCGTTTACGTCTTTTGTCCACACGACAAAGAAGATATCCGGGATGAAAACACTGGCCACAGTGAAGGTTTTTGAAAACGGCGGGTCTGCATTGTCGTGTGGAAGCTGTAACCGAAACTTTTTCTAACCGGGGGGGCTCTAGGTTATATATCTGGGACAAAGTCTAATATCTGGAAGTGGATAAGAGTATGAACGTCTGTCAAAATTCAATGGATGAACGGGTTGAAAACATTTAATGATTGAGTTGCTGACAACATTGTAGAGAGAGATGTTTGTTGATTCTGGGGGCCAGGATTTAACAAGCCTAGTGGCTTCTACCTATCAGCCATTTTTGGGGGGGGATGTTGTTGTCGATGTTGTAAATGTGGTGAAGGTGTGACGTTTGTTATATTAACATGTCTGAAAAAAATAAACTAAATAAATAAAATTGTAAAAAAAGTATGTATTGATACTGAAAAGTTTAAACTGTTTTTTATTGCATAAATAAATCATAATCATAACTTATGATTTTTAGTCTGGACTGAATCGTTCACAACTTTATGGGGCTCTTTTCCAAAGCAGCCTATATTTTCTACCACACTAAGACGGCTATGTGTGATTGCTCCCCACCTAGGGAGGCTGATGAGAGCAGCTAAAGGGTGTTTATGAGACTGTTAGCGAGGAAAGGATGCCGCCCTGCAGCTCTCGACCAAATAAAAGAGCCATTTATTACATCCAACATGACCCTCTCATTACACACAAATAGGAATTAATGAGCACTATATCGGGTACTCCCAGCGGAGCAAGGCGGGGCCCGCTAAAGGACTAGCGTTAATTACATTGTCCTACATCTCACCCATTTAACACCACCCATCAGATCATTCCATCTACAAGGATAGGAGCTTGGAAGAGATTCACTATTTACACAAATTGTCGCTCTTGGTTTCACAAGTGTGGCAAAGCCATATCCTGTAACCTGTACACACATATGCTGGATTTTATTTGACTTGAGTCAAAATTCAAACAATTTCTTTTGGCTGCACTTGTACTTTCAAATAAAATAACAGACAAATTTAAAATATTAGAAGAAGAAGAAGAAGAAGAAGAAGAAGAAGAAGAAGAAGAAGAAGAAGAAGAAGAAGAAGAAGAAGAAGAAGAAGAAGAAGAAGAAGAAGAAGAAGAAGAAGAAGAAGAAGATAAAGATGAAGAAGAAGAAGTTTTTTTTTAGAAGAAGAAGATTTTTTTTTATTTTTGCAAAAACACTTTAATCACACTCAAACATTTTACAATTTTACATTAGATGAAAGTGCTTCAAAAATACTAAAAACCAATAAATGAAAAGAAATACAATTTAAAAATCACTGCATTATATCAGGAAATTTGCAAAAGTGAATTGATCATCAACTAAAGTGCATAGGACATTTTCGTGACACCAGATGTTCCTAAAGTTATTTAGGTCTTTTGTCATTTTATTCTAGCTTTCAAATTCTAGTTTTAAGCAACATCTGATGTTATAGCAAAAAACAGTCGCTGCTTCTTGAACAGTATTGTTTTCTATTCTTCTCTTTCTGGTCACGTAAATTGCGAGTTTTGCCTCTCGAAGAAGAAGAAGAAGAAGAAGAAGAACAACAACAACAACAAGAAAAAGAAAAAAAAGAAGAAATAATAGAGTTTAATATATTACTGTAACTTTTTTGGTCATTATGGACCATGAATTGGCCACCCTCCAGTCCCCAGCCCAAGAACTAGCGAATAAATTTACTGCCGGCAGAGGGTTTTCTTTTTATGAAAGTTGTTTTTATGTTTACAAAGCTGGCCAAACATGATTGTATTAAATGTAAGGACTTTAAAGAATTAAATGAAAATTATTTCTATTTACTTTACTAAAATCAGTTCAGCAACCCAAGAGTAAAATATAGTGTCCTCCTCTGTTCTTGTTACATTATGGTGATGAATCATGCCCAAGCACATTTGCAGAACATTTTGATGTCACACTTAAATTGTGTTTGACAAGTTGGATATGAACTGTCCCCATCATTTTTTTTCCAGGCATCTGTTTGAAATTCTAACTAGTATATGAATTTCTGCCATCTTTTGTGAGATACCGGTAGCCTTCACTGAGCCCATTCAACAGCAAAATCAGTTAATTCTTTAGCAAAATGTGTCAAATTTGAAGAAACTCCCCCAAAAAAGGTAATCCTAGTTTATTATGTACATCTTGCTTATCAAAGCCAAGGACAGGGTGAGGGAGAGAAAGTGGAGAGGTGACTATGGATGGAGGGAAATTAAAATAAATACAGACAGAGATAAGTAAGTGAAGAAGTGAGTAAATAACAGAGTAAACTAATAAATGCAAGGGTTGAGGAAGTTGCTCCGCGAATAAGGCAGATCAGTCTCTGTAAAGTGCTAATTTGTTTTCTAAGAAGATGAGACAAGCAGGAAAAGCCTGCTGATTCAGTAAAAGCGCTGTCCATAACACCATTAATAGACAAACAAAAATTATCCAAACCTCTGTAAATGAAATACCCCACCTGCATTGCCATCGGTAGAAGTAAAAATATGATGGGCTCATTTTCTTTTCTGAAGGGAAGTGGATTCAAATGATGGCACTGATTCACTTGTGATTTCCACAATGTGACAGATAGTGGAAAAAAACTCCAAACCCAGTCATCCATAATCCAAAAAAAGGTTTGCTAGGCTCAGTCGGTTGTTAGATAAGATAAGATAAGATAACCCTTTATTGTCCCACAGTCCCACAGTGGGGAAATTTGTGAATGACATGTAATGGCTCTATGTACCTCAACTTGCAGGACATTCAGGTACATTCTGTAATTGTGAAATACACAGAGCTCAGGAATTATTTTACTCACGGTAAATAAAAAACGTGCTCACAAGGAATGTTCACTGAGGAAAATGTTAATACCAAATTTTATTCACTGCAAGCATACAACAGAAAATAGAGCATGACCAATTCACGATGAAGCAAAACGGTAGTCAGTAGGATGCATCTCTTAATCAAGGCTGATTAATCCTACTGTACATGTCTGTTTTGCTTTGCTCAATCACCGCCTACCCATCAATTATGGAAATCGGTATGGTACCTTCTGAGTGAGTAGGAGAATTTTATAACAATATCACAATATTAAGGAAAGTTATTTTTTGATATCTGGATCCACCTCTTTATGCAGAGCTACACCAAAATTGAATGAACCCTTTTCTGGCCCATATCTCATCCTTCAAGCTCGTAAAATCCATTAAGTAGTTTCTCCACATTTCTGCTGACGAACAAAAAAACAACAACAAAAAAAAGCCAAATAAAAGACACTGATGAAAACTTTTCTGTAATGGTAACAATGATTCACAACTATGAAGACAAATCTGAGAACACACAGTTGAATAAGAAACTTCATGTAATGTGTAACATCTGACCTTACAACTGAATATTGTAGTGATGTTATACGGCTTTCAAACTGTTAGCAGAAGAGCTTTTACCACAAAGTTGCATTTATTCTTTCCCCGACATCTGGATACACAACTACACTTAACACTAACCTTAACACACGTGTATGTGTGTGTGTGTTTGTTAGTTTGTGCATCTTACTGCTTTCCCCTCTCTATCTGAGTTTGTGTAATTGAGGTGCCAGCAAAGAAGTGACAGGGTTAATTCTGTTCATATCTATTTTTCCACCGCTTCAGCTTACTGCAATGTTGCACTGAGATTCTGTCGTAGACAAACCTCTGTGGAATCCATTCACTACAAGTGTACATCTTTCTGTACAAAGCTGCGGGCTGCATTGGCTCCAGGTAACATAAACGCTCCCTTCAAGCCACCGCGTATCTGCCCATGAAAATTCTCTAAAGGGTTTAAGCATTTACGCAGAACACTATCAGGCACCGCTGAAAATTCAGCTTACCCTGTTGAATAGGGACTTCAAAGAGAATGGCAAATACCTTTGCACCGCTACATTTTCCTCTTTCTCTCCCTGCCTTTTCCTCTCTCAGTCTATCCCTGCTTCTTTCATTTCTATATTTCCAAACAGCATTGTTGCGTGATGTAAAATGTATTATCAGCCATATATTTCCTCTTTAAATGAATAATAACAATAATCTTTGACTAATTTTCTTCTGTACAAATGCATCTAAATAGGGAAAAGCAAGCATGTTAATACAGAGCCAACGGTAATCGAGGCCTTGAAATAATGAACGTGTGGATTAGGCCTCTATGTCATGCGATAAGAAAAAACAGGAGCTACTATCCAGGTAACAGCAAATATTGACTGTCAATGAGGGATAAACTGTGCAGCTCCACATTCGCTGCTTTCATTCAGGTTACACACACAGACTCATGTATAAGGACACGGAGATGCAGATACGTATAAACCGCACACTCACACATACAAATATCCACATACACACATTGAACTCAGGCCAAAAAAACAACAAAGAATTGGAATATAATAAATGTATAAGCCTATTTGCACAGTATACCGTTTGAAATGCAAAACAATGTGATGTATAAATGCACTGCGATTTAATGTAAGGGATAATAAATGGCTTCATAATGAGCAATATAAATGGTCTTTAAACAGTTTACTACTTAGTTCACACTTATAATTAATCTGGGTTGCGTGTGTGCATATAAAGTGGGTGTAAAACTCTAAATACAATGCAAGAAAAACGGTGACTGAAAGAGAAAAATTACTGCTGGTAAATATCTGCAACAAGATTCCGCTGTGGCCCCTAGCTTTTCGAAATATGCTGCTTTTCCCACAGCTCGACCAGCATGGCAAGCCCGCCAACTAATACATTATAAAAAATTGCTTTCTGAAATAATTTACTGTGAAACACACAACAGAAACCATAACATTTATAATGTTTTACAAAACCATCAAATAAGTCGAAGGGGATTAATTGCCCCAGCCCAACCTTAAAATAATTATTGTGAGCGGTGCAACTCTAAACTCCAATGAAATTGATACACTTTGATAATTACATTCTTGGCACTGACCCGCTGAAGTCAATAAAGGTTATTAAGGCCAATTGCTGTCTAAACGCATTACGGGCAGGGTAAACTGTCCGTCGGAGGCCCCTGCAATTCCTGCGCCAATATGATAATCCATTCTCAGTCCTGGGGGTTTCTTCCCTAGCGCCTGTGTCTCCACTCTGCCATACTAAACCAGATTGGATTCGCTTAACCTTTCCAGGACTTTGATCAAATGAGCTCACATAGCAATAACATTTACATTGACCCCCACCCCTCCTCCCCAATACACAGACACACACACACACACACACACACACACACACACACACACACACACACACACACACACATACACAGTCCATCTCAATTTTTTAACTCCTCCCCCACTCTGTGTCTGTTTCTACAGACTCCTTACAGTTCACTCCCTCCCTAACCACCCACTGCTCACCCAGCACCTTCCATATGCTCAGTCAATAACCTAATCAGCTGTCGATGGTGACCAGACCAGACTGTGTGTGATGGTGATGCAACCATCTCAGCAGCTGAGACTGTTTCTGAAGATGGTTTTTAAAGATGAAATCACTAACTGCATCCCTGCAAATAAATACGTAAAAGAATGTACACAAAAGTCACCCTCCTTTGCAAGGTAGGAGGTAAATTTGTCACACAATAAGAGAAAAAACAAAGTGTGTATGTATGTGTGCCCAAATCATCTGGAAAACAGGGAATGACAGGCTGGGTGAAAAGGAGCAGAAGAAGACATGGCCCCGATACCACTTCCTGTTTTGTATATCTTGAAGTATACAAATGTATTCAACTGAGTGGATCCCATCTATTATGAAAGTCGATTAATTTCCTTGATATATGTTGAAAAGATTTCCATCTACAAGGCTCGTTTTGCTGTCAAATGAGGGAGAAAGTGTGAGAAAGAGACAGAGATGTGGCATGATAGCAGGAGCAAGAGAGGGAGAGAACAAGAGAATGTTAGAACATAAAGAGAGAGAGGGAGACAGAGAGAGATAGGGGGGAGATGGAGAGCATTGAAATCTCTTTGCATCCACAGCAGCTTTTGAAGTTGTGAGATGAGCATCCACAGAAGTCAGGAAAGTGACAAATTATGGAAAAAGCTGTACTTTGCAAGCAGAGCTGCTAAATCAATTAAAGTCATGCCAAGTGCATACATTAACATCAATGGCACATACGCATGCACATTCATGCACGCGCGCGCGCGCACAAACACACACTTGGGTGCAGGACTGGATTAAAAAAAAAAAAAGAGATGTGCTCATGGGCTTGTCTCTGTCGCTTCTCCCCCACAGTGAAAAGAGGAAAGATAAAAAAAAATACCACAGCAGTATTTAAAATATTCTGCATAAAGTAGAGACTCTCTATTGTCAGTCAGATGGAAGATAGTCATTGTTGCTAGTTTGAGGAAATGTCACTATCGTATGATAGTCATGATAACAGAGTCATAAGGGAACGTAAAGCTTCAAGAAAGGTAGGTCTAAATGGACTTAAGCACCTAGATCAGAGGGGGAAGTAAAACCATGATGTTTTTATGTTAATGCCCATTTTTTCCACCCTCCTAAAATAACCTCTAGCTTAAATATACATATGCTTTTACTGCATGTGTATGTCCTGACATTTATTTAGCAGTACTGTACGTGTCTTTTTGTTTCTATCAAGAACCCACATAAATTCATGAGGTACCTAAAAGAAGCAAGCAAGAGGACTTGTTTTGTATAATTTATTTATTTATTTATATATTTATTTTATTTTTGTATTTTATCAGCACTTCATTCAAATGGAAGGATGAGCATTTGCATGACAACGGGCTCATGAGCGAAGAGGGAACCCAGGGGAGAGACAGTATCCATAACAGGAGCTATCCCCCCTCATGTTGTAATATAGTTCGTACGCGCTAACAAAAACATACACAACCCAGCACATTCTGCAAGACCAAGTGCTAAATATGACAATAAAGACAGGAAGGCTGTATTGCTTTATTTATGTATTGTATATTATTTATGCTATTTTAGCAGGATAAAACAATAGGCTGTTTTATTGCTACAGCACCGTGTGTAAAATGACACTGTCAATATATAAACCCTATTTAAAGAGATATATATATATTTGCTTTTTAAAATACTCAAGGTATAACCCAAAGTTATGAAAATAATACCACTTTTAAAATTTTGTCTGCAGGCAAAATCAGAACCCAAAATATCCAAACTGCACACAGAGGGTCACTCGTATTCCACTAAATTATACTATACTGTCAATTGGCAGCTTCAGATATAAAATTGTTCCAATAATGGAATGTGTGGGAATCCCCATGAAATAAATAACCCCATGTAATTCAGAGAAGCACATTTTATTCTGACGGTAGAAAAGCTACAGCTACCAAACCACCAAAAGGAAAATCTATAAGTCACATCTATAAAGTGCTTTTCATCAGCATATCATATGTTGACGCATGCATGTTAATATTGCTTGTGAGAGCAATAATGTTATCTTTCATCACAATAGTGAGTGATTACATTTAGCCATTCACCAGCGTATTTTCTTGCAACTGTTCAGCATGCATTTCTACTGAAGATGTTTTTTTTTTTATTTGACACAATACTATGTGATTAAACACAATGTAAGTATGGCTTATAGCTGCGAAATTACTGTTGCTAAAAACACAGTTTAATCTGGGATGCAAAATCAAATATGACTTATGAAATAATTGTTTTATGTACATTGGCATGATGTTTTTTTTTATTTATCTTATTTAATTGGATTATTTTTTATTTGCAAATGGCAGACTTTGCACAACAAAGTGGATATTTGATTAAATTTTTTACAGTGTGACACAAATCCACACCTGATCCACACACAAAAACTATGAGAGAAAGACGGAGCAGCAATAAAAGAAGGAAAGACCTCACATCTCACTGATCACTGACACTCTTTTCTGAATACAAGCTCAAATCACACACCTCATCTGGGCCCAGAGGTGGAGCTCAAGATGAGTTTAACCCCTGTCTGCTAACCCCCTCTCACCCCCTCACCAACCAACCCTCTGCCAGGTTGTTCCACTAAGTGAGAGAGATGGGGAGAGAGAGGGAGACTATGAGTGGATTGGAACAGCATCAGCAGCAGCAGTACTGCTCTCCTCCAGCCCGTCTTTATCCCTGCCTGAGCATTAGATGTGATTACTGCTCAGCGCTCGACACAGACAGAGACAGAGAGCTCCCAGAGACAGCAGGAGTGGGCGAGAGACATAAAGAGAGAGAAAGAGAGAGGGGGGAAGCAGAGAGGAAAGAGGAACACAGCTCTTTCGCGCCATGTGCCGCTGCTACAGTGATACAAGAGTGCCCCCTGCTGCTCGTCCTGTCAGGGCGTTAAACACTCGCACATACATACACAAACTCGTGCACACGCTTTGAAATCTATGAGACAGACAGCATAGAACCTGTGGGGAGACACAGTGGAACCATATATCTGTCCGTGTTTGTTAGTTGTACATTTGTATCTATGTATGTATGCAGCACGTACAGAGCTGTGATTAAGGTGACTTAATTATAACTCTGGCATTACTGAGTGTGTTTCCTTTATAGTGGTATCATACTAATTGCTGCATGCCCACGTTGGTCTCTCATAAAATTTAAGTAAGTCTACCATTAAGCCTATGCCACATCTATAATAATGTGCCATGGTGTAAAGTTAGACAAACCATCATGCAATCTTAACATGCCCTCCTTTGTGACGAGCATTATAGGACAACAGAGTACGTAGTTGGCATATGTCGCACTAGCCGAGGCATGTTGAGCAAATAGAAAGGTGAAAGTCATGAAATGAAAATGCGACTGTTAGACGAGAAGGCGCTCATGTCCCTCCCTTTTACATTGTTGTTGTTGTTGTTGTTGTTTTCTGGGTGTTATTTATGAAATATTTTTTTTATTAAAGTAAATTTACATTTCAATCAAACATTCATGCATAGAATCCGGTACAAGAAAATTGTTTCACCATAATGTGATGTGATTAAAAAACCTTTTTTAGATCTGTGCCTTTGGATTCTTTTGTTTTCTAAAATAGCAGCCTTACCATAGTCTCCATGAGCCTCCAGTCCTTCTCCAGTTGCTCCATCGGTCTGGTCCACCAGCTGCAGAAACGGGCATAGCGCTGACCCTGAAACCAGTACTGTCTGAGCCACTCAAACTCCACCTGCAAACACACACATATACACACGTGCACAGAGGATGAAAAAGCAAGTTCAGGCAGACCTGGGGGAATTTCTTTTTTAAAACAATGCTCCTGTTAAAAGAATAAATACAACACAAAATGTATGGAGAATAAACTTGTTTAGATATTACTATAAAATAATAAATTATCTATCATATAAAAGCCTACATCTATGGACCCTTATGCCAATCTGAAACAATCATGTTTTGCTGTAGTACACTTTCTTTCAAATCTATGCTTGCCAACTTTGGACAATTACTGTTAATAATTTTATACTACATACAGTATTTAGAATATACTGTAATCTGAAGAACACTTGAAACTCATCCTCATCTAAAAATTTTTCACAAATTCATTTTGTAATACAATTTTTCCCATAAGATGTTGGTACAATAAAATATTAAATTTTTTTAGTGGAATATTTCAGTGTTTATATTCAATGGTAAATACGCAAGATTTTTCATGTGTTTTAAGTATTTATTTTGTTTTATTATTTTGCAATGAATTTTGTTCATTCTATTCTAAATTATGGCCTCACGCATTCACACATCAATGCTCGCGACTTCACCTCATCGCGGATTTTTGGTAGGCAGTCAGGTGATACCATACGCACATTATATTGGCTGACAGCATCTGGAAGTGCGCTCTGTTCCGTGAGTCTCGGACTTACATGAGACACAAAAGTGCTTTAAACAGTACATTTTATTCTGGCGGTAGAAAAGCTATAGCTACCAAACCACCAAAAGGAAAATCTATACGTTTAAATGACCATAAATAATAAGAAAAATAGTTTGTCATTACGGAATTCGTTAATCGCATGTGGTTCCTGGAATGCATTACCCTCGAGGAACGAGGGCGCACTGCAATTGATTTTCAAAAATAATATAGACAGTAAACAGTCAGATTTGCCCCGAGAAAAAGTAAAGTTGAGCATGATTTAATTTAACGTTACATTTTAAACTTTTAAACTATTGTTTTTTTAATGTAAAATACTATGCATGTATATGGAATCATTATTGCAAAGAGCATCACAGTAAATGAATAATGTTTGAATTGCAATTGTGAAAAAAAAACTGTCCCAATGGAAACAGTGCAAATATTGACAACCTCTGTGAGAACAGACACACTAAAAATGTGGACCATCAGTACACACACACACACCCACACACACACACACAGTCATATGCCTATTAACACACACCCTCTAGTCAACACACCTGGAAACCCCTCCCTCCCCTCATTTTTCTTCTTCCTTCCCCTTTTCTCCCACTCTTTTGCTCAGTTTGAAGATGACTGTCTGGGTTGCCAAGCCACTCCCTTCTCCTCCACTGGGAGTGTTTTTATTTCCTGCTCTTTTGAAGTGCTGATTTAATCCTCACAAGGATGTTTCATGTAGCCAGGTGTAGCCTATCTCTTTCCAAGTGTGCCTTTCTGCGTACATGTTTTTGTATCTGTATGTGCGGCAATGTGTTTATGCTCTTGCATGTATCTGTGTGTGAGTGGCTTTGCTGAGCTTTGTGTATACAATTACCAATGTGTGTATATGTCAAAGATTGCCCAAATTTCTACCGAGGCAAATGCAAGATGCCTTGACTTGCCCTCTCTCAAAACATCCTACAAAGCATCATCCACCCAAAACAATTCATGCTGAATTTACTTTTGGCGAAAACTGTGCAACTCATAAAGTGGTTGCATGTAAAGGAGTTGTTTATCAAGTCAGACTGAGAGAGCTATTGTCATTTTTCTAAAAGGTGTTTTATCGACTGTTCTTCTGACATGATTCGCCAGAGTAAAAAAAAAAGACCTGTTATAGTAATGGTTTCATTTGGTGGGTTTTGCTCAAAAAGGCTGAGAATGCAATTTTTTTTCAATAAAAGTATTAAAGATTTACTTTTTCCAATCTGGTTTCACGAATTTGGGGTAACCCGATCTTCCACTGTCATCAGACTTACTCTTAGATTCATTCTTAATCTGTGTTTTCCATTTTTCCCTCAAAATAATTCATTTTCACTGGTTAGTTAATTATGAAGAACCATGAATAAAGTGGATTTCATTCATTCATTTATTCATTCATTACAAAAATTAATTATTGGTGTATAAGTTGTGAAACTGAACAGTCAATACTTTAAAAAAATGTAAACATAACGCTTGAAGCAAATCCCGGTCAGCGTCAACGTCAAGCACTTAGAATGGCATTCATCCTCAGATCCTCCCATGCTGCAAAACCACAAAGAACCCTGTAAAAAATAATCAGCAATAATCATAGCATGAGATTTTCTCCAAACAATAAGGCAACAAAAGTTTGTAAATATGTGACTACAGTTTCTGGGAATAAGGACCACTTTATTCTAAAAATTTTAAACTGTGCTCTCGACCTTAAGCCGCCTGTACACTTCATCAGAACTTGCCGGATGGTGATAAAACTTAAGAAACCTCCTAACCAGACACCTCTCTGCTGTGGAAAAGGGGTGCTGTGTCCAACTATTTCTGTAGCTTCCCAAAAGCAACCATTTGACATTCACAACCACTTTATGCCATGCAAAGGAAAAAGTATAAACCACTCTTTATGCGTTTGTTCCTTTATGTTGCAAATACATATTCCTAGAATGACTGTTTTGACAAAAACAAGCTGTAAGTTACTGATTTTGTGTCTGCAGCATCATGAATCTTACTAATTAAAGTGCAGTGGAAAAGCATGTGCTGGAAAGGCCATTTTCAATATCTTGAAACAAGTCACCTACCATACAGCACACCAAGAAAAAACAGAGCAATAATTATTTGTACCAACAGCTTTAACAAAGTCTGCCTTGGGTAGCCGCCGTGCACAGAATCATCTTGGCATTTACTTCCCAAAGGCTCTGATCACAGCGGGGATGACATGCAAGGACTGGGGCATGTCAGGGAGAATACACAGCCAGTGGCACTGCTCAGCAGCCTCTCAGTCACTCAACCCACCCTTCAAAGAAATGTCATCCTTTATGGTCCCTTCAACACTCTATAAAATCCATTCCGCTTCGATCACTACAGCTCAAACACACAACAAAGTGACTGAGGACCAATACCCAACGTCCTTTTCTCGCTGTCAGTCCCACCTTCCATCTCTCTGATTGTGTGCCTGTCCTTTAGTGAGAAGAAACCAACCTGTGTCTCTACTTTGAGGTGACATGGCTGCCTGTCTCCCACTGCGCATGCCAGTGGCAGCCACAAAGCAGGCCATCTGAAGTGCTGGCTATGTGGCATTTGGCATCTGCCCATCCAGCTGAGAGCTACCATGAGGGGAACTCTGAATAAATGCCACCTATCCAGGCAGACAAATAGAAAGTGTTTGTGAAAGAGAAAGTGGTTGTTAGAGGTAGTTTTTCTCTGAGAGGGCCTGGGAGAACTGGTGGCTCCCCTGCGGCACTTGCTGTCATCTCTCCAGGTGACGGACACACTAACCAAACATTAACCCCACATTAGTCAACCTGCAGCCCACCAGGGCAACTGTAGAGTTAAAGTCAAGGAAGTCCCTTTTTTTCCCCCATTAAATGAGGCATGTTTTTTTTTTCCACACCTTCACTGTATTCCCTGAGCAGATCCAATCAATTCCTGGGTTGGGGCCCTGAGGTGGTAGCTCATGAGAGCTCGATCGATCCCACTCTACCGTCCTTCTGTGTACCTTCCCCAGCCTCCTCACACATCAGCCAGGAGAACTGGTCCCTTCAGTTCTCTGTGAGCAACCAGGCACACATTTGAAATGGCACACACTTGCCAGAGTGATCATATCCAAGCTAGCTTATACTGGAAGATGCTCAGACTGCCACATGTATTTCTATTTCAATCGATATCTATAACGTAGACAACTTTTTCACCTCCTAGGACACAAATATAGCAAAAATGTGGCATCCTACTCTGAGGAGCCTCAGCAGAAGAATATAGGTGAACTAAAACTCTGTTGTCTTCACTTGCAGAGCTTCATATCAAAACTTTCACAATAAAACTCTGAAATGAACAATCAAAATGCATCACATTAATTAAAACATGTGACTACAAGGACTTACAAGTACAAACTACATACTAGACAAATCTCCTGGCAAAACTATGTTTGGAGAAGTGATTTATGAGATTACAATGGTATTGCAAGCGTAAGCCCCTAAGGACAGCCTGAAAACAGGACATTGGAAGGTCACACACACCTGCTTCCACACTGCTCACTTTCTGCCAGAGCATGTGGGAAAACCTTGTCCCTACTTTCAATATTTACTGTGGGGGGAGTGGGGGAGACTAGCATCATTAGTGGGGGTCCCTCAGGGCACACTGTCACACACCCACCTGGGAAGTGACACAGTGTCTGTAAATGAGACAAGACGTTTGCATCTGGTATTAGCATTTCAAAGCAAAACATGCACATGTACCACCCCAGACAGGAGGAAAGATTAAAAAAGGTAGAGAGAGGCCACGTTTGACAAACAGGTGGGAGATACAGTTTTCTTCATCTTTGTCTCTATGTCCCATGAACCTGTTTTCTGGTTTGATATCCCACCTCGTCCACAAACACTCACACTGAGATGGCAGACATGCTGGTTTATGATCATCAGAACGACCCATGTCTCCTGACAACTATCAACTTCCACTCCTACTCCCAAACTCAGAACATCACATACCAAAATGGTATCTGTGACAACTCAGCTGGTGATGGTTTGCAGTTTAGCCCTTTAAAGGCCCATAAGGCACGGCACAGGTCAGGTTGCCTGCACATTTCAGGCTTGTTCTCTCCTCAGTCGTCCATGTCAAACACGACCTGCACAATGTGCACCCGCCAAGCACCAAAGTGGCCCGTCATCATAAATAACACCACCAACAATATATCATTTAAGTGGGTGTTCTGCTCACGCGGGCAACTCTAAACAAATGGCTACATCAATCATTGTGAGTGCCAGGTAGGGTAGGGTTGAGCCCTAGAGAGCACCCCCTTACTTAAACATTACACACACAAAGACACACACCTGTTTTTTTTTTTCCTAGATAAACCTTTCTTGGCATCCTGGTGGGGTCTATGCTTTGTAATCTTGTGGTGCTACGCAGAAGACTAGCAGGTGTTGGTAGCTGAACTGGTGCCACACTCCTCCTGACATGGACAGCCCTATTGTTTGGCAGCTTTGAATAATTAATATTGTCTACAACCTTTAAACAACCTTATGTCAGACTCATCTGTCATGGCGTCCAGCTGAGAGACTGGGGTGCTTGCATCAGCTAGGATGTGCTCTTTGAGCCAAGGGGTGTAAAGGGGGAGAGGTGAAGTGCTATATTAACCGTTGGCCTGCGGCAAGCTCACACAGGGACCCGGTGGCTCTGAGGACGGCCCCTCACGTTCCTCTTTTTGACCCCACTATCCCTCAATACCCCATGCCAGCATCACCCGTGTAAAAAAAGGGGTTCAGGAGGAGAACGGGGGATGACTATTTAGATAACATATGGAGAGGCTATCGCCTTATGATCTATCACAAGCCACAACAAATGAGAAAAACCTGGGTTTCATATTGGAGGCATTAAATAACCAAGCAACTACAGGAAAGAAAGCCAGAAAGATCCCATTCTGTCAGTTTCAGTCTGCTCTAAAAGCACTGCTAGTATTGCCCCATAATGCAAAGGAAAAGAGTATATAAAACCGGGATTAATTGATCTGCAATTCTGTATAGCACAGTTTCATCAACCAAAAATGTGTGGGTACTGTTTTATTTCTGCTGACATGTCAACACTGTTGACAAGGCCGTTGATCACCAAGACAGACAATATTTAATATTTGTAGTTTGCTTTGAGACAAATAGATCCTTATACATACACAAAACCTATAATTCAAGTTAGCTAACAGAGAATGTAATTTCCTAATCATATATTTATCCATGTTTCATGTCGATAAATTCTGTGTATGCCATGACAATTGCTGATTATCCTCTGTGATCCAATCAAATCCTATTATATCTGTGGATGGCATCATCATTAACCTTCTTCGTGCACCAGATGGGAGAAGAGTACAGCATCAGAATAATTCACATAATGTCAAATATGCTTATAATTTCAGAGATATAATGTTAATTTTAACATCCACTACTATTTATATGTTTGGAAAAACTATATTTGCCGAAAGTGGCAAATAATAATCAGCGTGTTCTCCAAGTCATACTATAACCTAATGACAAATGCGTAGAAAACACACATACACAAACACACATGTACAAATGTATATTGGAAAGGACACACGTGAAGACAGAGTAGGATGTGCCCACCTCATTATGAATCGCCTCACAGTGTTGCAGTGTTGTCGGCAGAAGGGTGAGCAGGCTGTGGGAGCCTGTCTCTGGGTCAGTGTGCAGGTTGGATAAGGCGTCTTGACACTGTGACTGGATGTAGGTGAGGGTCCCACTAGAACACTTTCGGAAAAGCACAAGATGCAATGTTACACAAATGACTGAATCAAAAGAAAAAAAAAATTACTTAAATAAACAAAAAAAACCTTAAGTGTTCATTATTAACTCTCAAACTTCATTCCATTTGTAATGACTGATATAGAGATTTTTCGTAATCAGAAGTTTGTGTTTAAAACATTTTAATGCATTTTAGAAGATGTTTATTTGTTTTTTTTTAATGTAATAACCTACACATATTATGTAATTAACTAGTCCCTACATAAATGTCATCAATTTAGCAAAAGGTGTCAATGGATGTTTATGATAACATGTATATCATGATAGCCTTGAAAACCTTACAAATTTTGTAACTGGTTACACAATACATTTTAATTTTAGATTTCCTTTTAAATGTAGAACCAGCAGCCCTCGTTGAAACCATGAGGGCTTGATGGTAATGTAAAAAGCATGGAAACCCTGTGTTTCTTCCTCTCTGCCTACTGCTCTCACCTCAGCCACTCTGTGTGTGGAGCTAAAACGGGCATTTTCTCCAGCTAGAACGCAGTGCTGGTGGGTGCTATTCAGGTCTTCTGGTAAACACAGAGAGGAGAAAACTATCAGAACATGATGATAATATGATGATAATATCACCATTATCAGAGAAACTACGGAGAGCAAATGTGACAATGGACCAGAAGAGAATAATCAGTTTAAAATAAAATACTTAAAAGCAAAAAGTGTCACAGAATAAAAATTTTAGCTTACATATTTGATCTATTACTTTTAATTAATTGTAATAAGCCATGAAAAGAGAAGATGAGTAGAACAGATGAAATGCAGGATGTGAAGGAACAAACATGACAAGTAAGTCATCTTGTACACTCAGGGAGCCTTCGTCGGGTCCAGCACTGAATCTAATAGACTGAGCAGCATTGTGCTATAATTTTAATTACCAAACAAAACCAGATCGTGCTCAATCTGTCAAGATGGAAGAGCCATACCAACAAACATTTGTCCAATACGAAAGAAGCTTTACAAAGAGGCCTTACTGCTGTTTCTTATGTACACCTCCATGTGTTTCTTTGTGTGTAAAGATGTTTCTGAGCTCTGCCATTATTTGCCTCATACCAATAATTAATTTAGTCATGACAGAGCTGTCATTCACAGCACATGTGCATATTTACACCCGCCTCAAGCAAAAGAACACTGGCTAATGCCTGTGATTTGAAAGTCAAACAGCCAAATGGTTTGGGAGCAAGATATTATTGTTTGATAGGAAGGAAAAAAAGATGGTGACAAACAAAACAACTTGCTGGTGTTTTCTTCACCCTGATGAGATTGTGAAGGATTAGGTCTCTGGGCTGAATTATTCGGCGTCTTTAAAACTGTTTATATCCAATAACAAATTATCTCCATCAATCTGCTCTTTTCTTTGCGTGTCTGACGCATCAGAAGGAGTCGAGGCAAACTCGATCACTGTAATAAATATTTATCTTTCTTTCAACCCCTGAGCCTGCTGCCACTTGTCCTCCTTTTCCAGGAAGCAGGCTTTTAAATATATTGGGTCAACTCTTTTCTCCAGTCCCCTCTGTGCATTGGGAGCTGGAAATCTGATTATTGAACAGGCCTGGTGTCAAGACTTGCATTGTTCTTTTTTAACCACTGAAATTCCATTTGGGTGGAAATGACGGTGATTCAATTTGCCTCCAGCAGCTCAGACATTAGCAGTTCAAAAGGGCCAGCCGGCGACAAATGGTTTTGAAAAGACATTACGGTGTCTGCGGATATACGCTATTGTAGTTTTCTTTTAATACCACAGAACTATCTATCATACAGTGTGTGTCACTAAAACACTGGTACAATATATTTCAACATACAGTTTAGTGGTAGATGCTCTGTCTGTTTGAATGTGTGTTTTAAAGGTGGAATAGGCCTTTCCTCCAATGAGAAGAACAGTATGTTCTTTGCATGTATTAGAGTGTGTATTTTGTGCATGTGAATTCTGAAAATTTATAGGTGCCTGCATATGTTTGTGCATTGTGCCAACTATTTAATTCAGGTAGACTGACAAAGAGGCAGACAGCCAAGGACTGTGTGAGCTGCTATCATTGTGCAGCAGTTGGTCTCTCAAGGGCGTACTCACCAAGTGGAGCATAAATCCCCGCTGATCTGCGACAGTCAAGTCCCATTAGAATGGTCTGCACAACAGCCCATCACTCTATTATCATGGCTGGCCTGAAACTGACTGTTCTATTGTAAATCTTATCCGGTGAAAGGAGGCCGGCTTCAAGCCCCGTCAAGCTGAATATTAGGTACAGACATCACCTTTCTCATATGAAAACACAGTAGCTTCAAATAGTCAGCTTCAGGAATTCATTAAAACTTTATTTATTATTTGAAAGACACTTACGTAAGACTTGTAAAACACTTAATGGTAGCCTGTCTGAAAAGTACCCCATCTGCATAAATTTATTATAGATGTATATAGCATCCCATCATATCATATCCTATTATATTGTGTCGAGATATATATATATATATATATATATATATATATATATATATAAAATCGTGAGTATATTGGTAAAAGGGTGTTGAAGACTGAGCTACCAAGCAAGAGGGCAAGAGGAAGACCAAAGAGAATGTGTATGGAAGTAGTAAAGGAAGACATGAGGGTAGTTGGTGTGAAAGAGGAGGATGCAGAAGATAGGCTGACATGAAAAAAGATGATTTAACTTGGCAATCAGACTATAGAAGATTAAATCTGTGTACAGTTTAGAGATACATGTTGGAAATAATTCACATTTTAGCAGCAGTTGTTAATTTCGAGGGGGAAATTATTTGATACTCCATAAAATAGAAAGCTCAAAGTGAGTTGAAATACAGTCTTCGTCATCCAAAAATGTATTCTGGATATGAATTCATATCAGACTTTTCATCCCCCTCACCATCTGAAAATGATGGCTGAGAAAAAGATGAACAAAATGTTATTTATGACTAGCTTTTACAAAAGGCACAGGTAGAGATTCAGAGTTTTCAAAAAACACTGACAGCACATGTGAATGTGGATAGATAGATAAACATATTTGGTGCTGGAGAGATCAACGTAGTGAGTGATTTATCAAAGGGAAGTCTCTATAATCACTAGGTCAGATACATATATTAAAATATTTGCAGACAGCTAACAATTGGTTTTGAAAAGACCAATTGTTATCAAGTGTTACCTCACACTTGATAGATTTAGTGCTGAGAACCTAAAAACATACAGTGTCAAGTATCACATGGAGATCCATGGAAGGGGACCCCAATTAATGATCATACTACTGAATGGCATGCTGGCAGCAGCTTACTCACTGCTGATGTAGAGATGAACATGCCAGAGTGGAGGAGACTCAACATTGTTGCATTTGGAAATCTCAGATCTTGGGAGATAAATACACTCTAGATAGAGTGTCTGCTTCCACCACACAACAAGTGGAGTTTATCCACTGACAACAAATTGGGCTTTGACTTTATTTCACCCACGGAATGTTTGTGTAAGCTGTTGCACTGAATTCACAAATATAATTTAGCACTTTCATCAGATGCAAGTATATCATGACAAGGTGTGTCTGTCAGGACCAAAAAAACGTGAGTCAGGTGTGAAGTTGTTGTTTGAGATGCAACACCAGATGGAGGAGACAACGGATTAGTGTGGACTGGAGGAAATAAAGACTGTCTCCCCACGACCATTGTGAATAATGAGAGATTACTGACTAATAAGATGGAGGAGCTAACTAAGGAATAACGACTTGTCCCAGGTCAAAGCCAGTGTCGGGAATGCAGTTTGATGTGCTTCAGTGAAGCGTGGTTATGCATGTGCATGCCGTATAACTACGTTTCCATTGAAAGCTTAGAGATTGTTCGTGGGATGGTACCAGGATTGGTATCTGCTGCTTGAGTTCTTACATTTTCTGATGCTGGCTGTTTACATCCCTGTGCTAACCTGACATTGCAGTGAGAAGGATGACGACTGGAATCTAGAACACTAAAATATATACATACATGTGTATACATTTTTATTCTCTTATCTATTCTCTCTTTATTATGATTTCTTCTTAGCTCTTCATTCTTAAATTCTTGTTATTCTGACATTCTCGTGTTTTTTTCTGAAGCAGTGCAACTGGAACAAAAAGCAATTCTGTGTGTGTGTTCGCTGTGATGCCGAGGACACACTTGACAAGAACATACACACACACACACACACATACACACACACACACACACACACACACACACACACACACACATATACGCAGGCTGTACATACACAGACCGAAGTGGAGCTAACTAGTTAGCCAAATACAAGATTCTTTCAACAACAACTGAGCAAGTTTCGTGTCTAGTGCTGTGCAGGGACATTGCTCTGCTTCCTTACTGCAGGACATGAACTTCGCTTGGGGGAAGAACACGTTCTTATCAGGAGAGAAGTGGGTGTTCTCACACAGACGTGGCTTTTACTATGTCTATAACTCCTGTCAATCATCCAAGTCATTTCTGGCTGGTTTCTGGACTGCTGCACGAGTTTGTGAGCTGTACAGCCGATAAAGGACTCAGTTGTTTTCCCGATTCTAGGAGTTGATAGGGTTAGGGAGGACCACTATACAGACCGGAAGAAAAAAACACGTTTTCATAATAGGACCCCTTTAAATTTAAAATTACAATTACAACCATTGATTGATGGAAATAAACATAGTAATTCTAGTAAGTCCAGGAGCAGCTGACACAGGACTGAACTGAATGTCTGTCCTTATATTGCTATGAAAGCAGGGAGCCCTTAAATGTGATAAATCCTCCAGTCAGTAAACCAGGGGCCCAAACTTTTTGTACATTTTAGTACAAAGTTAAGATGAGATGTGATGTGGATAAATAGCCTCATGCTCGGAAAACATGAGAAGGCTTGGGGCCAAAAAAGGAGGGTGGAGGTGTCCATTTCAGCCAAAAGCATTAGGGTATGATTTAAATGCCTATGCCTGGCTGGCTGTCCTTCCATAGAGACATAGTCAGCACCGGGTCACAAGACTTCAAAACATAACATTTGGTTTTCGTAACCTCTCTAATGCACACAATTTCATGGAACCTTAAAAGTCTGTGTTCTGGGCCAAGTAACACCTCTCTCTTTTTCTCTCCCTCTCTCTCTGTCTCTCTCTCTCTCTCACACTCACACACACGCACACACACACACACACACACACACACACACACACACACACACACACACACACACACACACACACACACACACACACACACACACACACACACACACACACACACACACACACACACACACACACACAAACACACACACCTAAGCTCACTTTCTCCAGCTGGAGTAGTTAGAAGAGAACAGAAAATGAAAGTGAGGCACATCATGTTGATGTGGGTGATTTGGGACAAAGTACAAGAAACACTATGGGCCCTTTAAATTTGTAATTATAATTACAACCACACAGGTTGTGGAAATGGACTTCCTGTGCATTTCAATCGTGTTACAGACACACTTTTTATAGAATCATTTCTAATACAAACACTGTCTTTTCTATGCCAGGCCAGTGTAACTTTTCAAGATCAACGCCATTGTCCTTTCCACACATGGCTATTGCACAGAAAATTAAATATTCATGCAAAAACTGCTGTCATTGTTTTCAGAAAAAGAAATGTGTTTGATCAGTTTACATAATGACAGGAATGACTGTATTTTCTAAAGATCTCAGTCTAGAATCCACTTACAAGGCTTTGTGTTTTCTGGCACCTAAATACTGTTGTCAACTATTATTATTTTTATTTTAAGCACTGTACTACGCGTCAAGGTAATAAGAGTGCACCTATCTCCAAACTCAGACATGGTGGTGAATGTGGTAAAACTGCTTCTCTGCATGTCTGTGTGTGTTTATAGAAAAGATTCAGTACCTCGCATGTAATAGCAGTCTCCAGACTCCAGTGGTAGCATCAAGCCAGGTGTGTGGATGTCCCAGGCTACCTTCAGCCCAATCCTCCAGCATGCCTTCTCACTGGTACCTCCCTCGCTGCTCTCACCTGTCAATGACACAAAGTTTAAGCCAGCGGGACTTGAACTGGGTGGAAAATTCAAAGCATTTGACTTTTATCTGAAATTATTTTTAACTGTGGCTATATATATTCAATCTTCAATCTGTAATACTACAGTACTTAAAAAATACTTCAACAATATTACTTAAAAATTTGTATCTATTTAAATATCTTATTCCCAACACAAGAGATGTTTATGTAATATAGTAATAAAATACTATAACAATGTAATTTGTCAACAAAGAAGTAACTTAAAAATTGAGTAACATATGGTTGGTTGTCACCTTTAATACTGAGGATTGCAATGATTAAATCCATTCCACCCAAACAAAGGATGTAGGATGTAAGCCTTTTTCTCAAGCAAGTAAAAATCAGTTTACTTTCACTTTACAGCAGAGCAAAGACAATGAGGTGCTGCTGTGATCATATTGGCTGTTAGCATGGGGTTTTTATGTTATCATTATGCTGTGCAAGAGGAAATAGTTGGATAAAAGCCCTTGATGTTGTTTAGTAAGTGTGCAAGAGTGTGTTATTGAACACTGAAAAAACACCACCCCATCCCCAGCGTCTCTCCTTCCATTCTCACATAGCCTACTAGGAAAAAAAAAAAGGTTTGTCTTGGACGGCCAACATCCCTACAAAAAATCAATACTAAAGTCTTTTTGGGCCTCTCTGCTGCACAGCTGCCTTTTCCTTTGCTCAGCACGGATAAATAGTAACTTAATTTCCAGCCATTGTGCTCTGAGAGCCAGCTAATGAAAGGCCTCAGGAATAGAGGAAGATCATCCTCTGTGCCGGAAGAAGCTCAGTTGTGGCAGATTCCTTTGGATCAGCACAGCTGGGAAAAACACTCAGAACACTTTTCTAACTGAAGAAAAAGATAAAATGAGGCTGCTCAAAGGAAAAAGACCTCTCATATTAAGTGTCATGCAACACATCTTGTCTCCATATATGTACAATCTACTGTGCCGAGTTTCTTTTCTCTTAGTCAGAGATCTCTTTCTTGTCAGGAATATGAAAAGAAATATAAACTTATAATAACTGCAACATTCCTTAAGAAAATAATTCCATTAGCCTTGCCTTGTCTGAGTTCTCAGACCCAGATATTAGATCACTCTGAGTCTACAATCAAACTTTCCTCTCTCTAGTCTGGAGCTGTGGGGTCACTCAGAACCATGACACATCTGGCATACACCCCAAGGTGTTACGCCGTAGCGTTTGTTCACAGGGTCAAGTTAAAATGGCCTAGAACAAATCGGTTTAACAGACCTCTGGAGCAGATGTTATTGGTTAAGAGCCCCAATGTAGAAAGCCCAGGCATAAAATGTTTTAGGATATTTAGGATATTTATTACAATCTTTTGATTATGATAAATTATCATTTCAAGAATATTCATACTTTGTATGAACAGTACAGAACTGGTATTACATGTTGATAAACAACAGCTTCAACTTTAAAATTACAAATCATGATTTTTCTCTCCTTCCAGCATTTGAAAGGTTCAAATAAGAATCTGAGGAAAGTCTGCCCAAAACAGATGTTCAAATTTAATTCCATTGACTGGGTTTGATGGAATCTCATTATATTAACAGTGCATTACTTTACAATATATTTCATATAATACAAGCTTTAGAGGAATTCAAAATAGGATGACATGAGAATTGTGAGAAGCCAATTTTAAACTTATAAAATGTTAGCTGGTTTGCATTTGTTCTAGAAAGCCAATTTCCTGTCTAGCTTCTCTATCACCTTGATCAAAAAATATTATCAGCTCTTGAAAGAGTGCCTATTCCATAACAAGAAGACATGGCATTATCCATACAGTACAGTCTAGGAACACTTATCAAAGCAGGGCTCATTATTCCATATCAGATAATTGTACATTGATCATTTCTAGGGGAAATGATTTAGATGAGATGCTGGATGTGTGATAAGGCCTGTTTGTTAAACTGCATTGAGCCAATCTTAAGAACTTAGATCCAAATGCCTGTGATCTCCCAATGCACATCAGTGATAAGGGTGTCAGCAGCAAGCCGTGGATGACATTTGATAATGTGCTGACACTATCACAAAGATGAATCTGATGGTTGCCTCACCAGAGGCCACGTCTACAGATGGTACAGCACTGCTTTAGGGCCATAATACACAAGGTAAGCAGGATCTGATCCACCATTAAGTAACCAGGAGAAGTTGATAAAATTAATTTTTGCTTTTACTTTTAATATTCTGATTTTACAAAAATATAAGCACCTTGCTTTTTAGTGTATCCGTGTGAAAAACCAGATGCCCTAGCACTTCGGCCTACTGCTTTTAATATGAAGGAACAGTAGCACTAGTCACAGCTCTCTGTAGATGTCTTAGATCCTCACCATATCTCTACAGCTGAGGCCTACCACCCTCAACCTAAACAGTAGGTCTTTTTAACAGCATGTACAGTATATGCATTATTCACTCAGGCAGCTAAAGCAATTTCCAAGAGAGGAGTACATTGGAATGACTGTTATGTCATGTCATATCATGTAAATATAAGACATGTCAAAGATGATGGATGGATGGATGGATGGATGGATGGATGGATGGATGGATGGATGGATGGATGGATGGATGGATGGATGGATGGATGGATGGATGGATGGATGCAAAGACAAATGAATGGAAAGAAAATTTTCAATCAATGAATCACAGCCAATGTTATAAAAATAGCTATTGTAAAGAACAGGTATTTTACTTCTGACACCTACCTTGGTCTTTTAGACAACTATAGCTGTAAACAGCCACTGGTGAATGAGTGATGAGGTTTTCATCATGGTGCCACCCTACTGCCATTTTACCCATACCATAGTAAGGCTCTTCTTTGAGCTGACTCACAGCTGCCGGATCCATATAGTTGAGTAATGTGACATTGAATTTGCACGGACTGCTGCACATCTTTGGAGAACTTGGTTGGAAACAGCCTTGTCTGCTTTCCTGTTCTTCTTTGTCCTCAATGTGGTAATCTGACAAGCTGTGCTTCAGTTCCACCATAGGTTTCTCTTGGGTCCCTGGACCCACAGATTTCGCGTCTACACTGGTCTTAGATGTCCAGCTGGGAACTTTTCCCTCACTGTGTTCAGATCCCATTTCAACTGGTTTGGCTTGGGAGGACTCTCCCTCCTCACTGCTGTGCCTTGACCCTGTCTCCCATTCTCCTTGTTTTGGCCCAGAGAAACCTTCTTCACTGTGTTTTGACTCAGTGTCCCACTCCTCACTGTGCTTGGACTCTGTATCCCCCTCCTCACTTTGTCGGGATTCAGAGTCCCCTCCACTATTCTTGGAATCGTCACTGTGTTTTGACTCTGTGTCCCCCTCTTTACCCAGTTTGGCCTCTGCCTCCCCCTTTGCACAGTGTGTTAGTCTGTCTCCTTCCTTCAACTGGGACACATCAGAGCAGAAGAAGGTGTTTAGCTCCCACACTGCATTGCAAGCAGCCCTCAAGTCAGGGTCACAACAGTTTTGTCCTTTGGCTTCCATGTCCTCACTGTGCCAGGGGATGGCAAAGAGCCGTGTGTCCAAATAGCGATAGGTGTGGCCTGGCTCACCAAGCAAAGCCCGTGACACAGTGGTGAATACATCTCGGTCACGGACACGAACCAAATCCCTCAGGAGACAGCCCTTCTTTCTTAGGGTGAGCAGAGCTCCTTGCACCCGTCCATGAAGGTCAGCAGGAAGCGAGCAGGATCTCCTCAAAACCAGTCCAGAATAACTGGAATCCCACTTTGAAAAACAAAGGATGATTAAAACAGGATGATTATGACATTTAAAAACAAGGTGCTTTCCTAAACCTAAATTACAATGCTATTTGACAGATCTGTTTCTTTTTATCCCATGTTAAACTAACTATCACATGGTACTGGTTTGCAGTACTGCAGCAGTTAGTTAAACAGTGCTGTTATAAATCAGGGTATCATTAGTCCCTTAAAGAAATGTGGCTGGCTCACCAGTTGCTGAAAGCCCTGATCTGTAGGTCCCAAAAATGGAATCTTCTGGTCTCCAAATTCATGCAATAGCCTCCGCCTCTGTCAAACACAACAGCCCACAATAATATACATGGTAAAGAAAAGATTTGACATGCAGCTTTTGTTTTTGTTTTATAAATTCAATCACCTCAAGGGGAATTCAGGTTTATGGATAGTGTGGGGAAAAATCTGTCTCAAAACATGTCTGAATGGACGGAAACAATTGTGTGTGCTCCTAAGAACATGCATTTTAACATCAAAGTCCTGTGATTGTGTTGTACAGATTACAAAATTATCACTTTGATGACAATTTAAATTACTAAAATGTCCTTTATTACAAAAAAGCCCTTTAAAATGTATATGAAATATACAACAGTACCCATTAAAATATATATATTACAATGTCTGGAGACCTCACTCCTGCATATGCTCTTAGATAAACTAGAATGAATCCCGCACTTGGTATTTAAAATCAAACTGAAATACCAAGTGTTTTGAATGAGTAAAACTAGTTTTAACAAATGATACCTTCAAAAATGGGTGTCTCAGCAACAGAGGAAGGAGAAGTGTCATTGACATACCAGTGATTCTTTACGTTATTTTGCATGAACTGCCAGTGCACCAACCAACCAGCAGTGATGATTTCAAAACAACCAATCCTGTGTACATTTCTGAGACATTTACAGCCAGGAATCATCCCAAATGGCCTATGGCCGAACACTACCAAAGAACTTATATGGTACATTACAGGGGGGAAAATGTCCTATTAATAACACTCTTCTTCTTCTTTTCCTTTCGGCTTTTCCCTTCAGGGGTCGCCACAGCGAATCAGTTGCCTCCATCTAACCCTGTCTTCTACATGCTCTTCTCTCACACCAACTACCTTCATGTCCTCTTTCACTACATCCATAAACCTCCTCTTTGGTCTTCCTCTAGGCCTCCTGCCTGGTAGTTCAAAACTCAGCATCCTTCTACCAATATATTCACTATATATTGGTATATTGGTATATTCACTACTCTGGACATGTCCAAACCACCTCAGTCTGGCCTCTCTGACTTTATCTCCAAAACCTCAACATGTGCTGTCCCTCTGATGTACTCATTCCTGAACCTGTTCTTCCTGGTCACTCCCAAAGAGAACCTCAGCATCTTCATCTCTGCTACCTCCAGCTCTGTGACCTGTCTTTTCCTCAGTGACACTGTCTCTAGACCAAACAACATCGCTGGTCTCACCACAGTTTTGCACACCTTTCCTTTCATTTTAGCTGAAACTCTTCTATCACACATCACACCTGACACTTTCCTCCACCCATACTATCCTGCCTGCACACGCTTCTTCACCTCTTTTCCACACTCTCCATTGCTCTGGACTGTTGACCCTAAGTACTTAAAATCCTCCACCTTCTTGATCTCTCCTCCCTGTAACCTCACTCTTCCGCTTGGGTCCTTCTCATTCACACACATATACTCCGTCTTACTGCGGCTAACCTTCATTCCTCTCCTTTCCAGGACAAACCTCCACCTCTCTAGCTTCTCCTCCACCTGTTCCCTGCTCTCACTACAGATCACAATGTCATCTGCAAACATCATGGTCCATGGAGATTCCTGTCTAACCTCGTCTGTCAGCCTGTCCATCACCATTGCGAACAAGAAGGGGCTCAGAGCTGATCCCTGATGCAGTCCCACCTCCACCTTGAACTTCTCTGTCACACCTACAGCACACCTCACCACTGTCTTACAGTCCTCATACATGTCCTGCACCGCTCTCACATACTTCTCTGCCACTCCAGACTTCCTCATACAATACCACAGTTCCTCTCTGGGCACCCTGTCATAAGCTTTCTCCAGATCTACAAAAACACAATGCAGCTCCATCTGGCCTTCTCTGTACTTCTCTATCAACATCCTCAAAGCAAATACTGCATCTGCAGTACTCTTTTTTGGCATGAAACCATACTGCTGCTCACAAATGCTTACTTCCGCCCTTAGTCTTGCTTCAATTACTCTTTCCCATAACTTCATTGTATGGCTCTTCAACTTTATTCCTCTGTAGTTGCCACAACTCTGCATATCTCCCTTGCTGGGAGCGATGGACCAATTAGAGAACATGACGCGAGGCTACGTCCAGCACACCTCGGGTAGGTACCGGTATAGGGTATATGCCGGTACTGTATCGCAGGCTGCATAACCGCATTTGTTTGGCTGAAGACCCGCGACAATGGCGTCAGCTAAGAGACACATTTACGACGCAAAATGTAAACTCCAGGCTATCAGTTCCGGTTGTTCCAGTTCACGTAAAGAGATCAGGTGGCTTTTTTCACGCTTCGCCATCGCTCTTGATCGGTGACTCCATGCACGCCCATACCACCGCTTCTGTCAAAAACCACGTCAAGCAGCTGAATTCGGAGCTTGCCATCATTCTGGGAGGATTAACGAAAGAACTCCAACCACTGGACATTGGTGTAAACAGTGCGTGCGTCATGGAGTGATGGATGAGACGGTAAACACACGTTTACCAGGACTGGGAGGGAAAGCCGAGCGATTTACACCGCAACTTACACCCCCACAATATGTGCGTGGATTGCGGATCCTGGACTAACGTATCCGCTTCGACTTTTGTCCGATGTTTCGCAAAAGCCGGCATCATTTCCGGACAGCCACCCGGAAACCAGACGGTCAGCGATAGTGAAATTGCCAAGCTATTCAATGCAGACCGAAGATTAGGACTTCGAAGGATTTAGCACAGATTTATCAAAAAAATTAAATAAAAATATTTTAAAAATAATGTCAGTCTATTTTTTAAAATTTAAATACGTAGTACAACACAGTTCAACCACAGTCACCTTTTTGCTTCCGTTAGCTAGAATGCACCGAGCAATAAGGTGTGCCGTGTGTTCGGTTAAAGTACAAAAATAAACTCCGTTATTTAGACTGCGCCTCTTTGTAGAATGAGCCGAATGGTGCGCAAAATACGGGAACTTAAGGACGTTTAAATTGGCAACTAAAGCACTTAGTTTATATACTATAGACTATAATTATAGATGTATCCCTACCCTACACTAAACAGTACCACAGCACTACATCACTGCTTTATGCAAGTTATATCACTGTAGTTAAGACTTATGCCTCCTACTTAGACACTACATGAAATAAGAGAAGAATAACTTCCACCACGTCATTTCTTGCTGAACAACAGATCTTCATTGTGCTTTTCCCATAGCTCAGTATTGCTACACAGCGCTGGCAGTATGGGAACACACTGCACCGAAAATGACTGCAGCCAATGAGTTAATGTCTAGATCATACATTTTATAGATTGACATACTGCAGTGTTTACCTGTTATGATTAAATTGTGACTGGGAGACTGCCCTTTTCCTGCTGCTGATAGCCACTACTTCCCTCCGCTCTCAACTCGCGTCCAGTTAATGACAGGAAGTGAAACATGAGGTCAAATATTTTTTTCAAGAATGAAAAAAAATGGTATTAACCGGTTTACAATTATTTTCTGTTCCGATTCTGTTCCGGAACATTAAAAAATATAAAGTTTTCGGTTTCGTTTTCGTTCCTGCCAAAATACCAAGTTTCCGGTATTTGTTTTCGTTCCATGAACCAGTTCAAGGCCCTGCTCATGACCGAAGCCCAGACTATCAAGGTGACACTTTGGCCTGATGTGCATGTGTATGTGTTTGCAGATCTATCTGTCTTTTGTGTGTTTGGTGTTAGATCTATGTCACGGTATCTGCCCAAAAGTTGATGTGAATACATGAACTGGTAGTCATTAAAGTCTGCACAGTCTTCATACTCTATGTTTGTATGTGTGTCTGTAAGCTTTGACAAGTACACACACATACAGTACATGCCCATGCTAAAAAAATGCCCAGTCGGTGTGGCAAGGATGCTAGTTTGACCCCGTTCACACCAAAGCAACATTTTCACACAAATGTCAAATACATTAAGCTACTCAGAAATTCCACAGAAAAAAAGAAAGACAAGAAGTCACTATAGCTTTCCAAAGCAGATGGAGGCTCACAGTATCAGTGGACCACTGTATCCGCCTTTCCGTCTCTGTGTCTGTACCTGATTCTAGAAGGAAAACCACAACGCACAAAGAAGGTCTGAGCCTCCTCTCAGGCCCAGGAAATGAGATTACCAATCCCATAATGACACAGATGCTTCACAGTAACTGTGCCAACCGTCTGTGCTGAATGATATATCTGATGCTTTTTTTTTTTATTTTAATCTTTCTCTTCCTTGATGGGATTATTCCTTCAGCTGGACTGTTTATCACAGAAAAACATATTAGGTAGAATAGAACTCAATTGGTTTTCTTTGATCTTGGCCTATAACAGATATCAAACTGTTTGTAGCATATATTTATTAATTTTTTTTGCCATCTGTGACACTTCAATGGACACTTTCTTCAAAGCTCTTTTTGCAGAGTAGATTAATGTCCAGTGCTTAACATCAATAGCTCAAAATAGCCAGATAACTCAGCTGCTGTGGGGATAAAAACACTTCCAGTCTCACTTCTGTCTGCAGCAGATGAAGACTGAAAGAAAACACAAGTGACACTGGACTTGGATACATTCGGCTGATGCATCATAAACTGTGCACATACAGTAATCTGCAAGTTTATATATTAGCTCATATACACATTATGCCTAAAGGTATGTGCATAATTCTCGTTAGTATAGTGGACAGTATCTCCACCTGACACGTAGAAGACTGGGGTTCGATTCCTCGACAGGGAGTTGCTAAAAGTTTTTCAGGGGCCAGCAGTGGCTCAGCGGTACATCATATGTTCAAGATCGTCGGTTCGATTCCCGTTCCAGCCCAGTTACTTCAGAGTGTGGGCTGACAGGGGAGTTATCGGCTCACCTCCCAAGCACTACCGAGGCACCGTCCCCTTTACAAGTTGCTCATTGGAGGCGCACCATGAAGGAGCTGCCTGCCGCTCTACCTCCCCCTCACCTGCATGCCCACAGACCCCTTGTGTGTACTACGGGCCTGAGCACACTATATATAGATGCATGTACCTACTAACCTGTGTGTAGTGTGGACTCCTAATTTCACGTCGAGGATTAAGACAGTTAAGAAAATCAAATTAAAATTAAAAATAAGGTATATTCCATTAATTTATGACCTCAAATCACAGGGGTTCGATAGAAAACCTTCAATTTCAAGTCATCTCCAGGTGACAAGATGACAGACAGCTGTGTAATAGAGCTTTCTTTTTAAAGAGAAAACCATTAGGTACTTATGTGAAACTCATTTCTCAACTGGTGTTCCTCTGCAAACGAGATGGCAAATCAACAGTTAGACAAGTCAGCTATAAAATGTTAGACTTGAATACACAGACTTCCGGCATACATCAAAGCTGCTTCTGCCCCTGTCAGTTTACCACCAGCATGTAGAATGTGGAGAGCTGATGGGGGAAAAAAAAGTTACATTTGCACAACTGACCTTCTTCAATAGTTTTCACAGATTATGCATCTTCATTGCATGCATGTCACACTGAAAAAACATTCAGGGAAAAAAAAAAAACATTTATGACTTCTAACATTTTTATTTACAGCCACTTGTGACATCTATTTTAAAAATACCAGCTTCAAGTTTGGTGAATCCATGTTATAGTTAACAGACCGGGCAATGGCTAACTGGAATGTGTGGGAGTTGACCCCAGTACAGGAGCACTGGTAATGTGTAATCCCAGGTCTCCACACTTTTACCCAGAACCAACATCTAAACAATTCTATTCCCACCGCAAGGACATTTTAATTTTTTCTAATATTCAAATGTGTTTAGATATACTTTTTAATGCCATTTTCTCTGCTGTGGTGTGTGTATATGTGTGTGACGAGCAAGGGAGCTCTGCTCATTGATGACTGGCAGTTGTACCATTCGGTACAACCGTCCAAGGCCTTTTTCTACCAGTCATAGGGAACTTCTCTCCCCATTACTGACTACACAGCAAGCAAGTAGTTTGACATGAACTGTATTTTAGAATGCATTTTTAGTCCCTAAAAATAAACTGTCACCATTTGTTACTAGTAGCGTCACTGATTTGAAGCTGCAACAGAGTTTCACTAAGGCATTTTTACATCCCGATTCAAAGTGGTGATGTATTGTAATTGTCATCTTGTTCGTCCATTAGTCCGTTAGTCCGTTCGTCCATCCGTCAAATATCTTCGCAACCATTGCAGACAGAAAGATGAAACAAAAAGCACATTACTTGGACGGCAAAGGGGATGAAAATGAGATGATGACATTGACCTTGAGAAAATTACGTCAAGGTCTAATTTTAACTTTTGTACATTCAAGAACTGGATAAGATGGAAAGACGTGGGAGAAGGCCAGTGTGAGTAAGACACTAGCTTTGATCTTTGACCTATGCAAGTTGGTCAGGCTAAAATTTTGAATTCAGGGGTGTCGCGGGATGTTCCAGTCTCTGACTGCATTGGTTCCTGTTTACTATTGTGTTGATTGATCTTTCTGTCTGGACATTCTGTATTATCTTCAGATGCAATCACAGGTTCAATTTGAAATGTGGGTCAAATTTACATTTATGAATTATGTTTGATGCAAGGTTACCCAACCAGTCTCATGCAAACAATATGGATAAGGTGATGAGTGCGTCAGTTATTAAGAACCCTTTACTTTTTTTAAAACATACTGCAGATACAAATGAAGATTAGGATCACTATCACTTCATCAAAATCTGACTTTTTTTGTTTTCAGTTTTGTAATATTGCTTCACAGCAATAAACATCAATGAAAGCTATGCCATTAACTGCTGAATCTTTTTTTAAATCAATGAAGGTACATTCTGTATGTATTGACAGACACATTCAGCATGTGTTCAGAGGGAGTCCAAAGGTGGGCTAAGTGATGACAAATGGCAGACAGGCAGTTAATTGTTGTTGCAGGCTAAGGGCTGTGTTGTTAATTTCCTCTTATGACAGGTCGTGGGGGACATGATCATTAATATTATACATTTCCATCCATCTACTTGAACAAGAGTCCGGTCTTTTAAATGGTTGGTGGTGGGTAGACCTTTCGAACCCTGTTTATAAAACTGATCCAAGCACATTACCAGAGCCGCAGGAGACTGCTGCAAATCATTAATTAGAATCACACACATGCACACACAAACTGACTACCTCCACATTTTAAGAAAAAACAATGTTGTGGATGTGAGATAAGGTAAACTATCTCACAAGGTTTGCCAGTTTAATTTAACATCAAACTTATTGTCATTCTCTAATTGTGAGTCATGTGCTCACTTTCTAATGCACACATTTACTTCTTTTTTAGTTTAGTTACTCCTCCATTCATCCCACGGTAAGACCAGTTCTGCAGGTGGAGAATGTGTGTGCATGCGTGTGAAAAAGTGAAAAAGAATTTTGAAAAAAGTGCTGAAGCTTATGTTTTTCTCTCACTGCACCTGACAGAAGCCCAGGTTTCCAGATCAATCATTCAAAAGTATTTACAAATGCACAAAGCCAGGCACAGACTGGTTGGCACATGGCCACTCTGTTTAAGTGCCTTTCAATGTGTCAACATCTATTTCACACTTATCTACACCTCAAAGGAGCAAAAAGATGTTTCTGTGACCTTTAGCAAGTGTCAAGTCTGGAAGAAAGACGAGAGGAAAAGAAGAGAAAGGGCGGTTGGCAATTTAAGAGCTCTGTCAATGCATGCCTTATGTAACCTTTTATTTAACCAGGAGAAACTGACCGAGAAGCTCTCCATCTTGCAGAATACTTGCACTACCTGTACAGTCCCATACTCCAAAGACTTCTGTGAGACTGAATTTTCTCTTGCTGCAAGAATACATCCAAAATAAAGTAGGGGCACCCAAGACCTAAAATCAATGTAGGTATCAAACTAGCAGCCTTTTCTATCACAGGAACCATATGAACTCTTGGCAATCACAAGTGATATGCAAGGACCTTTGCCATTTTGTCCTAATTGTTAAATTGCAGCCAGACCATAATGTTTCCATTAAGATTAAGTCGATCGAGAAAAGCTTTTTAGTTTTCACCTTCAAATTACAACATGCTTTCATGAGGTCAACTGTTTTCCATGTGGAATGGCCAGTTTTAATGCAGACACAGTCCCTTCATATTCAGGCAGGTCCAGTTCGTTAAGGAGAAAGTCAGGGGAAACAATGAGAACATAAGGAAGGCAGAGGGATGGAGGGACGAAAGAGAAAGGAGGAAGGACAGCATTGATTGGAAGACTGTGATTAGCAGTTTTCAACCCAGCACCAGGGCCACTGAGTTGTTCTAACAGGGTTGTCGCGTTTCGAGGTGCAGTCAAGGAGAAGTCAGCGCTTTAGAAAGCTCACTTGATTTCTCCATTTCCTACTCCCTCTCTCATTCACTCTCATCACCCAGTCACACATTTCCTTCCCCTCCAAAAAAAATCAATATGGCTGTGCAAAGTGCAGTTTGGCCCAGGGGGAGAGTTGGTTAGCTGTAGGAACTAGATGCAGAGGACAGGCAAAATGCGTCCTCCAGGTCTGTCCCACAGGCAGTGTCAAGGACAGACCTGAGGACCAAATGACCAAGGCCATCTTACCATTTGCATCTCACCATCTCTCTCTCTCACACACTTTTTGTCTTTCTTTCTCTCTCCCTCTCTCTCTCTGTTGCCTGGTGAAGATGCTATTAAAAAAGAGATCAATGAACAGGTGGAGCATTTCAAATCACAACCTCTGGAGGTTAATATTAGGTTCCTCAGACCCTGTAAACCAAATCACCGCTAAGGACAGAGCAGCTGGATGTATGGATGAGTGGATGTACGTCAGTCACACCTTGCCATTGAAAGCTTTGCGTTTTGTGATAAACAATTCAACAGCACTTAGCCATACAATGTTTGAAGATCATGGTGCTCCTCAAAAACACAACCATTATTTCATAATGTCATAAAGATCGGTAGCACACAGCCAGGGCAAGGAGCAACAGACCAGCAAACCCTGGTACTGACGTATAGCATTATACTAAAGCATTAACAATGATGAGAAAAAGAGACAAACTGGCCAGTAATATCCCTGTCAACACCAGTATTCCTCATTTCCATATAGTAGGCTTGACAAAAAACTATAATGTGGATGAAGTGTGCAAGGAGGATTTCAGTCCCACCACGTAACTATGTTTGAGTGACTGATCACAGTAGAAATGGCTCGTGTCTCTAATCCAGTACCACTGTTAGACAGTGCAAAGACCCGGCTCTGTGTACCATTGCACTGGTTGATCAAACCCATCATGTGACAGGCAACCTCTTCAAATGACGATGATTTCCCAGCTCTATGTCCTTTTCGACTACATATTAGATCATCTTCTGACATTACTGAGTCTGCTACTTCAACTGGGATAAGATGAAGCAGAATCCAACTGAAGAGTAAAGAGTCGAGGGTAAATGTGGGACTGAGACAGGGGTACTGTGCCAGAAGAGCTGACATCTGTGACAGTTATCATTTGGTATATTATAACCTTGTGCTAAATGTAATACTTGATATGTTGCTTAAGCAAGCCATGATATTTTACCATGAATTCCTGTATAGCACATAAAAAAAGGCACTTTGGAGAAGATAATGCCACACATAAAAAAAATTGGGATGATCCTGTAGTTTCATGACATCCAAAGAGTAAGACTGTTTTACTCCTCTGAAATTTGTTCCTCTAAAAAGACAACTAGATGGAAAAAAATTACTTCTTGAAAAATATTGGTAGTATTCACAAGCTAAAGCAATGCCCTACATTAAAGTTATGACAATCATCTAAGAATTTAGAACACATATGGTGCAAAACAGATGTGGACTGATCATCTAGGACAAGTCTAATTCAATCCCATGCAGTTTTTGACCTAGATAAACTGGCATTATGATGTGACCTGAGATTAATATTAAGTTAGAGACCGAATATCATTTGTGGCTGTTTACATGACCATCGGCCTGTCTTCCTGGAATTCCGAAGCAGATAAGTTTGCTATAATAGCATTAGCCAAATCCTGAAATACAACAGACGGCACTTGTCTTGCTTGAGAAGCCACCTCACTTCTTTATTTATTTTTCTTTCACTCATTCTGAACAAAGGAAAATATTCTACCAGGAATTGAATAGTCTAATCCTCTTTTCACTCTTCCCAGTAGCTTGAATGGTGACAGATTAACATCCTAGCCATTTACAAACCCAGCTATTTGAAAATGTAATTGCTGGTGCCACACTGCATGCGTTTAAGTAGTGGGTTAATATTAAAGCTTAAAATACACACATGCACTCAAGGAAGGAGGGATGTGGACAGATTGGGCCAGGCACAAGACACTTTAGCCTTGGCTGGATCGACCTTTCTATCACATTCAAATCAGGGAATTGCAAGCTGTCCCAAACCCTCACTAGGCACCATAGTTACTGTTCAATTCTGCTAATTATTACAGCCAATCAGAGGGGTTAACAGGGCGGAGCCTGGCCAGACCATGTTCTGTTGCATTTAACAGCTGGCAGGAGTGGAGGTGAATGCATTACACACTGCCCTCATCCAATAAAAACAAAACACCCTGACATCTGAGGTGTACTTAGCACACAGGGAAGAGAGAAAGTGAGGGAGGCAAGTATGGAAAGATGAAGAGCGGGAGGGGAAGAGAAGGGTTGGGTGGGGTGAAGGGGAAAGAGCATTTGATAATGTGATGTCCAAGTGCCACCTAGTGACAACTTCCCAGCTCATCTGGTCCTTACTCCAGAACACCAGACTTGGGGATAGCGGACAGATTACGCTCTCTTCTTTCTAGAACGTGTCGGTGTTGGTCAACCATTTCAGTTTCATGTGAAATATTCAGTAAAAAAGTGACATTGTAAAATCTGTCTGATGTCAATCAATCTATATTTTGTCTCCTGTACTGTTACAAGAATGCCCCCACCACTGTCTGCTCAGTCTGGGGAGCAGCCCTGTAACCCTGCACTGGTATGCAGTTGCCCTCCCCTGATTAACCCAAGTATAAATCACAATCTGCCAGTGCCCAGAGGTGAGAGTGATGAGTGTGGAGGTGAGCTTGAAATAATGCTTATGTCACAGCAGGTCAGCCCTCTATTATGACCGTTTCAAAAACTATTAATCTTGCTTGTAGTCAGTGGCCTAGAAATAATTACTTCATCTAACCCATGTAATACAGCATGACCAGCAGTCGACGATGGTCAATTTGAGGTTGGGAAGACAGCATGGTGGCATCGTGTGTGTGTGTGTGTGTGTGTGTGTGTGTGTGTGTGTGTGTGTGTGTGTGTGTGTGTGTGTGTGTGTGTGTGTGTGTGTGTGTGTGTGTGTGTGTGTGTGTGTGTGTGTGTCGGGAGGGGGGTATGGTTGGGGTTAAACTGAGGATGGGGAGAAGGCCACAAATTACCAGGCCTTGTCTGCTGCTACTGGTGACTGGGTGACTGATTTCCTGCTCACTTTAGCTATGGCCTTTTACAACAGCAATAGAAACACATTTATGCTTTCGAAGGCAGACTATACACAAGCACACCAATTTAAGCACTTTAAGTGATAAATGCACACACACTGGGGAGGGTCAAAATCAATCTCCCCACTTATATATTTGAATAAACCCATTTGAAAACCTCACGGTGTCACTAACTCCACCCACTACCTGTCAATCAAGCGCCAAACCAATCACGGTACATCAGCCAAAAGGAATCACCTGAACAAGAGCTCCACGTGGAATTAAATAAACAGCTGTCACCACAAAAAATACTCAATTTTTTGTTGAATGTCCATTGACATATAATGCAAAAACACACAGTACACAAGAAAACAAACATTTTCTTGTGTACAGTTTTGGCTGGCGTCTACCCGGAAGTTCGGGCTGCTAGCCGAGTTAGCTCCCGAACTTAAGCTCAAAACATGAGCTCAAAAGCTCAAGTTGCTACATTTCAGCTATTTTTTGCAATTGGATAGGCAGTCTCTATTCAACAACGATGGTCTGCAAACTTTGGTACCTCAGACTACTTCCTCACATCATGAGAATTTCATCACAACTATTCACAACATCCTTTTAAAAAGAAAGAATCAGGGGTACTACAGAGTACATGTCATAAAACATTTCTTTACTCAAATGGCCTTCTTTGTTGTGAGCTGCTACGGAGTTTTTTGTTTTTGGTGTAAAATTACATTATATTAAAAATGAGTTTTTCCAAATCACTAATCACGAAGAGAAAAATAATTTACAGATTATGGCAAATTGCCAATCCTCCATTAAAGGCAAGAATAAAATTAGGGCTACAAAAGCCCTTAATATAGCATACATAGATTATTAAGTTTAAGTGCATACACTTGATGTACAGAATATCTGTCTCACTCGTGTCCAGAAGTGTTGACCGCATGTTTGTAACAAGGAATTTCACTCTGATATCTAGCCATATCCGCTTATCAGTCAAGACATGTTTTCAATCTTTACATTTCTGGTATGCTGCATAAATTTGAGTGTGTAAAGATTGGATGTTCCTGTCTGATTTGATTATGGTGTAGCACAAATACTCGAAGTGTCTCACATTCTTTAGGTCGTTTGACCCCAAACTCATCAGTTCCATCAGATGTCTTTAGTTAAAGACCAATGGTTTAGTATTTGCATATGACATCTGCATCCCAAACTATTTAAAGGTGCCATCATAGAGCATCCCCATCGTCCTGCGAAGGGGATGTATCCCGCTTCAAAGCGGTGATATATTGTACTTGTCAGTGTTGGTATGTTTGTCAGTCCGTTCGTCCATTAGTCCATTAGTCCAGCAAATATCTTCGCAACCGTTGCAGAGAGAAAGATGAAACAAAAAGCGCAGTACTTGGGGATTGAAATGAGATGATGACATTGACTTTGAGAAAACTAGGTCAAGGTCAAATTTCAACTTTTGTACATTCAGGAACTGGATAAGATAGAAAGACGAGGGAGAAGGCAAGTGTGAGTAAGACCATTTTGAATTCAGAGACTGCAACATCCCGTGACTTACCCTAACCTATCCTGAAAGTAGGTCAGGGTAAAATTTTGAATTCAGGGGTGTCGTGGGATGTTGCAGTCTCTGACTGCCTTGGTTATCTTTTTCCCTGTAGTTGGTCCATGGTATGTCAATCTCATTTATCCTCCACTTACGAATACTCTCTGTGGAGGCACCTTGTGTAATATTTGTCACTAGCTCTTACACTCGATCAACTGTCAAGGTGTTACTCGCTTGCAGCTGATCCTGTAGCAAAAAGTCAAGATTGTTGCTATATTTTCTTGAGAAGTGAGCATCCATGACTGCAACACAGTGATCGGATCCAAAGGGTTGATTCTGCATGGCGTATACCCTACAATTCCTGGTTGAACACTTAACAAACTATTCACTCACAATGTAGTATATCTTTTCTTGTTAGACTTTCTGATTATTTCTCAAACATAGTATTTATGTACAGGGACATATATTCAGCTGTTTCAATGAGTTTTGATCCATTCAAACTTTTGATTGTGCATTTTGATTATGATAGGGGACAACACATTTCCAACTAGAAGGGTCACAATTGAGACCAATGGTAGCACTGAAATTGCCAGCAGCGATGGATGGTCTTTTTTTATCTAGAGTATAGCTCTCCCAAGGGTTCTGTAGAAAGTTTCTTTGGTGCTTTTAGTCCTGTTGGACAATAGCACCTGTAGCTTGCGAGTTTGATGTCATTTACCTTGACCCTCGCTATTGTTAATGTACCTTCAGAGATATGTTGGACATCAACCAATGTGACATGTAGAGCCAAGACCAGAGCCACTCCTGCCCGAACAACTTTAACTTCATTATTTAAACGCACTTTTCTTCCACGATATCATCTTTAAAACAAATCTCACGTTCACCCCATTGACAAACCTCTTGCATACATGTTATATAATGCCCTAATTTCTTGCATTATGTAACACAGTCTTCCAGTTTACTTACACGTTTACAGGTTCTCACATTAATTGTTCCCAGCCGAAAGCAGTGTTTATCCTTCTTCAGATTAAGCTTATTCATATCTAAAATAACATATCCCCACCCATATATTTGAATAAGCTCACTTGAAAACCTCAGGCTCTCACCTTCTGGTGTCTACCAAGTTAGCTCAGTAGACGCCGGAAAATATTCGAACTATTATATACATAAGTACTTTAATGTGATTCTATATTTTTACTCTTATTTTTTGTACAGTAACATGATATCATGTGCTTTTAATGGTTTTCTAGTGATTTTAAGAGTCCAGCAGTTGTGACTGACAGAAATAACGTAAACTTGACTACTTTTTTTCTGTGTATTTTTTGTAAACTGATGTATAATCAAGAATGACTTAACTCAAAATGACCTGCAACTCTATTTTTTATTATTTTGTGTTGTTTTTATGTCCTGTTATTTTTTCTTAGGGAATAGTGCTTTCATATTTAGAGTAGTAATGGCATTTAAATGAGTTCAAATGGCAATAGATTGGCATTCTTGTTTCATCATTATCACTTCCTTTAAGAATTTTAAAGATTCCAAATTCCATTGACTTACTGCTGTAATTCAAAGTTACATCCGTGCAAAGGCAGGCTGCAGATAGATAGCACAGTTTATAGGGGATGAGCAGAAAATGGACATTATGGCCATCTTAGCATAATCACACATAATGACCTCAACTTCAACATTTCTGGTGAGAGAGATGTTTCCTCTCATGTTGAGTTAAAAAAAATATTCTTTGTATGAATGGAATTTGGAAACAATGTGTGTGAAGGCACTGATTTGATTTATGACATGTTCTTTTAAAAGTTGCTTGATTAAGTTTTCCTTTGAGAATGTTACATGTTTATGGACTGAAAGGATTGTGTTGTATATCCTTTCCGTATTTGTCATCATTTTTGCGATTATGACTTTTTTTTTTTCATTTTTTCATTCAAGTAGCCGGGTAGAAAGAAGTGTTTCAAATGGATGTCCACCATAAAAGCTTAGTCATGCCAAAAAACACAAAATAGTTAACATTTTATAATTTGTTTGGTAAGAGTATGAATTAAACTTCAGTGGGCAGGTAACTATTCCGTAAGAGAAGAGGTTGACTTAGTGAACCTCAAGCTATTTTGTTTCAAGATCCCTGGCTAGTTTAATGTCATGATAATGTTTTGAAAGGGGCCTGGCCACCTCAGATCTTCCATATAATGAAGCCCCCAGAACTAGAAGCAAAAATTATAATTTTTCAAACTACACAGAAAATAATTAAATAAATATTAAAATAATTATTTCTTTAGTTTTCAGTTAGAGGCAATTTTGAAAACCACAAAGTTACACTGAGGAGGTAGTGCAAACTCCACGAACGTCATAGAAAGTGTGTATGGAGTGACATAAATAAATGCAGCCCTTCCGTGGTTGTCACAGCTGGCATTGCAGGTGCAAATTTAATTAGTCAAGGTGAAGTCTCCCTTGTTGTCTGAGACGGGGGGGTCCTCACCATGCACAACTCTAAACATGAGCTATATCCTAATCAGGTGTCACTGCCGCGTTTGATCAGCCCGCGAAAACTTGTCACGTATCCCCAGCAGAGTGTTGGCTGAGGGGGAGAACAAAGGAAAAGAGCTGTCATGAGAGAACAGGGTGGTGCTGGTGATGGCAGTGGTGGTGGATGAAGAGAGTTTGCCCATTAGCGGTCTCAGTCGCCTATCTCTCTCCCACTCCCCTTAATGTCTCTCCACCTCTTGTTTTCTTTCTTCCTTCATGTGGCTACCTACAGTAAACACCTTATTGTATCCCGCTGCAGCTCTATGTCTACATTTCTACTCAGAGGAAATCTCAACCACAGCTGTCATACTCCTGCCTCAGAACCGCCAACAAAGCTTCCGGAAGAAAACCCTAAAGTATTACTCTACTTTTGTTTATCATCCAAAAAACCCACACATGAACAGAGATACAAGTTGTGTTCATTTTGTTTTTATCACCACTTTTCTAAGTGGCATGGTCCTACAAAAAAGCCTGGAGAACTAGAGGCAAACATGCTGTTCCTGTCCCTCCCAGTACCTCCAGGCTGAATCAAGGCAGCGCCCTAACAAACGTGCCATAAGATACTGTTTACCTTTCAGTTTGGATGATATTGAATATATTAGCCGAATGAACCTCATAAGAAACGCAGCCGAGTGACAAGGCCCAATCGTCTTTGCGACTACCATGGTAACTGAGATTACAGGCTAACAAAGAGCAGACGGGAGGAAAAATATTTAAAACCCGAATAGTGATACATAAATTAATTAAAGGACAAAAAACAAGTGGAGAATTAAAGTTGGAACATCTGTCAGCGACTTAGCTTCCCAACGTAATACCAGTGTTAGAACATTTATACCCTTGAAGTTAATGATCCCCTCTTTAATTGACAGTCAAGGAAAACTGGCTGTGACAGCATCCTGCCAAGACGCCGATAAGAAAACCCCTTCCCCCTTCCAAAATTATTTAAAAAAAAAAAACAGTTTAAAGAACCTTGGCACTAATCCCTATTGTCATCCCAGTGCAGCAGAAGGACTTACAAACACAGATAACTCTGCTGAAGCTGTCTATTTTGCAGGAGTTATGGGGCCAGCCGAGCTGCTGCATGCCTTGAATCAGTCACTCAGATTAGCCCAATCCCTCTCTGCTGTCATTCAGCTCAGACAGTAGTCTGTCAGCGCATTTACATGAGTCCATCTCATATGTGACAATGCCCTATATATATGACAATGGTTACAAGGAAAGCGTCCACTCTCAAGATAGCATGTGTACAGTGCAGCTGGCGAGCTGCTGTTGGATTAAGCTCATGGTGTCTGCTTGACTCATATCTTCCCTGACAACAAGTTTAAGAAGTCTTAGCCATTACCGTGTTTTCTTCCATGGAGAAGAGAATGTGGGAGATGTATGTCAGATTAAACACACACCTACTCTGTTAAACACAGATACACACGGGCATAAACTTCAGAAAAGTTAGCAGCATAAAATTGCTGTTGGATGAAGCCTGAAGCTTACCATTGTTTTACCAAAACTGATGTCAAGCAAAAACTTAATCCTCGTACTTCACTTAACATGATAAAGCTTTAAGAATGTGTGGAAAAACACAAACCTACTGTAAATATATCCTATACAAAGCATCTATGAATTAACAGAGACATGATGTGGATTCAAAGACCTATACCTAAAACAAAAAAACAAAAAACGTACATAAGAAACAAACTTTCTGGACATCAAATTTACAAGGGATTAATGCCAGTAGGTTATTTGTGTTTACTTTCAGTACACTCAGCGGCACCTGAGAGTTCACAGGGTGTTAGCTACTTTCTCTATGGCTCGTTCCATTTAAAACAGTCCCATAACAAATGACAGTGGATGCCCTCTACATAACAAGCATGACACAAGGGTTGACAAGTGAACTCCCTACTCTTGCCATGGTGCACACACACAAATACACACGAAAACAACAACCAACACCCCTAAAAAACAACCCAGACATGACTGCTTGGCAGCCCCTCCTTGTGTGTTTTTCTTTCACCACCTCACTGGAGACAGCTCTCAATTCAAGACCATTTTAGGCAGGCAAGTGGATGTGACCCGCTGCCCTCAAGTGAAGCTCATCTGAATAAACAGTGTTGAAAAAATAGACAGAGGAAAGAAAATCAGTCTACATTATGAGAGGAAAAGATGAACTGGTGGTGTTCACCCAAGGAAGGCTCCATTCTTTATACGCATTTGATCAAGTGCTTGACAGTGCCAGTGGAAGGAATTACGGACTGTTGAACAAAAAGTTGTAATGTGGGCATGTGTGCTCGTGCACGAGTGTGTGTGTGTATCAGCTTTGTATCAAGCCTGCTACACCACACTACCATATATAAAAGCACACCCCAACCATCAGCCTTTGCAGTCCATCATTCAGGACGGCTGAGGGAAGCGCCATGAGAAGAGGTTAGATGTGGAGGACAGATGGTGGGAGGAGAGAGGAGTAGAGGAAGAGGAGAAAGAGGAAGGAGGGAGGGCTGGTCAGGGGTTAAGTGTAGAAAAGACAGAGATGAAAGGCAACTGTCATGCACCAGTGCTCGCCCAGGAGCACCTGTCTCGAGAAGAGCATGCAAAGTGTGCCGGTCACGTCCTGACAATACCCCCACTTTTTTACACACACAAAGATCAACACACACACTCACTCTCCCTCACACACACACACATACATACATACACACACACAAGCTCCCAAGAAAAGGTTGATGCTCCACCATTGGAAAGGTATCACCTGTCTGACAGCATGCCAGTCAACTTGTCATTGGCTCCTTCGCATATGCAAGAAAAAGTTAGTTTGATGAATAAAAGGCACATGGGGATGCTCAGAGGAAGAATCACTGAGACATGAACAGACCACCTGAAGTGAGCAGACACTCCTCAAAGACCTGATGCCGAGTAAATGCTGGAATGAACAATAAAAAAAAGCTCCACAAAAGTAAATCCAAAATAAGAAAGGAAAACCGTGTCAGTAGTAGAAGTTGCTATGGTTGCTAACGTCCAGGAATTACTCAAAGCACTTTAGGCTTTCACTTTTTTTCTGCACATTTAATCAAGAAAGACGGTGCTGAGAGGAAGTACTCTGGATGCTTCAATGCTAGCATCTGTGCAAACTCAAAATAGAAAAGAGTACTATACGCCTGACACCAGCACTAGCATACCCTTAAAATAAAGTAACAAAATAACATCATGTTTATTTTTGCAGATAGAAACCACCTGTGTTTTGTTAGTGGTGGTTAGAAGATGATGCCAAGCGTACCTCCAGCTGGCTAAGTTAATAGCAAAGCTAAAACTTGGCTCTGGCTAAAAGAGGAACTGCCTATATTTAGTTCCTATGAAGCCATAAGCCAAATACCTGGTATTTCTAACACATTTATTGCACATGTTTATTGAAAAGAACTTATGATGTACAAATTAACAGTCAGTATTTACAGTGCCTTGTGAACCTGGTCTCCTGCAGCTTTTGTGAATGAAGGCTTTTGGACTTTACATTGAAGCCAGATGTTGGTCAACACCATAGCAGTAGGTGTTTTACTTTATTGGCAAGGTGAGTCATTACAAAGGAAAATAAATTCACAAATTAACAGCATGAAGGATATCTAGCCCAATGCCGGTGGCTGTGCATTGTTAAAATATTTTTATTATTGGTAGCTAACATTAGGTAACCTGAATTCATGGGTGCATGCATGCACCCATGCACGCATGCGCACACACGCATACACACATGCGCACACACACGCGCAAACACACACAACAGACACACACACCACTACCACCACCACCATCACCATCATCAATGCCACCAATGCCAAATAAATAGAAGTGTAAAATAACAGCATGCCTAGATCATCTATTCTAGATCGTAACCTCTGGTGACTAATGAACTCCCTGGAGGATCTAGTCATTGTGCATGAGGTGAGAGGGTCAATCCCATGTTTATTCAGCACTAGTCCAGTGAACCACCACCAGCTATTGATTGAACTGATTACTGTATGTCTCTCCTGTGACATGACACATTTATGACAGATGAACCCTACTTGGGCAGGTCACATTCGATGTAATCTCACTGAATCTGATGGCTGGTCTGGTCAGCCAGTTTGCACAATCAACGTCACATTGTTGTTTGAGAATACACTGACATCTGTAGCTAATGCCTCAACATTAATGTGCTTGGAGGGGGCTGTCAGACACATGAGTTGTCAAGGCCTGTTTGGGCACTCTAAGTCACTGCTAAAACAGAGGAAAAAGAAACCCATCCTGCCAGTTAATGGTTAACACAGTCATATACACTATAGCATCAGGAACAAAAATGGTGGATCACTCAGTTCTCAAGTTCAAGAAAGTCAAACTTGTTTTCATGGATGTTGGACATGTTTTATGCTGCTTCATATTTATGAAAAAGCTTTAGCTATGTGTGACTTTGTGTTTGGTAAAACAAAACAAATTTTCTGTTGCATCTTGTTTCATGTCATCTAGTGACTAACCAGTCAGTGGAAATGAGTTTATAACCAGGACATGGTGGTAGACGAATGAATGACAATGAGCACAGATGTAGATGTAGATTAACTTATCTTACATGATGATTCAATATTCAAGCCAGATACAGCTGTCTAGCATAAGGCTATCTAAATGGTTGGAAGATCACACATTTCGCTAAACACTGAGTCTGTGGCAGGTCCTCTGAGCCATGCACCCTTAGACACTGTATGATTAGCTGTAAAAGTTAGTTTTTGTTTGTTTTTTTGTTTTTTATTTACTGTAATGATCCCCAAAGGGATGAAGACCAAATCATCATGCACCTCTAAAAATCCATGCATTCAGCACTGACCACAGTAAAAAATGAAGACAATGAAAACTTTTTATTACATACTCTATATAACACAATGTTAGAAAAAAAGAAAATGGTGCATCCATTGTCTTTGAGGAAATACTTATCTTTAAATGTAACAAGGTGAGAGGTGGGGAATTAATATGAATTTACAAAAGAACTCTAAAATGTGTAACCTTACAGAAGTACTTCCATGCTATGCTATCCTATGCTATGCTACCTGCTATTACTCCTCCACATTTTGTAGGAGGCCCAGTGAAGAGCTGTAATCTTATTCACAGCTGGCTGAGAATACGGGTCTGCTGGCTCCAGGAGACCCATGACCTGCAGGGCGGATAAGATGGATGGATGGATGGATGGATGGATGGATGGGTGGATGGATGGATGGATGGATGGATGGATGGATGGGTGGATGGATGGATGGATGGATGGATGGATGGATGGATGGATGGATGGATGGATGGATGGATGGATGGATGGATGGATGGATGAATTTTGTAGGAGAACATTGTGAAATATTTTTGCTTTTTGTTTTACTAGTTTATTAATCCGACATGTAACCAAAATAATAAAGCAAAGCAGATAAGGGAGCTGTAGAAGAAACTATTGCAGTTGGTTTGTCTACAAAAAAAATGGACGGACGGACGGACGGACGGACAGACACACAGACAGACAGACAGACAGACAGACAGACAGACAGACAGACAGACAGACAGATAGATAGATAGATAGATAGGTGGGTGGATGGATGGATATTATTATAGATAAGGCAACCAAGCTGTGTACAAGTCAATAATTAGGTACCAAAAAACTAAATTAAATCAGTACTTTTTTAAATTCAACAATTACATATGAGGTGTGGCAAAACGCTGAGCAATCATTTTCATTCTTCTACCACAGACTCTAACATTAGGCTCTTCTAGGCTCTTCTATGCTCACGCTACTGCTGTGAAGAAATAAAATAAATTGAATTAAAGATAATACCACATATAAGTCAGCATTGCAACTCATCTAATGCTTTCAATTTCAAGTTAAGACATCTCTTCGCCAAACTGAGATGAACACTTACATGTAGTTTTTGTTGATGTTGGCTACATTATTTTTAAAAGATGCTTGACATACCAAGCTGGTCTGTCAACAACTCATTTCAATCACTTGAGCCAAAGATCAAAGAGGCAAGACAAGGTAAAGACATGTCGAGGAAAAGCTCAGCAGCAGACTAATCAGGCCCCCTTCACTGCTCACATTGCAGATCAATGAAAAACCTGAGGCCTTGGGTCTGCACTATATTACACTCCAAAACTTCATATTCATTCATTGATTTTACTTTTCACTGTAGTATATCATTGAACTCCAATGGGAGCAAAAAATAGAGGCTGGGGCTGAGGTCAATCCTCGCGTGGACGGATGTTTGCACAATATTGATGGCACGCGCAGAAAGAAATGACTAAATATCTGAATCAATAGCTAGTTTCCCTAGCCATGACAGGTTGTTCCAGATGAAAATGTATAAATACTTCTTTATGGCTGACGAAGTCGTTCTAATGAACATGGCTCGATGACCCCCTTAAGGTAAACTATTTGATTAGTCGAGGCCAGAGGTGACAAGAGGGGTCTCCTGATTCTATGGTGCCATGCATCCAATAGCATGAAGTTGCTAATGCACACAAGGGCCCAGTAAAAGGGCCAAGAATATGACAGGTCACATGCCCTGAGCAAAGTGCCATGCACTACCTGACCTTCCTATTAATTCTTAATAACGACAAGTCCCGGCTACGCCACTCTCAGTCATATTTAAATACTTTATTCATTTTTCACATGAGGATGCTGGTAGTAAATGCAGCAATCAGACACAAAACAGCAGGGGGCTATTATCAAAAGAACACAGTAATCAAACCAGGCCAACAGCCTGGTGAATTGTATCCTGCTGCTACTGATGGTACAAGAGCTCCCTGTTCTTATTTACAGCACAACATAATTACTGAAAACAACATCCAACCTCACGTCTTTGTCTGCTCCACAGCGATCAACAGGGCCATAAAGAGGGAGGAACCACACCATTGCCTACTCCTTAATTAAATGAAACCTGTAAAGTTCATTTGCCTCCTTTTTTACACATTGAACTGGCCAGCCCACTGCTGAAGACCTCCCAGACACCATTCCTGCTTGGCCCTAAATCATTACACGATAAACAGTCCATTGGGTCCCTCCTGGACGCACAGTGGCCGCCCAGCCACAAGGCCAGAGCAGGGTGTGCTGTAGATCGACACCACGCCAGCGATAAGTAATTCTGTAGAGGATTAGCAGTATGATAGCCTGATCAATACTGTGTGCTCAAGCCATTAGGAATGCAGTGAGGAAACGACCCCCTCTGGTAATAAAGCAGGGCATCTGGGTTCTCCTTCATTTGCCAGCTCCATTAGTGTAATGGTATCATTATCTGCCACAGTCGTATTTTTCTGAGCCTTGGCTTTTCCACAGCTAAACCTGCAGGGGTCTGATGAAGCTGTGAAAGCCCCCGTGCTGAGTTTTCCCCTTTCTACTATGAGCGCAAAGCCTAGGTGTAAATCTAGGTCTGTTGGTGCTTATGTGTTACCATGCCTTAGGAATCCATACCATTGTTTTATGTCAGAACCCAACATTATTTTTTCATTATTGGATCATTAATAAAGCAACCAGCATGTAGCACGGGTTTAAAAAGAAAAAAAAGATGGCTGATGGAGTGCAAAGCTGCTGAATGTGCTGAATCTGACACCCCCTCTTGCTAAAACACCAGGCCTGACATGACAGGACGTCAGCTATAGTCGCCATAAATCGTTTCCTTCACACTAATTCACCAGCTAACAATTTGTATGGGAGAATTGATTAACCATGTCTGGATGTGTGGCCATATAATCAGCTTTTACCTCTGTAGTTGTTAATTTAATAGTATTGCCAGGGGAAATACAAACCATTTTAATGAGTGTTCAGAAATTAAATACCCTAAACAGCTTGCCTTAGGTGCCACAACCAGAGCAAACCAATGAGGCCAATCTAAGCAAAAGGATGAGCTGCACCCAAGACCTCACAACATCTGGTGACCATGTGCAATAATTACTTAGCCTGCTGCTCACACACACTTCCTGTTTCGACACTGCACTTTATACTTGTCATCACTGTCCGAATGGTGAGCTTGCATCGAAGATATTATTAGAACATTGGTTTAAGAGACACAGACTTTTTTAATTGCCAAAGAATGTTTTGAAAGTCATTTGAGAAAATTAATAGAACAGAAAATATGGCAACTTTACAACTGGAGGTAATGTGCAAAACTTTTAAAAAATAGTCTGGAATTTTTATCAATAAAGTAAACAGTGATTTGTGTATGATAAGCAAAACCAGCAATTATTTTAGATTTTTTTTTATCTAAGGATTGTGAATTACTGTGACCATGTGAGGTCAATTCCTCCCGGGCAGACAGGCCACTGTCCAATTCTATTTAACGCAAAACATAAATTTAGACTATGATATCCCACCTGTCAAGGTGTCATACTGTCTTGCTGTGTTGGGATTTTCTGAGGAGATTGAGAACTCATTAATTCTTTTGGCACTAATCTGTTAGTGCTTACATGCTCTAACTCAGTCTGACAGTAGACCCGTAGTGCATCTTGCACTTTGGGAAATCCTGCAAACACTCTCACTGACTCTAGAAGACAACTATCATATCCAGGTTATTAGTTATAATTGAATCATTATCCAACCACAGACACCACAGTAAGTAACTAAAATGCATGCAACTCCATCCTTGGCTGCTCTTCGGTCATATATTCATTTCACAATTCCAATTGCTCTTGCTTATCCCTTTATTTGTCTAAAGCGAAAGGAAGATATGCCATTAGGTCTGTGCAATGCTGGGTGACTGCCTGAGGGCCAGCTGGAATGAGTTCTCTCTCTCAACAACTCATCTGGCCGCCATGGCTGCTTTCATAAACAGGAGGAACCACGTCCTACATAGTTTCACTGCTGTCTAACATGATCCTACCACATGTGCCACAGCAGACTGCATCCAAGTCAACAGATAAGAGAAGGAACAGGCAGGCAGACTCTGTGTCTATAAGTGAAACACAGCTCAGGATGCCTTCGGCACAGTAGAGCTCTTTCCTTCTGTGTCTCAACAAACTGACAGTGATACAACATGTGGAAACCTCCTGAAGCCCAGGTCTACATATCTTAACACTCCAGCATGTCGAAGAGTTGGCCTTTTAGATTATAATACAAAACCAGCTATGCTTGCACCCATATTGCACAGTGAGATATGTGCATTTATTGAATTGTTACAGTTTTTTTATGCTGGAACACTTGCAGAATAGTCTAAGAATTATCTGCACAACATTTATCATTCTTTTAGAATTCAAGCCCCGGTAATGATCTGATAAGAAAGCCTGAAACATCAGTTGATTGCTGGTCCATCACTTTGCCAAATTTGGGACATCCGGCTCACCATTTCACCATTTTTTAATTTTTTTATTTTTTTTTTACACCGTTGCACTGATCTGTTGCTTCCATCAACGTTAATAATTTATGTTACTATGACATTCCAAATCAAGCTCTGACACCTTTGTCTTGCTAGTTCGTTTAATTAAATGTTAATAACCACATCCAGTTTTTATTTTTTGTTGGTTTTTGTTTTTCTTTTACTATTTCCTCTTGATTATTCAACGGACAGTCATTCGTGTCGTCGTTCTATTTGATGTGGGGATGTTACCAAGAGGTTATATTGCACGCTACATCCTTATATCAGTATTAATAAAACAACGTTTAAATCCAGCTGCAATTCATCATTGTTGTAGACTGGGGGGAAAATGGAAACACAATGAAGGAAACGGGTAAGGTGAGGTATGCGCTGACATTCGCGGCTTTCCACATTTCAAAATAGAGCCAGCAGCAGCACATACGGAGCATTAGACATTCAACGAGGGACAGGGCTCAGAAATATGCCAGACCTAACGGAGAAAAACGCTATCAGTACCTTTCTTCTCTTCTCCCCCTCACTGTCACCCGATCTTTTCATGTTCCTGGAGTTGTGTTTACACTGCCTCGCTCTCATTGGGGTGACGTTGGTTATTGTAGTAAACGAAAATATGCTCTTTCTGATTATCCGCTTATCTAAAGGTGTGAATGAAGTGCAGCCTGTCCGATTGTTTCGCGAGGAGACTCGGAGTTAATATTTTTTTGTCCTAAGTGAGTCTTTCTGGTGATATTTTGTAAAAAAGATGCCAAAATCGGAGTACTAAAACTACAAGTCCCAGAGTAAGCGGGTGACGCAGGCGGAAGGAGAATCAGCACGCTTTGGATTTTGCACTGCGCAGCTGCGGTACAGTACAGGTCTACAAATATCTAATGTGCTACTTACTGTGCTTTTATTCATGTAATTAAAATTGATCTGAAAACCAGAACAAACATATATGGAAATAATAATAATAATAATAATAATAATAATAATAATAATTATTATTATTATTATTATTATTATTATTATTATTATTATTGTTATTATTATTATTATTATTAAACAAAACTAAATTGAATTGAATTAAATTATATTAAATTAAATTAAGATTATTAGTATTTAGATTATTGTTATTATTAGTATTAGTATTTTGATAAAAGTTAGTTATAGTGGTATACAGCTATTTTAATATTCTTTGCTGCTGTGGGGGTAGTGGGTCTTTGGAGTACTGCAGACCAGCAGCATTTTTAACAGATGTCTTTTGAGGAAAACGATTTAAACAAATTTGAAATACTGTCTTCAAAATATCCTGGCCTTAACATGGATATTCCATATGCTTCCCTCTCTCCGTAAATTAAAAGCAGTGTTGCTTTCATCTTAGACTATGTGTAAAAATAGCAATCATGCTTTGAACACACTCCAGCCCCGACAATGTTCTTTCAAGTTTCGCATGCATCTCGAATCCAGGTGTTTTTGTGCTGGTGTGGGCTTCAACCACATCTGCCCTTTTCAACTCACTACCCATCAAGAAGACACCATAAATGCACATTGTCTATGTAGCTGCTTTTATGTATCATCAACAGTTGGACTACCCTGCAAGAGTTCATCCTTATTACTCATAAGATGTTTTGAATAGTGATGAAAAGTGTCCTGGCTATTGTTCCTACCCCACCACATGTTAAATACATGAGTGTGTTTCACGGATGGAGCGGATGGCTGTGATCGGAGTGCAGTGCAGGGGTGGATGTTAGGGGTTTGAAACACCTGTTACATATTAACATTACAGACTTTGATCAGTGTCTTCATTAGTTTCCTTTGTAATCTCTTTTCTTTTATGGTAGAACTGACCCAGGTGAGTCGGGTACAAATTTAACACACATGTTTCCTTCACCTGTCTTGTAAAATACTCAAAAGCTCTCCCACTTTCAAAGATGCCAATGTCTCTCACAACCCTTACTAATAAACAGAGGGGCTCTTTTGATTCCTATTTTTAACCTGCATTTCCTCCCTTCTGTCATCATCTCCCAAGAGGAAGTAAATATTCTCAGAACCATGTGATGTGTGTAATGTATCTAACAACACACACGCACACACCACACACACACACACACACACACATACACACACACACACACACATATGTATATATATATATATATATATATATATATATATATATATATATATATATATATATATATATATATATATATATATATATATAGTATATACATATACTGTATATAATCTTTGAATATCAAAGTTCATATAAACTTCATTAGACCATGGGCCTTTTATGTGTCAAACTAGTATTCACATATTCACACTGTCAGTCATCTTTCAAGAAACAGACGGTTACTTGACTGAGTCCGTCAGATCTTAGATTCTTTGAGTGATCCCAGTACAAAAGGTTTGTAATGGTGGACTTAACTTTTCCAACAAGCCCGTCAGGAGATTGGTTATAAATTCCAACACTGGTCCTCATGGCTGAAGAGTCATACATAAATCGGTCAAATCATGTTGAATTGTCAGGACTGAAGATTTGTAGAACTATTTGAAAACCAGGGTTGAAGCATGTTTACCATAATAATTTGTAAATATAATGAAAATGATAAACTTCAGATATTTGGTAAATAATTTCTTAATGGTAATGCTTTATGACCAGTACTTGGAAGAGAAAGTCAACAGTGTAGGATTCGTCAATTAACACTCTGTAGCTGTAACCAGCAGGCTTTCTTTTTTTTTAATTTTTGCTGAGCAAATGAACTACACACAACAAACACCCCTCTGAAATTCCATCAATAAAAATACTCTTAAAATGTGTCAACTAGTTAAGCATTGGTCAAAGTTAGTCTAGCTAAATACATTTGTTAAGTTTGTGGAATTTGCTAGGCTAACATTTGTTGTGAAGCTGTAACATCTATTTACTGGTAATACGGCTGTGATGTCAATCAATCATCTCATCTATACTAGTGTAAAAGTCCAAAAGAAAAGAAACAAAACATATTGTAGTTGCCATTGTGTTGGGCTATGCTTCTGTTTCCGATTACTGTTTTAATTTATGAGAAAGCTATTGTTTTAGTTTCTGATTCAAAATTCTTTATGAATTGCGATCACACGATTCAAGCCATAAAATCTATTTGTGATTGTAGCATCTTATTCTTACTGTCAGTCTGTGTGATGGGAAACAATGTCTAACAGAGACTTATCTGGAACTCTGTGGTCAAATTGGAAAGTCTGTGAACAATTATAATGTACTAGATTTTAACATGGAGACAAGCCAAATTCCTATTTGTCGTACAGTGATTCAGTCTGTAAAGCAGGCACCTCCTCTCTCATTTCTGATCTACAGGGTTCAGCAGGCGACAAGGTCATCCCTGTACACATTCTTGTGGTATAATACAGGATGGAAGAGAAAATCACATTGAACTTTCTGCAACATCACATGGCTTTCCATATGGGTTGGGTCGATGTGTTTGTGCTCATGATTGGAGAATGGTTTGCGTTACTGTACACTGTATCAGATCCTGATGACCCTTTGACTGGTCTCATTTTTGTGTTACGGTGAGTATCTAAAGAAGCTAAGGAAGAAAAAAAAACAGCAGTAATCTACCAGGATGTACTAAAGGCATGGTAAACGAAGACAGAGAATATTGTGTTGTGCTGTATTAAAACCAGAGCTCACTGCCCCGCAATCATCATTTCCCATGCTTCAAATGATGGTTTGGCCTGAAAAGTCAGGAATACCAAAGACAGGCCCTTGTGAATAGTGATATCGTTCCAATGCAGCATTTTCTGTAGGCCCACCTAGTTTTATTATTACATTATCAAGTTAAGATGTTCTTTTCTGCCTGAAAGAGGGGATCAAACTATGGGGAAAACTAAAAACAAGACAGTGGAGCTATGTCCAGCACCTCAGGGGACCTCTGGTGATGGTACTGTTGGAATTGCAAACAGCATTTTTATTCCACCACAACTGGGGACAATCCTCGGCATATTGCACTGTCTTTGTAAAGACAAGCTCTTCTTTATATTTTTATTTATATCAATTCAGCATATGGAGCAAGTATGTGTGTTCTCTTCTTGCTAACCTTCAGTCCTAAGCGCAAGGAAACTGTTATTTGTCAGTGCTATACAGCAGATTGTTGCCCAGTGGTTTCAATTAACATCAAAGAACTCTTCACAGGCACCAGTAGTTATATCAAAATCTGAAAAGTATTATTTAGGTTTTGTGCTGGAGTCCTTTCAGGAGGGGGCTTTCTTTCTTTGCTGAATTTTTTTTCCATTGCTTATATTCCACCGCCTTTAACTAGTCCCTTTGATGCACCCCCACATCACTTCTGAACATTTTCTTTGTAGCACCAGGGTACCTGTGTGGCTCACACCCGGTGGCCTATTAGTTAACGAGCATGAAATGTTCTTCGTGATGTACATTTGTGATGGAGAAGATTAAAAGTCCTGCAAAGATTTTGGAAACTTTCCATGGTTTTGCAATTAGTTTCTCACACAAACCAAATTTCATGTCCTGTATAGAGTCCCGGTACTTATATTATGTTGAAATGTGACAAATGAATAAAAGGTGCAAAGTAGAGCATAAACAATCTGAGTGTTGGAGGACAGTTGTCTCTTCAAGTTAAGCAGTCTTAAATAGAGGAAATTAAATAGAGGAAATTCTCAATCAGCAAAATAGTGCAACACCATTACCAGCTTTAAGTATTTGTAGCAAGGCATATGTGTAAATGAATTCATGACCTGAAACTGTTTGAAGAGTGTGGTCAACATTTAGTTGAGCATCATTAAGATGGTTCAATGTGCAGACCTGCTCAAAGCATAGACTTGATAGCAAACATGTTTTAAATCTCTTAGTGTTCATAAACAGGATTAACAAGTCTTGAACAACTTTCTGTGTTGTGTAATATTATAGTATTTGATAATGAAGCTCTATATTCACTTTTTTAGATTTTAACATTTGTTTTTTTGCATATTTGGGAAAGTGAGGAATGCTTACTTGAACTTTTCCCAGACCTGAGCAGTACCTGCTTTAAAGCTAGTATAACCACACTTGTTCATTCTGAAACAAACAGTTAAAAGCTCTATAGGGACAGTGCTCTTTGTTACATCAGGCTGGGATATTGTTAAAAACATTGAAACCCTATTATTGAGGTGAAAAGACTGCCATTTAAAATAGCTTAGAAACTACAAACACCATTCAATACATGTTGAGTAAACCTCAATAAATGATTGTAAAGCCCAACAGTAAGAGTGTGCAGCCTTAGTCTATGATGTGGTTCACCTCGTTGCCTAGAATCACTTCCAGACCATGGAATGAGGAAGTACTCTATTATTGCTGTGATTTAAATACAATGATTATTGAGCACATGTAAAGAAACCCATTAAAAAGGAAGTTTTGATATACGAAAGAGTCCTTTTTTTTTTTTTTTTTTAAGCTCGTGTAAAATAGCAGATTGGAAGATATTGGAAAGCTCTATGCAGAAGTATATATCCTCTGTGTGTGTCTTTTCCTCGTGTGACATCAGCAGGGAATATCTTTTGTAGATCCAGAGATCTAAATGTGCTTTTCTGAAGAGGCCTGTGCCCCATCTCACAGCACCATGCTGCAGATTAATTGCACATTTATTCAGCATGGTACATTCACCCGGGGTTGGACTAAGCTTTTAACAAAGACATCTCCCTGAAATATGCTGATTTGTCAAAATACTCAGTGATCTAAGAAAATAACTCCTTTTGAGTCGAACTAGCTGAAGGGGACACAATGGCCCAGTGTGACCCCTCACTCCACCTGCTCTTGACAGTGTTTATAAAGTGCCAGCTCCTCTCATTAGCGCTCCTATTACCCCAGAGTTATAGCAGCTCTGCAGATCAAACAAAGCCTGAGTGAACAATGGCTGAAATGGCATTAATGTGATATGTAAGAGTTCAACAAATATTGGGAAGGATCCCTTTAATAGGGACTGTTTTACATTAGAGCTTTTTATTAGGGCTTTTCTGGTCTTTAATGTGCATGTTTTCCCCTTGAGTCAGTGTTACCGGGTTTAGGTCTCATTGTATGACCAGTCACTGACTTGAGAAAAAGACATACATACGGTGCACATATGACTTAGCGTACAGCTGGGAATATATTGGTAGTACTAGAAAACAACATTTAGTGGTCTTTGATATGCAAATTAAAATCCCGTCTTTTTTCATAAAGACGTACTCTACACGCATTCTTTGTAACTGGTGCATGAGCATGATTATTGAATAAATCTGGTCATTTGTTAGCAATAAAGATTGAAGTGTACTTACGAATGTGATATTGACACAAATTTGGCGAGCGATCAAGAATTCATCTGACAACCCAAACAGAACAAACCCCACCAGTCTGACCACTGACATGAACACCGAAATGTGTTTATTTCTTCAAGCACATTTCTAAGCACTTCCAAATTAGTTGATATAACAGGGAGTGGTGATGGAGACAGGTACATTCAACTTGGCTGAAAAGTTTAAATCACACCCAAATTCTATACAAAGCTTTTCTTGGAGGCCACCCACATGCCTGATTACTGTACATTCAACTCAGTGGCAGGTTGGTTTATAGTGGAACATAGAGACATTATGCTCCTCATCCTGACCCAGTGGTAGTGGTAATTTGGGAAGAAATAAGTTTGAAAAAAAAGTGACGAACATCAATTCTGGCTGTTCAGCTTCCTTTCACTTTGCTATTCTAAGTGCTCCTCTCTTCTTTCCCTCTTCCTGATTGACAAGGGCTACACTCAAAGGCTGTGTCAGAAGTACAAAAGGCATATCCATGGACTTTCTTCCATTCTATCAACTGTCCAGACAGAGGTGTTACTCAGGCACCCATATGTTTGTGTGCAGGGGAAGACTACGATCACATGTAATGTAACTATATTTCTCTGAACAGTTTTGAAATGCTTTGGATGCAGTGTTACATGTGTTGCATGTCTGTTTGGCTTGGCCACAAACTGACAGTAGCTTCTGCTTATCACAAACAATTAGAATCTTTGATTGCAAACGAGCCTTGTTCATGTGCAATGTATTGTTGCTGCAGCACATGAATTTGGACATCAGTGTTAGAAATATATGATGACTTGAAAAAGTATCATAACACAAACTGAACTGAGCATCTTTATTCTCCAAGGCCTTATTTTAATTACAATCATCAACAGCTTATATTTTTGTTGAAATAAGATAAATTGTGGATGGATGTTCAGAGAACATCAGTTGCTCAGGGAGAGCTGGAAGGATAATTTATAAAGGCTGTCACAGGGTCATCTCTCGGAGACAGATTCAGCGTAAATGTTTGTTGATGTCACTTTGTCATAGTAACATCCTGACCCCTGAAAATCTGTATACAATACATCACAAAAATACCACACACCTAGAGGTAATTCCTTCCATGAACCTCAAACACAAAAGCATCCTCGAGTCAAAGCTTCAAGAAGATGGACAAGTTGCAGAGTATTTTGTTATGCGGTATATGGTTTGGACAGATTAATAAATAATGTGAATTGTTTTGCTGTAGACTCGTGGACAAGCGACCAACAATGGCTTAAAAATAGAGAGAAAAGCATACAAAACCCACCAGCTTTTTTACACATGTAGATCATCCATGTCACAGAGCCAACTCCCCATTTCAACACTGTCAAAGGCAGCTCTGGACCGCATCCCAAGCTCTTTGCTTGTTTGTCTTTTGTAAAAAAGGACAACTACCCCAGCAGTGCCAAAAGCACCCCAGGCTCTTTGATATGAGAAAGCCTAACAGTGGGACTGCTCAGCTGGTACGCAGATGTGTGTGTGTGTGTGTGTGTGTGTGTGTGTGTGTGTGTGTGTGTGTGTGTGTGTGTGTGTGTGTGTGTGTGTGTGTGTGTGTGTGTGTGTGTGTGTGTGTGTGTGTGTGTGTGTGTGTGTGTGTGTATTTAGGGGGAGCCCGGTGTCTGAACCGACAGATTAGTGACTCCTTTTTTTTTTCCTAATAAATAAACCCCAGTGCATGCTGGGGTATGTGTGAGGGGAAAATAACATGCCACTAGCCAATCAGAAGCAGGTGGTACGGCTTGGTGGCTACAAACCCTGCAGCTCTTATCATAAAACAACTGCACTTTTAACTTTAATTGTAGTTGTGGATAGATTTTTGGGGTTTGGGTTAGATGTGTTTTATTACTTCGGACTGGAATCAAAGCACCAGAAATGTAATTAGTTTAAAAGCAGGCAACAATTTTGTTGTAAGAGATGGCAGCCAACATTCAAACTGAACTCACTGATAAGGGTACTGTCACATGGAAGTGGGTTTGTTGTATGGCAACTGTGGAATACGTTTTTTAACATGAGACATTTACAAAAGTACAGAACAGAGGTTTCATTCTAGGCTATTTCATTAATACTCAGGTATTTCTATTATCCTCATTTATACAGACAATTAAATATTTTAGTCCATTCATCTGGAAGCCACAATTAGTGATAGAAATCCAACTTTAGAATTTACGTATAAAGCATATTATTACAATGCAAAAGCATATGAGTTGGTTAACATCTCCACTTTCAGAAGTATGGGCCTAACATTAAAGGGTTCTTCACACAGCAGTAATGATCCAATAATTTACTATAATATTAAGTGTGATGAAACAGCCCTGAGATGAAGTGGCGACTCATCCAGGCTGACTGGGATAGGCTCCAGCAGACATGTGACCTGAAAGGTGAATAAGTGGCTGATTGCTATCGTCTCTACAAGGAGATGGATGACTAAATGACACAGATTCACTCTTAATGCCGCTGCTCTTCTTCTTTAATATAGCATTTGATACCATACCTGAACAGTATGGCAGTGACACGTTACCTTCGTAAAAGACTTTAATATTAATTTGCAATATTTTTCAAAACAAAACTACAATTGAGTAAATGAACAAAATATGTCCAGAATCCTCTTGGAATGAGCCTTTATTTTGAAAAAAAAATTCAACCCAACTTTTTTGACTGTTTCTACAGATAAACCAGAATTAAGTCCAAAATCCCTGAGAAAATTCCTTAGACAGATTATTTTAATATTAGCATCTTCCTTTAGAGATTTATCTAGAGATAAATTCCATCATTATGGAACATAGAGTTTGAGTGTGTACATTACATCTATCGGTCTGTAAGTGTGCTGTGACTGAAACGCACACATGGGAGCCTATCCCATACATTTGACCTTTGTTACACTTTAAAGGTGGTGGCTGAAGGTGTCTGTGCAGTGCGATGCTGAAATAGGCTATAGGTAGATCTCTATGAATTGTTCTCTGCTGTGGTTCCGGGGTCGATGGTCTCTAGTGAGTTTTCCTCTGAACGGAGCGAGAGAGATTATGATGAAAGGAGCAGAGAATGAGATGACACACCCTGTCTCCATAATTTGCTGCTTCATTATGAACAGAGGCATTAGGTGTCCCCCTTTTTTTCTCTCCAGAGAATCATACATGTCACACTGAACAGTGCCTCACTATGAGTCAGTCACCTCAGGTGTTTGGCATGCACATCAACGGAGTCACGGCATATCATCAGATTACGTCCACAGCATGTCACAAAGTAAGAAAAAAAAAATGTAATTTAGAACTCCAAACAATGTTGCCTCACTTCATCATGGAGCCTCTTTTTATCCAGCGAAAAACATGGGTAGGTTATTGCACAAGGGTTCTGTGGAGACTCTCCAATCCTACCAGGCAAAAAAATGGGTAAACTTTTCTTTGTCAGTTATTGTGTTAGTCTTTTATTAATTAATATAATGATTTATTCATGTAGCTTCCATTACACATGCCATATTTTCCAAGTTAAACTAATATGCTAATGCGTACCTTGACAATGTGACTTGCAAATTTGTTATTCCCTACATACAGTATGTTAAAGAAAAACTATAAACTTAAAAAATAAACATAATACTTAAAGAATCTCTTCAATTGTGTGGTTTTTTTTTGGTTGTATACCTTTTGTACATCTTTGTTGCTTGTACATTTAAATTGTGTGTTCTTGTGACAAGAAAGCTGACCCAATTTTGACCCCTCTCACTTCTGAACCAAGTTTCACACACTTTAAATTGAAGGACAATTAAAAAAAAAGAAGAAGAAAAAACAGAAAAGCACAAGAAAAGCAACAATCCCAATGCTAAACCACAAAAACATCAGACTGCCATTTTGGGGCCTTTCCCATAACCCATAGCTCTTGATAATTAGTCAGCAATTGGAGATAAAGAGGGTAATTGGGAGTGAAAACTACGTGGGGATTGCAGACTGTGGTTTGGAATCGCAAATTCCTCTGGGAGACAAAAGTCTGTCACAGATGGAAATGCTTGATTTAAAGGTGTTGATTCAGTAAATTACGCACTCTGTGAGGCAGCACAGGAGTTTTTAATTGCAAGTATTAAATTACAGACTGAGAAACTGTGGTGTTCAGTGTACAGTATGTGTTTAGACAGACCTGCAGCTGTGACTTAGTTCCTGATAAATGTTAGTATCATGAAGACATTTGGGCCAATCATTACACATTGTGTGAGTTCTTTAAATATGTTTGTATGGGTAAACATAAAGAAGTTTGGGGCCAATTACAACCAATAAAACTGTATTTATCTTAGCTATTTAATATATCTTTTCAATGCATAAGTAACCAGTGAGGGCAATAATCACTATATTGCCACATAATGCTCACTTCCTGTTGCTAACAGATGACACTATCACTGTAACTACATCAGTGCTACCTAAAGTGAAGTTTGAACCATGGACAGTGGAGTAACAAAAGATCCTTTTTTCTTTTTTTAATCTAGGAGAAACCTTTGACCTCAATGTGTTGAAATTGGACTCACCAAAATTCAATTAGAGGAACTCTAAAGGGGGAAGTTGTTCAAGGGGATTTGAGGAGATGTTTATCATTATTTATCATATCATAATAATAACCAAAATTGATTACTGTGCCAGCTTTGGCCTCTGAAATATAACTTTTTAATTCAATCTGAAAATCAATAATCACTGATGAAAACACTTAGAATGTAACAATATTCAAATTAAAGTTTTATCACCATGTTTCTGCTTTCTGAACATTAGTCATTAAAGTTAATATGTTGATGAGCTAATATGAGCAGTGAAAAGTAGGAGAAATTACACTTCCTGTTGCCACCAGGTGATGTTCACGTGGATCTGTGGATCAGCATTCTTTCAAAACAAAACAAGACAACACAAAACAAAAGAAGAGTCAGATTGGGCAGAACATGGTGAAGGTTTTAGTTCTTACTTCAGGACACGATTAAAACAAGATTATAACAACTTTCCCTATCATGATGGACCATCAAAATATGATGCATAGCAATGCTTAAAAACTCTAAAAATCAGTCCTGCTTTTCCCCTCCCAAATGCCCAGCTTCCCATAAAAAAATTACTCAAAATCCATTCAGTCCATTTTGAGTTACGTCACTTCAAAATACTAATAAGTAGCATTGATTACAATACCTCATTGGTGAAGGTACGAACAACAGTTGCACTTGCTCCCACTGAACCTCAGCTATGTTGTAATTAGAAGTGGATGAAAGTAAGGGACAACAGTTCCTTAACCCACATCCAAACATGTCTCTTGAGTGCAGGACTACAGACAGACAAGCTGGATGTGGTCTGCTCTGCCTTCTGCTTGCCACATGTCATTGTGCTCTGGCCACTGATCCTAGTTCACTCTTCTGCCACCGGCCATTTGGGTCTGCACCCCAGATGTTTGATATGGTCATCTTAAACCAGTGAATTGACTCACCCTTTATGTACGCATGAAAAAGAGTTTGTATGTGTGTGGGTGTCTTTGTGTTGCTCACTCATGTTATCCTCCAGTCTGTGCTGCCTCCCACTGGTTGGGCAGGATATTAATAGTGACACATGTGTCACTTTAACTACAAACTGACTTAAGAGACTAATAAAATAAAAATAACAACACAAGTACTTCATTTCACATTTTATGTTACCTGGCTGGAGTTAACTAATGTCAGCAAAACTCAGAAGTCATTGAAATGTAAGAAATCACTTTCATATGCTTCACTTGCTGAACCTCAACCAGTTGGGAGCACCAAGAAGTTAAATAAATGCTTACGAGGAGGTGCAAATCCAGTGTTGCCTCACATTTGTATTTTCCAGCATGAAACAGTAATGATTTTTCACTGCAGCTCGGTTAAAAACAAGACCATACCACATGCATAAAAGAGGTTCGCTCTCTGAGCTCTACCACCATGTCCTGGCATGGAGAGAACATCTGAGAGAACTTGTAAACAGTCAACCATAATCATATATACCCTGAATGTAGACATGATTAATCTAACCCCTGCCCTTCTGAAAAGGCCAGAAAACTTCTCTTGTTTGGAACACAATCAAGATGGGCTTGCCCAGGATATACTTTGAAAAGGCTCTATAAAGATTGAAGCTGAAGAGTCTAATTCAATTTGCTAAATTGGTCACATTAGCATGAACGGATGCTGTGTGCAGCCTGCAGTTTATTAAGAACTGTAGCTGTTGCACCTCCCTTGCATCTAAGGTCGACCACTGCTCACTCTCTTAAAGATAGATATTGACTTTAACAGTTTATTTGACTGCATGAAAACAACAGTAAGCCTACTCATTTCAAATTAGAAAATCTACTGCTAGTATCCATAGACCTTGCATAGGACTGAATCTTAACAGGGAAACAGGTTCAACTTTGAGCCTGACCTCTTACATTCTCATTCTCAGTGCAAACGTTCCTCAAGCTTCTCTGGGCTTCTATCAGGTGGAATTGAGTCCCTCTCACCCCACTGCAGCAACAGTGGGGTTTGAATGTGGACAGAATGGTTTGCTCAGCAGCCTGTTGCTTCGGTTTGTTTGGAGCTGCGGTCCTCCCTGGAATATGTAACCGAATTCCTTTCCCTGTCCCACAATCGTAGTTTGCTGCCAGCTTCTTTGGCAATGAGGCCTGAATTAGGGCCAGTCCTCCTGCTCATCCCGCAAAGCCTTTCATGTTCCCAAACCGCAGCCTGAGCGAGGCGCCTCGGTTTCAACAGCAGCAGACCAGCATATGTTTGCCTAATTCCTGAGACATGATGACAGTGGTCTCCCAGCCACGAAAAGACAGCTTCAGTTTTTTTTTCTTCATCTTGCACTTTAATTATTATTTTTTATTTTAGCAGTTCGCTTGATGACTTCCAATAGTTACACACCACATGTTTTCTCATTACACATGTTTTTATGCTTTTTATGCAACTCCCCAGCCCACACCCCCCCAACGTCTACCTCAATCACCCTTTTTCTTCCCACAATGCTGTGCTAGAGCATGACCCTGCAACTGGGAAAAAAAAAAAAAAAAACAGAGCAGAGGATGAGGTTTTTCATTGCCCAGCAGGATATAGAATTATGGTGGTTATTTCCCACAACTACTAGGTGTAAGAAAGGATCACAGACCGGAAAGGTGGACAGCTTTCCTGCCACAGGTCACAGCATATTATCAAGGACCAGGCCTGATCTTGCAACGACAGAGTACTGGAGACCAACACCCACTGATGCACTCTTGAACTTGCATTCACACTTTCTATGCTACCAGAGCCATTTCTTACTCATAACATCCCACTGTAGAAGTTTGCGCCCAGTCTCAAGGCGTGATTGTCATCAAAACAACAACACCCAACAACAAGCAACTCTTGACCTTATCTTCACATAAACCGCCTGCAAAAGTGCACAGTGTTGGAAATGTTGTTCTTTGTGTCAAAGGGGTTTTACTAATGGCGTGTTGATACAAAATGAAAATAAAATAAAACACACACACACACGTACGCACGCACACACACACACACACACAGACACACAAAAGGAGACCTGTCTCATTAAGTTAGAAGTCTATATGCTGGAGAGGTGAAAAATAGAGCCACAAATCTGTTAAACAGCCAGGGAGGAGCCCAATGCAGCCAAGAGCAATAAGAACCAGAATCACATTGAAAATAATCAGAATATAGTGGCACATAATGGTTTGCTTTGAAGAGGAAGGTATTCATACTGTATGTTCTGCTCTTTATTTCACTTATCAATGCCTCACTCTCTTTCCCCTTGGGCAAGGCTTTTGGGAGCAAAGTCTCCTTGGCTCACATCAGCTGCCTGTGGCTGTCATTGCATGTGTTTAGTTTCACCAGGAGTTTCCTATGGCTTACTGTAGCACCGCTTTACTCTCAGATGGCATGTGACATGCATTTATCCATCAAATCTATGCATCCTCTACTGCCAAGTCAAACAATTCTCTGTATATTGCTGATGTCTAACCCAATATCTTTGGACTTTTAAGGGGGTGCGTCCTCTCTGCTGTTTCATGTACAAATCTGACCCATACCTTCAAATACTCGGTCATTAAATTCTCAGCACTGCTCGCTGAAACATTCAGAGTTTATTTTATTCCTACATGTACAGACAGCCGCAATGCATTTTTAGCAGCCGCGGCAGGAGCCATGTGTATTTTAACACACTGACCATATGTGGCACTATGACCTCTTTCATAAATAGAACAGTCTGCACTATGGGTCTGTTTCATCAGTTTGGAAGAGAAAGAGAAGGGGGTGGTAGAGGGGCAAATTGGGAGGGGTTCTATTGGGTTTGTTTGAATGGAAGTCATGTTGGAGCTATTCCTCTTTCAGGAAAGATGGGCAGCACATGAAACTCTACATTTAACTGAGGTTCAGCTCATTATTGTAATAGTTAAGCCAAAGACTGCATCCGTCTGTTTACTAAAAGGTTGACAGAATTGACTTGAGAAGGATTTCCTGTCCTTAAACTGTTAGGCAACATCCAATCCTTCAGGCAAGTCCAAAGATATTGGACTATTTCGAATCCAATCCTGCATCCTTTGTGCTTTGTAGTACAGTCTTGGAAGCAGAACAGTGACTTGGTCGAACAATTAGCTTTCCATGAATAAAAAGCTCTTTCTCTCCAAAACCGATGATCAGTTTCTGTGTTATAGGGTCTTTGATTGATGTGGGTGGCCAAAGTTGAATGCTAGTTACTCTAAACGGGCCCTTGGGGCTTCAAGCCCTATCATTGCAAAGGCCCCCTGTGGCGTTCTACCTGCAGGTATCAGGTGTTGTGGGAGTTTTCATAGGGTGTTCGTGGGGCAGGGTGGGGTGTAATTACACATGCATTTGAAGGAGAGGCTCCTGAGGGTAATAAGGTTTGGAGGATGCTGCCATCTCAGCGGGTGGTCCCTCCCTCCACTCTGACACCGATCCCCTGTCTCTCTGTCTGCGGCTGCTCTAGCGAGTCGCCCTGGTCCCCCTGGTCTCCTCCTCTCCCCATGCTTGGACAATCGGATGGGCTTCAGTGGGGGCCTGAAAGTGGCGCCCACCCCAGTTGCTCCAGCCAAACAGGCTCCATGGGCTGCTTCCAGCCATTTCATCACATTACATCAGATCAAATGCAATAAGCTAATTACAAACGACACTGGGCATGCAAGCAGTAAATGCAGAATCAACATAATTGATTTAATCCTCTCAATGCTAAGTGAAAAACTTATCAATACTGAGACCAAAATTATAGCCTTGTTTTCCAGGGCAACAGCAACAACTGAATGAATCGAAATATAGCATGAAGTTCATTCAAAGAAACTAATCTCAAGTGACACCAGAACATTTCATACGGAAACGCTCGACTAAATGGAACGGGAAGACATGTAGTTTTGGGATTTTAGCATTGTGCTTTGGACACATTTAGACTTTCTTATTTTGTTTGTTCATCTGTTTTCTTTTTGTGAGGAAGGGTGTGTCTGCACAGGTTTTCATTGTGGCTGCAGTGAGTGGGCAAGAAGATGTTTTATGCATGCCTCAATATGCATCTTAAAAGCAAAAGCATTAGCAATGATAGTGAAAATGCAAAGGGTTTTCATCAATGTTTACTTATTCATGATGCTCTGAGAAAAGCTACGTGTCTTAGAGCAAATCCATGTTATCATTGGAGAAGCTCCCCCACAGAAGTCATTTTCCACCTGAGGACATGCACTTTAATGACAGTTTGAGGTGCTACCTCTGGAATAGCGATACAGACTCCATGTTCACAACACATGCAATATCAAAGCAGAGGGGAGGAGGGGAGTTTTCCATATATAACTTGTGCCATATGATAAGGTTATGATTCCTCTACCTTATCCTCTTTTTAATCATTATTCTGGGATGAACATACCAAATAGATTTTTTTTAATATACATTTTTCCACCTCACCAGCCATCCCGTCACCTGGCTGTATTTGACTATTGGACTATAAACTTGCCTTTGCAATGCACTGGCTAAAAACACATTTGCTGCTTTTCTTGTTATTCGAAATATAATTCTGATTTAATTACTATAGTTTGGCAGATATAAACTGTAACTAGGATGTTTTTGGGTGTATTTCTACACTACAATAGATGGACTGTAAGTTTCACCAATAGTGTTTTGTGATTGCTGCTTTTGTGGCCATATTTTGAGTGTATTAATCTGAATCAGAGAGAGAAGGAACTAATTTACTTGTCCCCCTCCTTGTCTTTCTTGTTCTGCAGTGTCAGCCCTCTCTATAACCCCGCTTATGTCACGCAGTGCTCTTGTCCAGCATTGTTTTCCTGGATGATATCAAGTATGGCCTAATAATGAACTGAGGGTCCCCAATTTGATAGTTTGTAGTACAAGTAAGCCATCTATTGGACAACAATGGAAAATATTTTACAAGCAAAATTACTTGCTTCTTCTCTATCTATCTATCTATCTATCTATCTATCTATCTATCTATCTATCTATCTATCTATCTATCTATCTATCTATCTATCTATCTATCTATCTATCTATCTATCTATCTATCTATCTATCTATCTATCTATCTATCTATCTATCTATCTATCAGGGGTTTAAAGGGTGTATGAAGGTTGGATTTCTGAAATATACAGATGACCAGTATCCTCTGCTCCACAGGCCTTATACTTTTTTATTTATCCTGCACAAATAACCTCAAATTATCCATAAAACATAATGTCTTTGAATTCTTCCCACTTCATCTGGCTCTGATTCGTATTTTTACTGCTTGGAATTAAATGTGCTGGAGACACGACCCGTGCATGTATGGGTCTCAAAGGAGAAGAGCTGTGACTTCTTATGAGGAAAAAAAAATTCTCTTTGTTTTCTGTAAAGGGACACGTTGTTCTTAACTGCTTCCATGTGGCCTCAGTCAGTGTGGATCTGAAGAGTGAGGTGGCAACAGATAATAATGCAAATAAAATGCATGGCAGTTAAAGCGAATACGCCAGCTGTGCTGTTTGAAATTGCTCGTCGTCACTCAGCCGGTTGTGTAGGCGTGTGATTGTTGGAATGGGACGGAGTAGAGCGTGATAAACTTACAGTCTCACTTATGGAAATGTTTGCATGAGCTCTTGATAGATGAGCGGCACTGTTTGCTGCAGTCTCAAAGAGTTCCTTATGTGTGTCTACCAAGACCGCAGTAGCAGGTGTCTAATGTGACCATTTTGGTTATTCAACACATGAGTCCATTATGACTGCTGAGCCGTGAGAACAATGAGGGAAGGAGGGCTGCTCCTTTAAATGGAATCTTTAATTTCACAGGCCTCTTGATATCCCACCGCAGTTATGATTGTGTAACAGAAAAGAGGAATCAAGGCTTTTGAGAGCACATTAAGCAGAAAGCAATTAACCAACACACAGTAGTTAATTTTTGTATTAATACTTCAACAGCTGGTGCAGATTGCTTCCTCATTTTTATCTCCACTCCAGCTGTTCTTCCACCGACAAGAACATTAAAGAGGATTTGTCTATAATAAAGTGGCTCCATATATAGATATCTCGCTGAGAAAGGGAGCCTGTAGGGAATGTGGATTTACATATAGAAAAAGTTGGGGAAATGGACATCTTTTCAATACCCCGCCGGTCTTCCTTTCAGCAAGCATCTCCAATGGGACTTGTTTCAAAGCCCCCTTTTCTTGTCTACAGAGTTTTGGCATTGGTGTACATTTCAAAGCCTTTTTTTGACATCCTCTACAGATGTGCTGCTCGCAGGGAAAAATTTATATGGTGAATTGGATACGAAAGGCAAAAACCCAAGAACATTTGTTTAATGCGCGTGCATATGGTGTGCTAAGTTAAACTGTTTATTTGAGTTCCTCCAGTCATATAAAAGACTAGAAGGCAGATGAATGCATTAAATCAACAGAAAAAAAAAAAATCAAGTGTCTTTTTTATACATTTATCTGGGCAGCAGCTTACCATATTTGAAGGATAATGTGCCTTCTACTTTTGTCACAGAAAACCAAATGCATTAGGCTTTAGATCAGCCTTGGCAAGGAAGGCCTGGCCATGGGGTCTCAGCTGACTGTCAAAACAAAACACACCAGGAACAAGTGGAGACAGGCTGCCACTAGCGCCACGTCCATCCTGCCTTAAACCATCGTAAACCACAAATCATGTATATGCACCCTGGCAGTTGCTCCGCCATGCCACATGCTTGGTTGATTAGTGAGTGCCTAGTACGGCTGAGTGACATGCCTCAGGCTGAGGAAGAACTGCTCTCCTCCACTTCCATTGTCCCATTCATTCTTCTGTCTCAAATGTCAGGCCCTTGTAATGGAGAGGTACACTAGTATAGATTGTCAAGTACTCTGATTTTCTCCAGTCAAGACACTGTGAGGGTCAGAAAAGTCTCGCTTGACAAAAGTAGTTCTCATCTTGTATGGCAGTGTGCACAGTGGCATGACACGACAAACAGAACTGGTATAATAGGAAGATTTGAAGGATTTATGTGGCAATCTCTAATTGAGTGTAATTTGAGTGTAATTGAGAAAGTGCTTGTCAGCTGAAATGAATTTATACCGCCACTCACCCCAAACAAAAAAATGTTTTTCTCTTGGATAGTTTTCTTTGCCTCAAGTGAGATGACAGATTCTGGTTATTTGTGTATGGAGATTAATCACACTAATTCCACAGTGGGTATGTGTGTCTTTAAAGCTGTTAATAATTTAATCCCTCGGTGAAAAATGATGAACAAAGGGAAAACTAATGTTTTTTGTTTTGTTTGCAATCTCAACACATGCCACATTTGTTTGGTTTCTACGATTCTGAATGTAGTGTTAATAAGAATAATGCAGAGAAAAGAAAAGTGCACTGTTGCCACTTTCTGCTGCACAGAAATTAGTGGCAAACATTATGAGAGTGCAAGCCATTAAAGTAAGAAATAAGCCTTAATTTATAGTTCTGGTCTGTTTGTCATTTGGCTCGGCTACTGCTTTGTTGCATAAGCATGTGTGGAATAATTATGGACACAGTGATTTGTAATGGGACTGTGGATGATGAGGACTGTTCATGATGAAGCAGGGGGGGTATTGCGGCCTTTGCAGCAGTATCTCCAGATGTGCAGACGGGGAACCGCAACCCTGTGTGGTTCCACTTTAAACACAGTGGGAGAGGAACACAGCCTGTGAAGTTGATGCGCCAAGTCCAATGTGTTCTTGCATGTGTTTGTGTGACAGTACCACCATCAGTGTTTTAACTTATATGTCATTTGTGTTTCAGAGCGCGTGTCGGCTGGACTTTTCTTCCTATGACACGTACTTTGGTAGCAAAAAAAGAAAAATGTGCCATCTGTGAAATATGCCGGGGATGCAAATATTTTTTAGTCATGTTGTGCCTGATTTCACCTTCACACAAAATTAAAAATTCTTTCATTCACTGAGAGGCTCCCATCTTTTCATTCCCTTATCTGACCAAAACCCCTCTTACCCAAGTATTCAAATGTGATTTGAGTGTCCCTCGCTTCTGATTATCTACTCAGCTGGTTGTTCTAGTTACTTCATCATCTTCCATGTTGCAGCTGAGTGCCGCCCTGGGCCCCTCAGGGTGTCAAAGCATGTGCTTTCCCTATTTAGAGGCCTCACCAGAGTTCCAGGGGACCAGGTGTCCCTTCCTCCACCTTTCTCTTCTTCTCCAGGATGATGCAGCCTGCACTACTGGTCGGTGGGGATGGAAAGAATTAAGGGCCAGCTACAGCCTCAATGTGAACCCATTTGCCCAGCTGCTTGACATGAGATCTTGTAAAGAATCAGAAAGTCAGATGTCATATCAAAGGCACAGCGGCATATTTATTTGACTATTTCCTTTTTCAAAAAGAAGCCGTACAGTTCAACCGAAAAGTCTTTATTTGAGTGTTGTTTGAATGTCAGTGTACTTTGTCAGAGTGGGCAACCAGATGAGATTGTGACTTCAAATGATATGTTAACAGTGAGTCATTTTTTGTTTGTTTTTGATTCCATTTCATTCTTTAATATGTGGTTTTATTGGGTCTTTCATACCCACTGATGTTCCCATGTGTTCGCTACGCTGTTGGTAAGAATAGAAAATCACATAGAATGCTGTCAGCCATTGAGAAATGCCTGTGACACTGGTTAACGTGACCTTCACTGTACACACCCAAGTAAGGTGGCCATTAGCAGTACTATAGCTGTATATTTTTGTGTTATGGTCTTACATGCACGCTGGCTAAGACCAGTATAAGTGTGGGTGATGTTGCCACTCTTCCAGCCACCCACACAGCTGTGGACAGCTGTCGGGACACGGTGGCCCTCTGTCTCTAATCATAGACCATCACCAACTTTTTCCATGAGTCCCTAGTGTTGTATTAAGGCTTTATAGCCCCATATTCACATATATGTGAGAGTAGGCTTTACATGCTAAAACAATCTGTACTCTGTCAGCAGCTCAGACTGTCTATGTGCTGCTTTGATTCAGTAAGCATGTCTCCTGACTTTCCTGTGATCACCTTTACAGTAATACAGTACAGGGCATCTGTTGGCCCAAAACAGATGAAATTATGATTATACACAATGCTCGGTCATGAAGAGACCCACGATCGACAAGTTAACGTTTTGTTCTAAAAGCTTTCCTTTGATTTTTCCATTTCAAAGTCTGGTATCATACAAATATGCTTGACAGAGATTGTTCCACCCCTCCCTCTCTTTCCATATCTTATACATGCTGCTCACATCACAGAGAATGGAGTTCATCCATAATAACTTGCACATGTCCTACTTTTGTCTTTGCGGTTTTCATTCAGCTATAAACTGAAGGTGGACAATTTTTTGGGTGACGTTTAAGACAGGTTTAAATGGATGTAATTTCACGTTAAAGAAATTGTGTGACTCATTAAATGGTGCCAGTTTGTGTGTATGATCTGGTGGTTTTTGGAGAAGCATGAGGACCTTCTGAGTCACCGTACTTTTCATGCTCAGCTCAGAAAACAAGACATCTGGCACCCATTCTGGTGTGAAGGCAAGTGCCAGTGCAAAAACATCAGGAGATGGATCGAAAGCTCTCAACTCGATCTAATGTTCAGCGCATGACAACAAAAGCCAAACCTTTTGGTGAGCTTCAGGATTTGCTGTACGTGCGCCTCTCAAAACATTCCACATTATGTAGGGAAACTGATCCTTATATAATTCTTAAGGAAGCATTACACAACCATACAGTCAAGCTCTCAAATCTGTTGTGGTCGGCATGACGGGGGTGGTTAACTTTTACATTAGAGAGACAAGAGACGATTTGGAGAAAGCCGAATTGTCACTACTCCTCAAATGACCCCTAAACCCCATGATTCCTTTTGATAGATCCCATCCCACACCCTCACAGCTTAGCTAACAATGACAAAGAAAGAGAAAAACAAGGCAGTCAGAGACTGCAACATCCCGCGAGTTACCCTGACCTACCTCCAGGGTAGGTCAAACTTTGACAATAGATCAAAGCTAGTGCATAGGTAAATCAAAGCACTAGCTGTGATCTATGGTCTTACACTGGCCTTCTACCTCGTCTTTCTATTTTATCTGCTTCCTGAGTGAACAAAAGTTGTAATTTGACCTTGACCTAGTTTTCTCAAGGTCAAGGTCATCATCTCATTTTCATCCCCTTTGCTGCCCGAGTTATGTGCTTTTTGTTTAATCTTTCTATCTGTAACTGTTGCGAAGATATTTGCGGGTTGTAATAATTGCTCTGGTGGACATTCATGCCGTCATCAAATTGTGCATCATGCTTGCTATTGTCTTGTGTGGTGAAACTTAAACTGAGTATGAACTTTTCTTATGACTATCCAAACAGACAATACAATAATACAATAATACAATGCTGTACAATAATAACGCTGTTAAATTAGTGCATCAATGACAAATGGTCACACAAATTTCATTTGAGTGCACAGACAAAGCCTTGGATCCTTGACTTCAGATTACAGGAAAAGAGAGCAACATGAAAGTGTTGCAGTTTTATTATTATTTCTTAGTTTACAGTAAAAAACAAATTAATAAATGTAAAAATTGACTTTACATGACTCTCAGAATACTCTCGGAACTAAATCTCAGCCTTTTGTGCTCTCGTAACTGCCTTTACTTGGCAAAAGTTATTGTGTACTCATAACATTCAGTTACAGTACATGTTGTTGGAAAATTGCAATAAAATCTTTCAAAGAACTGTTTGTGTTTTGAATTTTGTAATGTCTGTGAACATTGCTCATATAAAATATAATAACCCTTCATAAAATGTGGCTCCAAATAGTTCTGTTTTTTGATCTTTTAAATTTGCTGAATGGGAGACATTTATATGATTTGTATATTTCTCCGACTTTGGGTCAGAATATTTAGTGTCAATTGTACACACACACGGTCCATATGCATGTCTGGTCCCTCTCTGTTCAGGCATTGTCAAACTAAAATTGATGAACCTTCTCCCTTAACAAATTTAGAGTCTGTATCAGCCAGGTTCGTGGGACTTGAACTGACGTACTGAATGGATTCACTTCACCCAGCAGCTTTAAAGTGAAATATCTGATACTGAGGGGCTAGTACAGTTTGCCAAAAATGACTTGGAAAAGTGACCGTGCTGTCTTTCAGTTATTTCTCAACACTGCAGAAATATCCTTTGAAGTCTTGAAGTGATAAGTTGTAAATCAGAGAGGATTATTCATTCTTAACCTGGGATCTATTACTCTTGAAAGCAATGTGACGACATAGGGAGAGATATTTTTCAAAGCCAAGACAGAGTATGACTCGCATTTCACCTTGTAATGCTACCATGCTCTACACTGAAAATAGCGCTATAATCCCTAAATTGGTGTCAGCTTAAAATCTAAATAAATTTATTTGCTAAAAACTCATATTTAACTTCTTTTCTGTGACATCCTGTCTAGAATGCATGCAAGCAGATCTCTGTTCTGTGATTTCATTTGAATATTAGATAACTGTTTTCAGGATGAAACAGACACATTTTACATTGACTCTTTCATGGAAAACTCAAGAACGGTGGTAACGTATCTGACCCTGAGGTTATTGTAACACTGTGGCTTCATGGAGCTTTAATAGTTGTCATGAAAACATTAAACTGAGACTACTGCGTGCGGCTGTCACACAACGATGATGGTACATGGCATCACTGTTTTGTTTTGTTTTTTTCAGGTCATGGAGTGATGGCTCATCTTTGACAAACATCTGTATCATAAAAATGAACAACTGGCCTTTGTAATACTACAGTGAATACGAGGTATGCAAGGTTTCTTCCCAACAAATGACAGAATAATAGTATTCAAAGCATACAGCTGCATCTCATACTAAAAACTAGGCCCTTGGTCTGGTCTTGTTTTATTAAGGAGAGGAAAGTACCAGTACAAATAAGTATCCATTCCACTTGATGTAAAAGGACAAAGATGGATTTTTTTTAGTCGAAATTAACGCTGCGTTGACCATTAAATGGACCCTGGTGATTTTTGCCAGATCAATTGTGGGCAAACAAATTTAGCATAGAATGATTGTGACTGTAGAAGTCAGTGAGATCACTTAATTAAACAACACTTGCTGAATGAGGACTACAATACTGCAGACATGGACTTAATCTCAGCTGTCACCTCCTCGTGCCAATGTCTGCTCCCTTAAGTGGTAGACAAGATTAAAAAAGTTTTGCACGCCAAGTGATAATCGATAGCGTCCTCACTTCTGTTTAATCAGACAGCAGTATTTTTAATGTTTGTTTGTTCCTCAGATATGTTGCTACATGTAAATTATTTATTTGGCCAAGAGGGTTTTCCTTAGCTGGCGTCAGCATTTTGTACTGTTAGCAGTCTCTGTGGGATTCTTAAATGATTTTGGAATTGGAACATTAATTCACTAATGAATAGAAAACATTCCCCTCTTTCGTTCAGTGGGATGAAAGTTTGTCTCCATAGCTGGCCAAATCTTGTGTCTTACAAATGGAAGCCCAAACTACAAATATGCTTACAGTTTTAGCGACAGAAAACACAGAAGTTTTTTGCTCATGTACCTCTTCTATAAATGTGGGTATTCATTGTTATGGCAAAGCAAACAAACTACAACAAGCAAACAGACACTATTGAACAAACCAGAGATAACAATGGGGATAAGGACAAAAAGATGTTTGAGGGTTTCCAGAGCTGTCATGCCAGTGAGTCCTCGGGCCTGAATAATGCACATAAATGGATTAGTGGTCAAACTTGGAAACACATGTGCTGAAAGTAATAGATTTGGAGCAGAGAAGGACGTTTGGCACATGCAGCAGCTGTGTGGTTGTAGGCACCACAGGCCTCTTTGATCATATGAACTCAGGTGTGACAGGGCTTTGGCAAACAGTGAGTCTGGTACGGGCGAAAGCTGAGGCCGGATGGGCCCGTTGGGTGTCAGTGAGAGCGTGAGAAAGGGCACCTGTTATGGAGTCAAGAACAACAGACCAAAGTGCTGGAACATTTACCAAAAGACTTCAGAGGCACACGGAACAGGGGTCTCATTTAAAACAAAACAGGTCCTGAAAAGAGGTGGAACCTCCATGAAAAAGTTGTTTTCTAGAAAATCAAAAAGAATGTGCGCACCTGTATTTAAACTGATCCATGCCCATCAATATTTTGGCAGTGGGAAATTAGTGATCCAGATGATGAGGTGAGGAATGGAAGCCAATTTGCGAACAAGATATAAAATAACTCAAATTTTTAATCCCATCTGCTTGATAAAATGTTAACATCAGCAGTAGGCATCACGGATCTAATAACATTAGATAATTTCAGAACATGGCTGATGGTTGAATATGATTTTGGTTTTCATATAGCTATAGTCATACAGTATATATGCATTTAGCTGGCAGGCCCCTACAGTTAAGTCAAGAGTACATGGTGGTGCGTAAACTTCTAGGGTCACCTTATCTCGCACATCTTCACAATCTACATATGTGGATCATTAAATTGTGGAAAGAAAGCCAATGACAGCACTCACACAGTGGTTAATCTCCCCATTATGAGTCAGAATTATATTGGAACCTATCAGCAATGTTCAGTGTTTAATTTGTTTTCCAGAACACTTAACTGATAGCAGTTGCTAACTTTCATAAACATCATCCGTATATGCTGTTGTAAATTAGTTCAGGAAAAATGCTATTCCTAGGAGACAGGGTTCCATTTCTGTGTCAGAATAATTCCTGTCCTCTGATTTATTCCCCATCGGTGCCGCGATTCACCAAAAACAAAACAATGATAAACAGTGGTCTGTTAATGAAATGAGCTGGGATTATTCTGGTTAGCCTGAGAGTCTGACTCATTCCCAAGTGATTTAATTCCATAAAGAAAGTTCAGCAGTCAGTTTGAGCAGAAGTACCATTACAAGTCAACTTGGGGAAGTAACGGCCATGCATATATCTATATATAAGCCCAAGATTTCTGGTGGTGTATCAAAAGTTACATTATTTGTATTTATTTACTTAGTAGCTTTTTGTTTTTGACAAAATAACTTGAGAATGAGATAGGAAATGGGGAGAGGGTATGGTTTGTAGAATAAAGACCACTTTTTTGACCACCTTCTGCATCACAGCATAACTGAAGAACATTTATATTTAGGAAATACATGCAGATTGACTCAGTAAGTAATGTTTCTCTGCTTTGGTTACTTATGGTTTTGCACATGGTAGCGTTGTTACTTTTTTAGATGCTACTACATGTTTGAATCTCTCATGTTTCTGATAGGAAGTTGTCTATAGTGTGGACATCACTACTATTTTTGCTATTTACATCAACGTCAACGAATCATTATGGAAGGAGACTGATTTGTTATTTTCAGTTATAGCAAGTTTTTTTTTTTAAATTAGTTTTCTTTCTTTCTTTTCTCCTTGTTCTCATTTATTTTGTTGTGTTGAAGGAAGGACGTGACACTTATCTACCACTGAACATTTCCAGGTGGATCATGATTTGTAAAGGGCAGATTCTGTTCAGTTGCGTGAGGATTTTATAAATCTGATGATTTTGTGTCCACATGTGTGCAGTTTTAAAATGGACCCTCCACACTCTTCTATTAAACAGATGCCTGGTCAGCTAGGATCATAACATCATTTTCAGAATTAAAGATTCTTTGGTGGTCCACATGGTCTAAAGTGATAAAATCAGACAGCACAAAGACAACAGGAAACAGGATATTACAATGGATTGCATTGGACATTAAATTCTAATGATGTAGTGAGTTTCAAGTATGACTTGTCTAAATTAATTACATTCACAATAATCATTTTGCACAAAGACTTGCTGTGTACATCCTTAAGCAACCACTATAAAGGATGATTACCCTAGCATTAATGTTCCCAAGGCTGATTGCATCTCATATAGCAACTGTCATTGTGTTGACCCTTTCATCAGCCAAGCTCCAGAGGAGCCAAATAAGCTGTGGTATGAAAACACGGAGCCATCGTCAACTCAGCAAATTCACAGATCGTCTGGTAACCCGTCTTAAGGTCTTTCAATAAATCAGTCCGTGCAAGGATTTATGAAAATGACTGAGAGAATCCAAAGGTCACAGGCGGTTTAATTTGATACTTGGCAGTAAATCCTCTAATTGTTTCTCAATGTGCCTTTACAGTTGTACAATAATACCACAAGAATACTAGCTTGCATATCTGGATACATAAAAAAACAAAATATAATTTTTATGTGCTGTCTGCTTGACACACCTATGTCTAATAAAATATTGCATTTGATTTTGCCCTATAAACCTTGTCTGCAAAATAGGAAATTAGCTTATTATGCCGATGCTTAATGAGTAGCATGTTTTTCAGGAATCTAAGAGAAGCCTTACTGCCATTTTGTCATGATTTGGCGGGCTGTGTTTCCGTCCTGGGTTCTATTATTTCTTATGGGCTAATTAAGACATTAGCCATTATAGGAATTCCTCCACAGTCTTTGTGGAGTTAAACCATAGTCTTTTGAGTTGTTCCAACTCCCCCACTGCCTGAGCAGAGCTCAGGCCTGAGGTTTTCTCCCGCTGCAGCTGTGAGTCCTGGAGCAGAGACTGAAATTAGCAACCATTATAACCTTTTTGAGCCCATCTACACCCAAAAAACACAATAAGTTGAGGATTTGATCAAATTTTTTAAAAAAAAGTTTTTTTTTTTTTTTTTTATATATCTTGACCAGCAAGTCCCTCTCATTATGTTTCCAGCTTTCAGTGTACCATGGCTGGAGGTTGTTAACGCTGTCATTTGCAGGAAGACTTTACAAAGGTCACTGTCTGTGTATTTTTCATTAACGACCCAGCACAGCTTACTCCTCAACTGCATAATAAGAACCATCGCCATGGCAGATCGAGAGAAACATTTTGGTGTCAGCAAATGTCGCAGCTTAATGGCATATAAATGTAATTTATCAGCATGTTTATGTTGCCGATTTAGTGGGACATATTTATGCCCCAGTAGAGCAGGGACGCTGTGTCAGTGCATAATGACAATGTCACGTGCAATAACCAACAGATTTGATATTAGTGGCACCATCTCATACAGCAGCTCTGCAGTTTGTTAAGTGTGACTACTTTATGATTGTAATTTACTGTACTCTTTTTAGGAAAACTTTTCAAATGAATGTGGTACCCCGTCTCAAGGAAAAAAGATCAAGAGAATAGACTGGACTCTAAGAAGGAGGAGAATACATTATACTCTTTTTTTTATTTTACTATCCTTGGGTTGTATGTAGATACCGTCCTCATGTATGGCAATGTTCTGCTTTGAAAACTGCATAAAATCCGTAATTTGAACAGTACCAACATGGAATGTGTTGGACCAAGATTTAAAGGAGGCAGGTTCAAAAGCCAGTGGCTGTATTAAATTGAAGGCTACAGCTCTGTTCCTGCACATGCACAATTGTAACATGCACATAAAGATACTGTAATCCTCAAAAATATGAGGAATTGAACTTCTCCAGCTCTCACATCATGTCTGTGAGAGAAGAAACACTTTTATGGCAGCAATAAAAGAAGCTGGCTGAACTTCTCTGTTTGATCCTCCCAGGGAGTCGAAAAAAGGGTAACACTTTAATCAATTCAATACCTTTTGTTTTTTACACGGACTTAACAGAACCATTATAAAGTAAATGTCAGACTAATTCTGTCTTTCATCCCAATTCCCTTGAAGATTCAGAATTTCTTTTTATTTTGTAGGCACGTCACACATGTCATGGCCAAACTACATTATCAGCAGTAATTACACAATCTGATGGTTGAACAGAGAGAGAGAATCTAGTATATCACAAAACAATAAAATTGTAAAAGATTCAGCTTGCCCCCCAAAATGCAAATGCATTGGTGTTTAGTGATGTAACCATTTTGCTATTGAATTGTGTTAGCAGTCCAGCGTCTGACAATTTATCATGGAGAAACTTGATAATGGAGCTAGATTTAACACAGCGTCTTGCAACAGAGATTTTGTACGGCAGTTTATTCATGAGGTGTGCATTCTTTTTTCTGCTGCTGTCATTACTGGTGACGCAGGTTTTATATGGATGACTGCGTCTGTATCAGAACCAGACCATTCTGACAATTATCACTTTCTAAAACTAGCGGAGAATATTTGCCTTCAATGGAAAAGAGCAGAATATATATATTTTTTTTAAAAAGGAATACAGAAGAATAAAGTCAGGAAAGAAAATCACCAACCTAGAAATATAAAGTGAATAAGACAGATAGCCAGATGCATGATAAATCTTTACTTTTCTTTGTCTTTAATCAACAAACTATTTAATTTGTATGCTGGTACCAGATTTGATTAAATGTCATCAGTTTTTTTTTTTTTTTTTTTCATGGATCTTTTAATTTTCTGTAAATATGTGCACTACTATACTGCCTTTCTAAAATAAGGAAAAGGACAGTGATTTCTTTTTATTGCCAATCTCGCAAACCACAACATTTGTATGTTATCCAGTAATGACAATGTCAGACAGAAAGAGCCCCAGAAGGGTGTCTAGGCTGCAGCTCTGAAGGCCACAGGCTGATAGATACATGCATGAAAACATGGGAGTGCAGGGGCCTCATGAGGACATTCAACCAGCCACCCCTTCCCCACTTTTCCAACGACCAGAATAGCATAACCTCAAATAGATTACATATTCTGATGAAAGATGGAATATTTTTCTTCACAGATGTAAAGGTTATTTTTATCATTAATTCCACAATGACCACAATCTATCAATTTCTAAAACTTTGCTGTAAATTACTTTCCTGCACTATTTTTCTATATGCAACTGAAATTTCACTTAATATGTGCATTGTCCGGTAATTTAAAAGTTATGATCAATGACTTTGGGCAGTAAAATTATTTAGCTCACACCAACTATCCCACTTTAGTTTACTACTAGCTTTGTGGGTCAGAAGGTTACATTAATGGATGGATGTTGCTGATTTCTTGAAACAATGATTAAGTGTTAGTTTGCTTGGCACACTTATTCACATAGAGTGCTGTCCGTGCTTTGCAGCTCAGATGTCTATCTGCTGTCTCATCAGTTTTAATCTCTGGGATCTCTGTTTTCCAATAAGAGTCTGGGTACTTGGTGTTTTTTGATAGTGACTGATATCAGGTGCTCTCATGACTTACCTCTTTTCCTGAGTTAACCTTCTTTTCTGCTTTAGCACTGCATCAAGCTTTATTTGTCCACACCGTTCATAACTCCATCAAGAATATTAAGTATTCTACTAGTACAATTAAGAGTTTCTGTTACGCACCATCACACATGAGGCAGTAGGAAGACATTCATTTTCAGTTGCAATAACTTGAATAAAGTGATCATATGCCAAAATCTGTTAAAGCCGAACAAGCAAACCTGACCTTGCAATTTGTTTATCTGAACGAATTAGTGCAGAAAAAAAAAAAAAATCAGAAAATCTCAAACAAAAAGGCACACTGCAGTCATTTTAAGGTTTTAACTGACTGTGGAATCAAGATTCAATTCCAAAAATTTCCACAGATTACTATTTCTTGAATCTCAGAAATGCACACACTACAAGATTTGAAAATGACTGGGAATCTCACACCACAGGTTTTTAATTAACATTGTCATGGCAGAAGGGCAATGACTACCACCACAGCAGTAACATTTGCAGAAACAGCTGAGTAAGAAAACAAAACCAAAGATGTTGCCAAAGTGATATAGTAAGTGAGCAGGAAAGCGGCATGGATAATAAAATAATGAGTGGATAAAGAATTAGTTTTAAAAATGTGGTCAGCACAAACTATCTATCCTTCAGTCAGAACTGGAGGTGATACTTAGATTGGTTTGATTTTAATTAGCAGTACTATGCTACCAAAGATTAGCCTCACAGGCTTAAACAGTAGCTTGGCGGCTGCTTTGAGCTGTCTCTCTCATTGGTTAATGTGGTCCTTTTGGAACCAATCATTCAGATTTAGCACAGTAAATAACTTTGAAATTTTTTGATCAATTCATTGTCTTTTCTGTCTGGAGGTTATCTTGTAGTTGTTTCTCACATAAAGCACTGTATTACTTCCCTGCGAGAAATTATAGTGTGGCAAAAACAGTGAGTCGACCTGTTCAATAACAGTATGCCACAAATACGTACACAAATTAAAACAGACAGGTTAAGCACTAACAGAATAAAAAGGTAAGTGTGTCCTCACCTGAAAAAGTGAGATTTGCTAAGTAACTAAAGCCCAACATCTCACAATATGTTAACAAATACCAATTTTGAATCTTTTTATATGTTCCTTTCTAGACATTAAACGCATAGAAAAAGCATCTAATGGTGGTAGACCTGTCAAAGCGTCCTCTGAGACTCAGAGAAGGCATATTGATCCACTGTGGCCCAATGCGGATTATACCTGTGTCAAAATACTCAACGCATCTTTCCCAAGTACTTCACAAGAGCAAGCTCTGCATAACAGTGATATTTCAAAGAGTTACACCATAAGCTGTGATAGTACACACAACCGTCTCTGTAACTGATGAATATTTACAAAGAGGCCCTCCAGCATCCCAGGAGATGTCCTCATCTTCACGGAGAGAGGTAACACAGAGGACAAACTGCACTAAATACGACGGCTATTGCTTTAATATATATTTATAGCATTTCACTTGTATTTAAAAAAAGTTTAAAAACCTATCTAAGCATCCTAAATATCTCTGATCTCCGTCTGAACATAACATAAGATAATTATGTTTACTTTTTTCTGCCTATTGATATATACACAGGTTTCTTCATGAAGACAAGAGACACTATCAAAGACACATCTGTTCCTACAAGGAAGCTTTGGGACTGGGCTCTAGTCTCCAATTTGTCAGTGTGATATTTATATGTGCTTTCATATCTTCAGTCGCTCTGATGGCTTATGGTCCAGCAAACAAGACAACCCAAAGAAAGCTAATATATTCATTTATGTGTTTATGTACTTGTATTATGGTATTAATTTGTTGAGTTTTCATTACTCTCTCTATTTCTTGTTCTTTTACTCATATCAATTAATAATATTTTACTAGCTGAAAACAGGTAGCTTCCAATCAACGTGATTTATGAAACTCAAACCTGTGAAAGTCTGATCTATTCATTTTATAATTGCAATGCTTTTAGGTTTAACCACTTGATCTGTTAGGAAAGCTGTGAAATTACTAAAGAACGGCAAGGCAGCAGGACCACATGACATCCCCGCAGAAGCAGTCAAGGCAGACCTGGAGATCATTGTAGAGATGCTGCACCTTCTCTTTGAGAACATATGGGAAGATGAAGAAGTAACAGTGGACTGGAAGGAGGACTACCTCATCAAGCTACCCAAGAAAGGCGACCTCAGCAACTGCTCCAACTACATAAGAATAACACCATCGGTGCCTGGAAAAGTCTTAACCCTCCTGCTATGTTGATCTGTCACAAACGACATTGATGTAATGGGTCAATTTGACCCAGTGCATGTTTATTTATCCAAACGTTGTCCAAAACCAAAAACAATTCCTACAAGCATTGTTTATATTCCATTACTAACTCCATTACTAACTATTCAGTTTTACACTGAACATTTAACATTGAAACATAACAATTAGATCTGGTATGTCAAATTGACCCGTACAGTAACGTTGTTTTGTCAAGATGCAGGGCGTAGTTACAAATATGTGAGATGAACCATTTTCTTAATATATGTTGTTTATAACAATTAAGTCAAGCAGAAGAAGTTTCATACTGAAAAAAAATATTTTAGCTATCTTTCCTAGATGTTCAAACTTTAAAACGGGTCAATTTGAACCCATTTTGAACCCGTTTTGAACATAGCAGGAGGGTTGAATAGGACTCTGATTGAGAGAATGAAAGCTGCTGTTGACCCCCACCTCTGAGACCAGCAAGCTCGATTTCGTCAGAACAGATCATGCATTGACCAGATCGCCACCTTGCGTATCCTGGTCGAGCAGTCTTTAGAGTGGAACTCCTCACTGTACATCAACTTTGTCGACTACAAGAAGGCTTTCGATATAGTGTGGATTACAATACCCTCTGGAAGCTGCTACATCATTACAGAGTGCCATTCAAGTTGGTCAGCCTAATTAGGAATTCGTACGAGGGAATGACATGCCAAGTGGTCCATGGAGGTCAACTGACAGACAGCTTCAGCGTGAAGACCAGGCTGCCTTCTGTCACCTTTTTTCTGCCTTCTGACAATCGACTTGACCGTGAAGACAACACCAGCAGACAGAAGAAACGGGATTCAGTGGACACAGTTTGACCAGCTACAAGACCGAGACTTCACTGACGACATCTGCTGGTGACTTTGACGCATTTTTATGCTTTATAAAACATTTATGTCGGAATTTTTGTGGGCTTGGAACGGATTAGGGCATTTGCATGGAAAACACCTCTCTACTTACAAAATTTTCTGCTTACGTAATTTCTTCCGGAACCAATTAATTTCGTAAGTAGAGGTACCACTGTACATTTTTCACCTATATTAAAAATTGATGAAAAACAACAGTCATACATACCACAATACTGGACAGTATGAAGTCAGTCTATTTCTGACAGCTGATCAGTCGCGCTCCTTCTTTGGAGTTTGATCTGCTCTCTGCTGTATGCTAGTCAATCATCATGAACAATAAACTGAGTTGCTGCAGGTGTGACAGCATGGTGAGTGGAGAGGAACGTGGTGGCTACTCGTCAAACTAATTAACCATACAGACATAGCCCAGCACCAGAACCCAAGACAATTCCAATCTGAGGGGCTGTAATTGAAGTGACAAGTTAATTACAGGATGATATTATCGTACGTTCCTTGTAACTCCCCTCTCTAACCTCCTCTCCAGCTGTCCCTTTCCTCCAGTCTCAGTCTCTTTCCTGTTCTCTCAAACTTGCTCTACCTCCAATCTTCAGATATGTTAATTAACAATAGTAGCCCAACAGGTTTGGAGCTTTTGCAAGTGCCTTCCTTAACCCCTGATCTTTTCACCTGTGCTAGATGTATAATTAAACTGAAATGAGTCCACTTTGTCTCATTTTCATTTACAACATTTATGAGTTGCACTTTGTAGACTTGAAACTCCCAACCGCCTTGGCACCGGCACAGACGCCACAAGTCCCTCGGCTCCGCCATCTCCACTCGATCCCACCCAGCACCTCTGTGCACCTCTTTAATTAGCGTTAGCATCTTCTTTAAACAAGCTACATGAAGTTTAGTGACAGGATAAAATCAGATCATTACCATAATATGGCTGTGCAATTTGCCCCTATCTCTCTGCTTTTCCGCCACATCAAAGCCCGGCGGAGCTCTGGTGTAATTGGGCCATGCCGTCTTGTCAAGATGATTCAGCCTGATGGCTTCTCCTCTCCCTGAAAAACCTCCTGGGCATGATAATTAATAGAGAAGAAAGTCAAGTCAATGGGAACAGAAGAAGAAGGAGGAGAGAAAAGGAATCTAAAAAAACTTTGGACAGCTCCACATGAATATTTCACACCTCTGACTTATTCAAAATTAAAATGATCAATTTGATGTATAATGCATATTAACTTTGTCAACTGTGTTTCCTTTTAATCCAGCTATGTTTTTCATGATGTTCCTCTTCCTGATTTATTGTTCTGTGACCTTATGGGTGGTTATAATGATGTAAGTGAAGACAAATCAAAGATTGTTTGCCTCATTCTATCCGTCTTGAATCAGTGGTACATTTCTGTTGAAGTGTCAACGTGAGGACAGCTGCCATTCAACGGGTTCACACGCAAATGTTTTCAAGCTGATTTCCCTGTGGAGTTAAGGTAGTAAACAGCATGTTGTGTATCTATTATAATTTCTTTTTCATATTGTCTCCTGAGACCAGTGCCAGTGACATTACAACAGTCTCAGCAACTTACACAGTAAAATCAGTTTTATTTGATAATTTCTATCATTGTGCCACCTTCTAGGAAGAGTGCAAATTACAAGACTGGTGGGCCTTTGTTGGGACTCCTTACCAACATGCTTTGGTAATGAATAAGGCAAGTCTTCAGACACAAACAGGTGCTGGGTGTCTTTTAAGTGAGCCTGGGTCACTGTTGATTTGTTGGAAATTAGCACCACATGTTTTGTCACTGCTTTTAGAAACAAATGACTCAAAACACACAGAGAGAGGGTTGAGATGAACAAGAGGATGAATATCGATGATTCCTCTTTATGCTTGGTTCAGCAGAAGGGGAGGGAAGCACAATGGTGCCTGTCATTCAAATGTCCGTCATCTGTCCGCCCACTGAGGAAGAGGAGACAATGTTGATGACAGCTGGTTGTCCCACTAGCCCCTGTCTGTGATCCACAATCAGGTGACACTACTATCGAAATACTGAGGTGGGGGGGGGGGGAGAAATACATCTTTGACTAATCAAAACCTTAGGCCAGACATCTTCCATGTGCCAACAGGAGACCAATGCCACGATGAAGCCCTGGTGAAAAGTCAGACATGTCACCCAACCCCAATATTCCTCCTTCCATCTGCCCCTCCTCGAGTCTTCACCCGACCAGTGTTGGGGCAGTCTTTCATTTCTTCCAGCCCGAATTTGAATATGAAAAGAGGCTCTCTCTTACTCAGTCAACGACCATCAGTTTAATGACATTTGGCGGTCATTTGATTTATTAGGTTTTAGAAGGAGGGGAAAAGAAATCCACTAAATATTTCATATGCCATGCTAATCCTTGTAATATTGCCAGCTGAAGCCATGTACCTGCACCACTAAGACATGAGGCACATGGATTTCTCACAGTCAGATAGCTTGAAATGCCTGTGAGTCTTTTGAATAATACAATAACTGTATTAAAATATTTACAGTTTCATTGCCATTAAAGGGATCTTTAAGACATAAAATTTACATTTCGGAAAGAAAGGAATACAGATACTCAAGACAGCAACCACAACACACTCATAAATCATAACTTCCAACCAGTCTGAATAACAACGTGTCCCTCTGTATTCCTAAGTAGAGTATATTTGGGGAGAAACAGGCAATATAGGGTCAAAGAATGACTGCTTTATCATGGCAAAACAAGTGACTCTCCACAAGCAGTTTGCGTGATAACTCGTGTTGTGCTTCTACAGCTGATGTCTGGTGTAACGCACATGTGACGAGAGATAGGACCTATACCTATGTAAAGCAGTCTGTGACAAATGTAGCTTCGGGTCTGAGAATGAAAGGAAATGAGGTGTCAGCAGTTTCATTCCACTTGCAACACTTCTCTCATCTCAGCCCTGTTTGACATCTCCGCAGCTGCTCCGAGCAGCAAGCTTTGTACTGAGGATACCAGCGCTCCCTTTGTTCACATAGCATTTAACTGGATTCCAGATAGACTGTGAGAATGGGGACAGAGATGTAAACAAAAGTATGTGGTTTACTATCTTCATCCCCAGATGGCCTTGCCTGGATGACAGTAAGTATGCCTGATGTGCAGGCGGATATGCAACACGGTGTCGTTCTTCCTCCCATCTCGGAACACTTCTGGTTACATTAGTTTCTCCCCACAAGTCCTTGGCAGCCATTTCTCCTTCTTTCATATTTGACATTGACCTTGCTGTGACATCAACCCCTAAGGGCACTGTGGCATCAGTGATAGATATGATGAAAGCATCCAAAGGCAGGCCACCATGACTACACACAAAACAGACACCACTTTGAACTCTTGTCTGCCATTGTTTTTCACTGCAGTTAAGAGCAGGGAAAGTCATGGGGCAGCGCAGCTTGTTGTAATGAGCGGCTTACATGTGGCCAGAGCCTGAGTAATGATGCTTTCTTTGGTCGGGCCATGTTGAGAGACTCGCCACAAATATCCACAGACTGAAATAACAACAACTGTAAGACAGTAAACGCTACAGATCTAACATTTCATTTTTAACCAACCAAAACCAGCACGTTTTTCTATTCTGTTCCATATAACAGCACTGCTGTAGGCTATTTGCAATGTGCAATACCCAAAGGCTTTTGAGCTGGTAAGATGAGAGTTTCCTCTGTTGAGTAAAGAATAAACTGTGATCTTCCTTTCCCAACAGAGTCTTTTACTCTGGGAATATGTGTCAGAGTAGTATTTGTCACATTGTGTGGATGTGTCATATACATGCTCACATCCGTTGAATTTAAGATACCTCAGATGTTATTTGAAATAGCTTGCATTATGTACTATGTACAATTTGGCATATATTGGAGCATATGTGCTCTCAGCTTATTATGAAAAATAATGAAGGCCTCTACAAAGCCTTGAGAAGGAAAGAAAACCCAGAGGAGATGCTATTCTGCACCTGCAGTGAGGAGGATAGTAGGTAACTAGAGAAACAATCTCTGAAGGAATCGTGTTTATGAATGCTACACATTAAAAATCTGATATCAATCTGCTATCTAGCACTTTTCAATGCAGTGAAAGGTGACATCATCAAAGGGGAAGACAATTTCATTAAAGGCAAACATGACTGACAGACATTTCTAGTTGACAGAATTATGATTCGTAACATATTAATATTTGGGAACTTTGCAATGGCAATTTTTTTCCAGTTCTGCCTATTCTCCAGCTCTCACACTACATCCCCAAAATCCTCAATTATCTTAAAAATTTAAGGAAAGACTATGGGATAATATGAATGAGAATGAAAGAAGTAGTTGAATGATTTTTAAAAGGTTGAAGACTGTTTGAATGTCTGGAACTTTAAAGAATATTTCTAGCACCTAGATCTTTGAAAAAGGGTGAAAATTTGGGAACTCGGAAGAATTTTCCCGTATTGATGAATGGAAAAGGTTTTTGGCAAGAAAATGGTGACTGTGTTTGAAAATATGAAAGATATAACACATTTAAATACAAGAACACATGTTTGGAACAAAGTTGCCAAACTGAAGAGTAATTGAGTGTGAAAAAAAAGAGCAGAAAAGGAATAAAAAATAAAAATAATAATAAATAATAAATAAAGAACAGGGTAACACAGCATCCACACTAATGAAATAGAAGCAGAACATTTTATATTGTTTAAACCTATGGATGTGTGTTATTTGAGAGCATTGGCATGGATGCGCACACAAGAGCTACTACTTGGATAAGATAATCACAGCTGAGTGTGTAATTGGGCATAGCAGGCATCAATCAGACAGGGTGGGCGGGAAGAGCCAGAGTTGCCCCTTTAAGGCCTGGCTAGGTAATTTGCACACAGTGATATTCTAACATTGACAACTGGAGACAAATAAATGAGCAAGGGAACAGCAGTGAGACGATATGCCACTGCACACCCGCTGCTTGATTTGCCACCAGGGCTTGGGAACCCAGGTAGCACAATTAGTGCTCATCCTCTCGCCCTAAATTGTGAAGCGGAAGAGAAGTGACACCCATAAGGCATGCATCACTGTAATCGAATCTAAATGAAGGCTGTGCATAACCAGAGCTCCCACCTGAGACTGTGGGAGAGATGTGACCGCGGCAGCCTGTCAACACCGTGTCAACACACTCGTTCACAACCCCGTCCGCATGCATAATCACACCAATCATTGCAGTGTCAATGATGATAATGTAAATATAAAGAGTGGAGGCAGGAGGAAAAGGAGGGTAGGAGTGAACGGGGAGCAAAGCCTCAACTTAGAGAGTAGAAATAGCAATTTTGAGCATGAACAATGTAGCGACAAGGGGAGAAATGTTACGTTTCAATTCAGCTGGTTATACTGAGGTCAATCTGCATCTGGTGCTGCGAGGAACACTCACATCACGACAAAGATCACATGGAACACTTTGGGATCATGGTAACTTAACTTTTAAGAATGACTTCTGATATACATGTTAGAAGATGATGGCTACAAAGGAGACTGGTGATTACACTGACACCACTGAGATTTCAAGTATTGTAAGTTATTGTATGGCCTTTGCAATTGTGGCATACTATATGACTTATGTGACGTTCAATAATTGACAGAAATATTTGTTATCAGTAAAAGAGCTGTTATTAGTCAGATACATTTAAAATCTTGCCTGACAGCCTGATGTTGAATTATAGTTGGACTTTTTTCCCCAATTAATCCTACTGAAATGTTTGCAACAGCAATTTCGGTATTCTGCAGTTCTGTAGTTTCTGGTGTATAGTTTTGCAGTGTAAATATAAACTGTAAATTTTTGATACTATGATATATGTTAATATGTGAATATGTATATTTCATATGTTGCATATGTTAATATGTATGTATATTATTTAAGTATTTGTGTATAACCCCCCCCGCTGCCACGATCGCACAAATTTCCCCACTGTGGGACAATAAAGGATTATTATCTTATCTTATCTTATCTTGTTGGTGCACCACATTATGTCAGTGCTAGCCTGCTCGCAAACACTTTAACCGATTGTTAGGCTGAAAAAAAACTATATATATCTTGTACCTAAAAATCTTTATACTGCATTTACATTATTTGTTTACCTTAAGTTGAGTCTATATAATAATGCAATAATAGTGGCATTTATGAAGAATTACATCCCGATTCAAAGCGGTGATATATTGTAATTCTCAGTGTTTGTGTGTTCGTCCGTCCCTTCGTCTGTTTGTTTGTCCACCAAGTATGTTTGCCACTGTTGCAGATACAAAGATGAAACAAAAAGCACATTACTCGAGTGGAAAAGGGGATGAAAATAAGATGATGACCTTTAGGAAACTAGGTCAAGGTCAAATTGTGTATATATATATATATATATATATATATATATATATATATATATATATATATATATATATATATATATATATATATATATATATATGTACGTGTGTGTATATATATATAAATATATATTGCTCATAATTGCAAGAATTTAAATGATTGCTGATGTCAGAAAGGACACACTCCATGCCACCCACCATCATTATCAGCACTTCCTAGTGCCAAAGGGGAGGCATTAAATCGTCTCCACCAGTACAGCAAATGAGACTGTCACTGTCATTAACCTGAGGTGACTTCGGTGCAGCCTTCTCAGCCTTTTAGCTGCCATCCCTACTGACATCTACTGTTAACCTAACAGCAACAGAGACGCATTACTGTATAATGTTTGAGTGTAAAACCGTCGGGTTTCTGTCCAGAAAAACTTTATTCAGTACCAGTATGAGGCTGCATATCGAAAAAAAAAAAAAAAAGTAAGTTGCTTGGTGGGATACAGGATACTTAAAACAAAAATGAAAATAAAAATGACTCTAGACAGCCGAGCACTACTTACTTAAGTGCTTGATTTTGTGTGTGTGTCACACCTAAGTCAGGGATATTATGATGATCTCAGTGAGGAAAAGGAAGTCACACGTAAGACACATATGATATGAAGAGTTGCACTCTTGTTTTCTTCACAAGACTTTATTCAAATTGACGTGATAAAGAGTGTCGCATTTTAACTGTGATCTTTTAATTTTCTCCCATTATTGAGCTCTAACATTGTTGTAATGCTCTGCACGACGGTTAAAGAGGTCAGAGTCTGCATGAATTGTTGAAATAGTAAAGGTTTTGCTTATTTTATTACGGAATGACCAAGCCTTTTTGGAAGAACGTGTGAAAAAAGGTAATATCTCACCACAATATTTATCTTTCCACATTCTTCTTTTCCTTTTGGCTTTTCATTTCAGGAGTTGCCATAGCAAATCAATTGCCTCCATCTAACCCTGTCTTCTGCATCCTCTTCTCTCACACCAACTACCTTCATGTCCTCTTTCACTACATCCATAAACCTCCTCTTTGGTCTTCCTCTAGACCTCCAGCCTGGCAATTCAAAAGTCTTTCCACATTGTGTTGTGTTTTTCTTAACATCAGCTCTGTGGCCCAGGTGCCAGTAGTGTGATTGGAAGATGGAAAGAGTACTTTGAAGAGTTGATGAACGAGAAAAATTAGAGAGAATAAAGACTAGAAGAGGAAGTAGCAAAGATTAGTCAGGATGAAGTGAGGAGGGCATTGAAGAGGATGAAGAGTGGAAAGGCACTCGGTCCTGATGATATACCTGTGGAGGTTTGGAAATGTCTAGGAGAGGTGGCAGTAGAGTTTCTGACTGGGTTGTTCAACAGGATTTTACATAGTGAGAAGATGCCTGAGGAATGGAGGAGAACTGTGTGCTGGTGACCATTTTTAAGAACAAGGGAGATGTGCAGAGTTGTGGCAACTACAGAGGAATAAAGCTGATGAGCCATACAATGAAGTTATGGGAAAGAGTAGTTGAAGCTAGACTAAGGGCCGAAGTGAGCGTTTGTGAGCAGCAGTATGGTTTCTTGCCAAAAAAGAGTACTACAGTTACATTATTTGCTTTGAGGATGTTGATAGAGAAGTACAGAGAAGGCCTGATGGAGCTGCATTGTGTTTTTGTAGATCTGGAGAAAGCTTATGACAGGGTGCCCAGAGAGGAACTGTGGTATTGTATGAGGAAGTCTGGAGTGGCAGAGAAGATGTTGTACAGCATGTATGAGGACTGTAAAACAGTGGTGAGGTGTGCTGTAGGTGTGACAGAGGAGCTCAAGGTGGAGGCGGGACTATATCAGGGATCAGCTCTGAGCCCCTTCTTGTTCGCTATGGTGATGGACAGGCTGACAGACGAGGTTAGACAGGAATCTCCATGGACTATGATGTTTGCAGATGATGTTGTGATCTGTCGTGCGAGCAAGGAACAGGTGGAGGAGAAGCTAGAGAGGTGGAGGTTTGTCCAGGAAAGGAGAGGAATGAAGGTTAGCCGCAATAAGACAGAATACATGTGTGTGAATGAGAGGAACCCAAGTGGAAGAGTGAGGTTACAGGGAGAAGAGATCAAGAAGGTGGAGGATTTTAAGTACTTAAAATCAACAGTCCAGAGCAATGGAGAGTGTGGAAAAGAGGTGAAGAAGTGTGTACACGGAGGATGGCGGGTCATTCTCACAAAATCTTGGTTTCAAAGATTTCAAGAGTGGAATTTTTAAAAATATCTGCATCAACAAATTTCTTTTTAAGGCATCAAAAGTGTCATGTGTGATATGTGATAGAAGAGTTTCAGCTAAAATGAAAGGAAAGGTGTACAAAACTGTGGTGAGACCAGTGATGTTGTTTGGTCTAGAGACAGTGTCACTGAGGAAAAGACAGGAGACAGAGCTGGAGGTAGCAGAGATGAAGATGCTGAGGTTCTCTTTGGGAGTGACCAGGATGGATAGGATCAGGAATGAGTACATCAGAGGGACAGCACATGTTAGAGGTTTTGGAGATAAAGTCAGAGAGGCCAGACTGAGATGGTTTGGACACAGAGATAGTGAATGTATTGGCAGAGGGAGTTTTGAACTGCCAGTCGGAGGCCTAGAGGAAGACCAAAGAGGAAGTCCATGGATGTAGTGAAAGAGGACATGAAGGTAGTTGGTGTGAGAGAAGAAGATGCAGGAGACAGGGTTAGATGGAGGTAACTGATTCGCTGTGGTCACCCCTGAAGGGAAAAGCCGAAAGGAGAAGAAGAGTATGTCGATTCCATAATCGCACTATCCCTCTGTTTCAGTCATGCTACTGGCCTAAACAGGCTCCTCAGTGAGCAATTTGATGTTCCCTGTCATAAACACCAGTAAGGGAAAAAACTACCAACACTATGGCTCTGGGTAAAGTGAGGATGGTGACACCCTGTTTAACGATGGCATGTACTTTGTGCTGTAAGTATAGCAAGTGATTTACAGTACAGTACATTTTATTTTGAGGGATCCAACTGCCTTCTTGGGTGATGATGAAGTGGCAGCATAGAGATGTAGGAAGTCGGACAGTCTCTAGAGGCTTTGACCAGACATGTTTTCATCTTTCTTTAGCCCACAATTAGAAGCAATAGCCTCCCACTCCTACGATGGCTCCCTCTTCTCAGCAGAGATATATTTATCTAAGGATAATTGGCCATTAAATCCTCACTTGACAACTGTGAAAATGCCACCCCAAGAGTAATCTGGCTGCCAGAAAATGACAACGGTTGGCAGAGCTGTCGACTGCTGGAAGCCAGAGGATGGGAGCCATCAGGAATGAATGGATCTATTTAACACACTCACATCCGTACACATGCACACATGCACGCTGAACAGAGCTGGCTGTCCTAATCAAATTTTGTCCTGTTATCAGGCTTCTGATTTTTCATAAAAATATAGAAGAACCCCAACATTATGATCCTTATTATAATATGGGTCCCAGCATTGGGGATAAAATGCCATAGTGTTAAATCCTTCTGCCAGGAAAAATATGCACTTTTTATCTTTATTTATTTTCATTAACTTTGCAAACTCCATGCTTTGATCACTTTATTGGGTTACTCTATATTCACTTATGGATGTCGCACTTTGAAAGCCCTTAAAAAATAAAATTGGGTTTTTAGCCTCACATCTATCTGACTTGCACTGATCCTTATCATGCAGTTCAAAGCATCTGTCAAAAGCTGGGCCAAGGCAAATGACGAGACAAGCGTTTCACTATAAATTTCTGTCCTTTTCATCCAAGTGCCATGGCTGTCTCTCAAACTGCTAACAGGAGTCAGACTAAATAGCAGATTTGGTACATTCAATTACTCTAGCAGGACAAAGATCTTTGATAGGACTGGCCATAGTTCACACTGGGGTGAACATCTTTGTGTATATATATGTTGTTCTTTCTGATCAAATCCATGCCAGACCTCCTCTTGCATTTGGGATGATTCCATTTTTAGTTTTAAACAATATGTCTGCACAAAGTGGATGCGTGATGAGGAAGGTAACAGAAATGAATCAAGGTCAGTATGGATTGATTTAAACTTTGGGAGGGAGCAATTATAGTTGTTAAGAACATCTCCGATCAACTTCTAATATTTGTCTTATTTCTTCCCTGCCAGAAAATCCGTAGCTATGGAATGGTGACCATTTTTGAGATATTCTCAATTTTTCTGATGAAAAATCAATGCTTTTCGAAAAAAACTGGCATTTCAAACATGGTTTGTAAATACTTTTATATAATATATGTTCCATTTACAGTTTGACTAAAAAGTTTGACAAAACTGCAAGCCTGTCAGAACACTAAATTAATATTACTTCCTACAATATACACCCACAAAGCCCAGCAATGTGTCTAGAGCATCTTCCCGCCTCATGCCCCGTAAGTCCACTGGGATAGGCTCCAGCAACCCCTATGACCCAAGAAATTGGAAGAATCGGTACGAACAATGAAAGAATGACAATATACACGTTCAGCATTATTGAAAGAAAACTAAAAATATGTCAGATCTGATGCCATATAGGTAGGTTTTTGTTTGTTTGTTGTTTTTAAATAGCAGCACATTTAACTTTGAACATAGCAGCATTCTGTGAAGCACCCTGATGTGGGATTAGCTTATACTGTGCTCTACAATATCACCCAGCATGCTGGTGTCCCAGCAGCAGAAATGGATTGATTAATTACAAATAGAAATGCAAATTCCATGGATTTATTTTGTGTATTGTTTGTAATATAATGATATAAATACTATGGTAATGGATTTTTACTTGACTTTATTATAAACACATTTTTAACCACTTTAGAAAAAACGTCAGATGGATATTTTTAGGTTTTGTCAAACCTTCTGTATGTTAGCCATTTATAAACATAACCTTCACAAAAGAAGGTGGCGTGGTTGGTAAGTGGGGTTAGAAGATTGGCAGGGTTTGCTGTGTTGATATGATTCTGGTGGCCTGTTTGAGGGGTGGCAGGGTTTGAGTTTGCTATGTTGATGCAAATTTGGTGGCATGTTAGAAGGCTGATGAAACAACTAACCAACACAACTGGTCGAGTGACCAAGGTGCCAAGCTCAAGGATAGATCTCGTCTGAATGTAGTGAAATGTCTGACTGGTCAAAATGAAAAAGATTGTTGATTGAGCTACCAGAATACTGTATATGACAAGTAAAACTGTTTTCTCTGTTCATATCCACTGCAGTAAAAGCTTTCTGCCTGAATGAAAATATTGTGTTTCCACTGAAATCTGAATCTAGGCCAGAGTGTGACTCAGGACACTCACAGCACCTGTATCCTTAGATGTTGCAGGCTCTTAGACAGAGGAAGCTGAATGAATAGGACAACAATAGTCGGAGTAGATGTCATTTTTGTTCCAGATTCAGAGGTTGCTCAAATCACAGCACCCTGCCAGAGATTGCTTTATGAAACACCCATCTCTATTCACCATCCAGGAATCCGTGAGCTTTTTTTATGTCTCAAAAGGTACCACACCACGGGCCGAAGATGAAAAACAGCAAGCTGCAGGAAAATTGCAGATTCTGCTCTTAAAGCTCCAGACGACATTGTTTATTAATTCAAACAGTGTTTCAGTTTCACAATCCATGTTTATCAAAAATTCCAACATTGTCTTGAGTGCAGACTCATGTTAAAGCGATAATGGGATGGAAAGTACAGCAGAGGTGAAGAGAAGGTACCTAACATAAACTATTCACCAGAGTGCTTAAGATGAGAGGAGAGGGAATGAGAGAAAGCAGTGTTTCTATATTTCCGTACCTCTACCCATCCAGTGACAACACCCAAAACAGACGCACTTTACATTTTAACAGTTTGTTGAAGAAGCTTTTGTTTGTTCCATTGTGTTTTCTGCCTCTGTTGCTTTTTTATACTCCCCTTCTTTCACATCAGTGCTTTACTCTTGAGGCTGCCTTGTCGCTCACAAACAACAGCACTCCCCAGTTGGCTCCTTTTGATGACCTACATTACATTCTCTTTGCAAGGAGGTACAGCAGGCTTACATGTATTGTGTGCACAAACTGTGGTGTAAATGACTTGAACAAAAGGGAGGAGCAGCCATGCATGGATGGAAATGAAAGTGCATACCATTGTTGGGGACACATTGCATCAAGAGATGTTGTCTAAACAGTGCCATTGAGGGTTTGCATCAATGATGATGGATGGTACTAGTTCGCCATGTGTGAGCATGTTTATAATGCATGTGTGTGAATATATACAAACAGTCATCATCACTTTGTCCCTCACACATGAAACACGGCTAACACTCCTCTGGGACCAACCAGCAGTTGCTTCCTCATTTTTGACAGCATATATGTAAAAGCAATCCACAGCAGTGCAACATATCTTCTACCTTTGTGACTGGGTATAGTTTCACAACAATGTGCATATGCAGAAAATCAGCTCAAATGAGTTTCATCTGGCTGCATGGTTAACATATTGGAGGCTCTTTGATCATAATGCAAGACCCAGAGCCCACATCATGATAAAATCATGTACTCACTTTTATTGTATGTACTGTGATTGTGCTTAACAACCCAGTGTGCCTCTTCTTGCTTAACCACATATGTTCAACATGGATGAAAAGTCAGCTCTCCATAATATTCATCCTAGAGCAGCCCCTTTGATTGCTGGTTTTAAAGCATGAACAATTTCGCCAGTTGAAACCCAAGTCTTTTCAGCGTCTGTTTTCCGTACAAAAATCAGTATACCTGTTGCAATTTGCGTAATTTGTCAAGTGGACATCTGTTTACTTGGAAGGAAAAGCTCAATCCTAAAAGAACACAAATTAAGCCCCTTCATTTTCCTTCGCCAAAAATTAAAAGTTTTGGTGTTATCCCGAAGAGCAGCACTAAAGCAGAAAGCTAGTTAAACCCCATTAGGAGCCTGAGCCTGTGACGATCTCATTGGAAGTGCTGGATCAAAATTGCCTGGATTAATGTGTTAATCCACCTCTTTAAAATGCTAATGTCCATTTTATGCCCATTAAATCTCAGTGTGAGTTTTCTTTGATGCGTGCAATTTCTATCAATTAAACACAGAAGAGTGAAACAGGCAGGAAAGAGATTAGGTCCCTTGCTTCAAGCATGAGTTTCTCTTTTTTGGATTCATATTTATCTTGAATAGGGAAGGGGGGGTGGGGGTGGGGGTGGGGGCGTTCGGAATGTGTTTGAGAAATTAAGAAGACGAACACTTCTTGGAGCTCTGTGTGCTTTTTGTAAAGTATTATATAAACCCACAAACATCCACCAGCAATAGAGAATAAATATTCACATAAATAATGTGATTTCTAAAACTACCGCAGTGTAAAAAAAAGACTTTAAATTGAAATACCGATTTGATTTACTTTCTTCTCCACAATCTTTTGTTCTTCTCATCCTGAGCTTCATTTATTAGATATTTACCCTGCATTATTTTCAGCTTGTCCGTCAGTAAATTGTGGACTGTTGAGCAGCTGGCCATTACAGCCACCTAAGTGCTGTGATTCTTTTTGTAAGACATCATCAGAGTGTGACCTCATATGCACTGCGTAAAAACCGCATATTACCGTAATTAATTATTGGCCACACTTTTTGAAACGCATATTATAGATCAAAACCTGTCACTTCGCAGTAACGATATGATTTGTGTTTTGCTTCAATTCTTACCCAGGGTAAATTCGAGGACAAACTTTACTGGAATTTCAAAATAAAATTGCATGTAGAGATTGCCATAATTTGACAGTTAAAGGAAGTTAAAGGTGTGGCTTGTAGTGATAAACCCATATACACTCACCCTGTGTTTTTCTGTCTGTTTACTGTTTTGGTTCACATGACTCAACACTGGTTAACATGCTCCACACAGCCATCAGTACCTGAGGGAATTGGTGGCAACCAAAATTTTAGGAGGATACAATTAATCGAAGCAATAAATCCAAGTCCAAAATGAATATGCGTATCGCTTCTTGTCATCTGGATGTACAGTATGTATAAGTAATTGTCTGTGAGCACATACAGTATCAGATATTTCATGTCAGAATATGTTAATTGTGTGGTGACAGTACTGCCCTTGATGGGCCACCTCTGACCCTGAAGTAAAAAGCTGTTCTGTAAATAACAGATAATGATTGTGAATCCACTTCTTATGTAGGTAAAGAGATTAAATATAAGGTCTAAACTGCAAGAGCATCTGCACCTAGTCATTCAGAGAGAAACACGCTCTAGTTCATAGCTCATTTGCTTTCATTCCCTGAATGCTTTACTAGCAAATTTAAACATACATCATAATGTAAGTGATGAAATTCAGAGCTTTTGCCCTGTAGCACCGACAAAGTAATTTTCATGTTAGTCAGTGTGAAGCTCCAAGAAGCCATAAGTATTGATTATGGACAACAATCACAGAACTGAATAATGTTTCTGCACGAGGCAGCAAATAGAATAAGCACGTTTGATAGAAACAATCTGTGTAGTGAATCCTAAAGAATTTTTCATGCCACAAATGGATGACTTGCGGATGCACTCACTATTGCCTTATAAGACCAGGAGTGGCATAGCTTGTCCAATCACAGAGGCCTCTGTGGCTCACCATAAAATGCTTCCAGATTTGTCACACACAGATGCACACACGCACACACACAGACTCATTGTTCAGAGTAAAAATGCTTCCAGTAAATCCACATTTATCATGTGAGCACTATTTTTGAGGTAGAACGCAAGGAATGATTTATGGAGGCATATGGACTTCTCTTGCGCTCACCCTCCATCATGAGCAAAATATGCTGCCGTAAAAGTAAAATACACCCTGTGTTACACAGTGAAAATGCACTAAATCATCTTTTATTTACTCATGCCTTGGTGACAAGATGCTGTGTGCCAATGGGCCATTTTTGGGAGGTCCAGAAAGCTATGAATATAGATAATTCAGCTGGGGTGGTCTGCACAGTCCATTAAGGTAATAGAAGATAGAGCCAAGGCCTTAATTACTTGTTCCAAGGAATCCAAACTCACTAAGCAACCAGGTTGTCATTTAGCATTTGGGTGTGAGTACCCAGAAGCCAGCTCATCCTTCATTTATCCTTTTCCGCTCCTCCTCATCCGATAATAAACATATTAAAATGTGTCCTCCCCTTCTATTGCAAGCATACGCGGACTATTCAGTGAAATAGATAATTTATTAAAACTAAACAGATTTTCCCATGATACAGAACTCCAGATCTTTGCCTCAGTGATCACAAGCTACAGATCATTGAGTGAATTAGGTGCTCACTGCCAGTGCGATTAGATGTCTGGAAATGAGGCCCGCACTGGCATAAGAGTGTTCACAGCTTGCTAATGATCAGGGCATGAAATAGATGACCACAACACCCATAACTGTTCAACGACAAAATTGAGCAGCCACATATAAGCACATGGTTAGCACCATCATCATTACTGGGGCCTGTTTAAACATACACGAGGGTTCTGAAGACAATTTGTGGTAAGAAGGTCCCGTTGTGGTTGGCTAGGGAGAAGATTATCCTGCTAAATGACTACCACAAAGCAGGGTTGAATCTAATTCTCTCAAATTAGGAAGATTTTACAGTTCAAAAATTCAGATTTTCAATTTCAGGCATTCAGACCAAAGCACGTTACGGTGATAAATGATGTATTCAGCATTTTGAGGAAGGAGCTTTATAGTTTAGTTCCATGAATTAAAATGTCATCTTCACACATGTACTCTGATCTAATTGATTCTTAAGTGTGGGCTTCTCAGTCACCAGAGGAGACTTCACATAAAACTGATGTTTTGATACATTTCTTCTCTATAGATAATGACATAGTGCCTCCTCACACCATCCCTAAGATGTTGCTTCGTGAAAACAAGGTTATTGCATACTGTGAAACTTTAATAAGTAATGCATTAATGCCCTACACAGGTTCAATGTTGGCTGTAGCCAGGGGGTGAATATCAATGCATGGGATAAAGACTGGAGACAGGGGTAAATGAGAGCATGACTCTGTTCAAAGCTCAAAATATATATTTTCCTTCACCTGTAAAGCTCAGTAATCCACTGGGTGCATCCGATTCACTCTGGAGTAAGTGAAACTACTTTTCCTTTGGCTATGGTAGGCTAATAGTCTTGTGTCTGTCATTCATTACTTTGCACTTTAAATCGTTCAGGAGGTAAAATATTTCCCCAAAGCAGTTTATCAACGTACTTCATTATATTTGAGAAACATGATCATTTTCCAATTGTTCGCCACTTGTCAACATAGAAACTTGACATGCCAATAATTTTGGACTCACATCTTTATATTACTACTAGCGGGAACCCGTGGAAATTCCACGATAAAACAATAATATCAGACTTGATACCAAACATATGAAAACAAATGTATTGGTATTATAAACCAAGCGCAATAAAAGTACAGCAGTCAAAAATCAACGTGGTGACGTAACAACTTTGTGTTGGCAAATCATGGATTGCGCTGGGCGGGCATTGCAAAGTCGTAGATGAATGTTAGCAGACTTACTGGAGACAGAGAAGCTAACTAATCGTGAGATTGGGAAAGGAGCTAACATTAAAGGAAAGGAACTGTATGTAGTTACTTCAAGACTGTTTTTGTCAAATGCCCTAGGAGCATTTTAAAAACTACATCGATTGTCCCATTCCAAACGGAAACCGTAGCTGGACATACTGTTCGTGCTAGCCAGCTAGTTTCACTTAGTTTGGACTCTCTGCTCAAAAACATGAAAATTGTTATGAACAGTTATGACACTCTAAAATTATGTTAACCAGGAAGTCCATGTATAGTTATTTCTTCTCCTAACATAGCAGATGCCTTACGCCATATTGTTCACAGATGCACCGTGATCAGTTGGGCGCCGTGATTGGTTGGGTACTTGATTGACAGGTAGTGGGTGGAGTTGGTGACAGTGTGACAGCGTGAGAATTTTTCAAGGGAACTTATTCAAATATATAGGTGGGGGAGATTGATATGCTATATGGCAAGGTGAAAATTGATGGAAAAGTAATAGTCACTAATCACGATACATTTCAAGATATCAACTGTAGAGTGCTGGTGAGACTGCACTGTTTGCTACATTTGGATAAAAACACTGAGAATATCACTCTTTCACATTCATTCTTCTTCCTCTCTTAACCTCGAATAGCGGATGACAGTAATCCAATCCAGGGGCAGGATCGGCAGCGTAAACACTGGAATCCACTTTAGTAGCATGACTTCACAAACCAGCCATGGCGCCAAACTGAATCTAACTAACTCTGTTCGCTGCTGCACACTGTACAAATGAGCAAAATGCAAAAAGGTAGAATAAAATGTGCATTTATTGGTCTTGTTGGATGCAATTTATTTCAAAACTGTTCAGAGCCTAGCAGAAAGTGGATAAAGGCTCTGTTCACCTCCAGCCAAACCTCAGAGGCATTTTTTGTGTGGAAAGAGACAAAGCCTGGTCATTGTCATGTTGTTCTGCTGGTTTTGGGGTTGCAGCAAAATTATCTGCAACTGAGTTTGAGGTCCTGGGACAGCATGCACCCACATAGTTTGCGCCACCATTTGTCATTATACAATTTGTCAATACTGCTTTCAACAAGCAGGAAGTTCTTTAAAAATCTGCAGACAACCTGGCAAGAACATATTTCCTCCGACAGGCTTATTGAGGAAGACTGATCGAATTGGACAGAATCAAGATTGTCTGGTTATATCTGATGGCTGGGACTTTTCCTTTTGAGGTTTTTTTTTTTTTTTTTTTTGAGGATGGAGCCAGTACACTTGGACAGCCTGCCAGTACAGTGCAAAAGAAAAAAAAAGTGCTATCCAAAAAAGAAAAAGAAAGAAAAAAAGCAGTAATTCTTGTACTTATTTTGCCTGTTTTTTCTCCTCAAACACAAGAGTCCATGCAGTCCAATAATTGAAGCAACATTTTGGTTTGCACTCCAACATTTCCATTACTTCCCCTCCCTGTATTTGAGTGGTTGCAGCTGATAGTGTTGGTTGTATATTGCAGAATGATCCTTAGGGAAGTCATTGTTTTGGAAGTTGGGTCTACTGCACTAGAATCTATTCTGACTCCATTCAACAGCCTCCCTGTCTTAACACCACAGCTGTCAGCAATGTCACTACATGATGAGCACTGACACTACCAAATCTAGCAACGCTTTGTCACCCTGGTACACTTAAGCATTGGTTACAGAGCTCTGGCTCTGCAAAGATGTGCTGTCAAGTAAGGAAAGACCATTATCTGTAATAGACACAAAAGTGCAGGGGATCCCTGCAGACATAGAGATGATTAAGGACTAAGTGTCATTCTTCCTGTCTTTGTCGTACTTTTTTTTTAAAAGAGCTCTATCTCTTACTGTCCTTTTTATCATGTGCCTCAGACTTACAGCCCTATTGCTCATGCCAACTCTAAAGGGACATGAACCCTGACAACCATGTTGGAGAATTATCCTGAGGTACAGACCCTAGTCTTACATCAATGCTTCTAGAAGCAACTGAAGATAATAAATATATGGGTGTAAATAAATGTGAGGATTTGCGTGAATATGGAAAGTTACCAATAACATGTACATAGACAGTTTAATGTGTGCAGGATTTGCAGTGATGGGAAAGTGTTTGCGGAAGAAACACAGGAATAATACTCTTTGATCCAGGGTCCAAAATGATATAACTGAGCTTGATGACATTGGTCCTCTATTGGTGTCTGGATTTCCAGTGATGATAGCATGACAAGAAAATTGCCATATTTAGAAATGTGGTTCCTATTGGGGCCAGTGGCAGGTTACAGCTTGAACTCCCCTTGCTTTTTCAAGTTAGACCTCCTCCCAGATGATCGGTTCATCATCTGCATTAGTGTTGAATCAAGATGTCAAAATCAAAGGTCAACAAAAGGTTCTAGATCGAGTTGATAACTAGTATCAGTAAGCCTCATAGCATTTGGTGTACGAGTTTGATATTTCAAAACAGGATTTCTATGAATACCAACAAATTCATCACACTATTATTACTACGACTGGATGACTTAAAGTTGTCAAACCTTGACTAAGTTCGTCACAACTCTCCTTTAGATGTAAATAAACGATTTGCTTGTTTAGATAACATAAACTAACTGGTTTCAAGAAAACATGTTACAGATAATATGATAGTAATTTACCTTGTTTACGCCATCACCCAATAACAATCATAACTGTAACGTTTCCTTCGATCATACGTCCAAAGCAGAATTGTTTTCTATAATTAACAGTAAAACAAAGAGCTCACATTTCTATAACTTTTTTTGTAACTGCTACAACCTCAGATCTCCAAACAGGAACAGGAATTTTCATATCATACATCACTTATTTTTCAGATCAGCAAAAAAAGATTCAGCATCTATTTATAATAGATTTTTTTAAAATCTGTACTAAAGTAAGGTAAACTTGGAAGATGTGGTCAACTTATATTAATAGACATGAGAGTGGGTATAGATTTTTACTAATCTCCTCAGTGAAGGGAATATGCTCGTTTCTCAAGATGTTGAATTTCTTAAAGAAAATGTGAGATTTGCCAAAGTTCATTTTATTAGCTAGAGAATGTGCATCCAATTTGGTGCACTAAGAGTAAAGTCTTTCCATGACAAGTATAATTCTCCAACATTGAGGTTACCACAACTACATGTAATATCTAAAGAGTGTCATTAGTATTCACAGAGACAGACAGACAATCAGTCTCCAGTTTTATCACTCAGCATTTGTAAGAATCAGATCTGAGACACAGCAGTATCAATAAAAGATCTCATTTCCAGCCGCACTCGAACAACTGTGCCTCTTTCAACCTACACTGTGGGTATCAACTGTGAGCTGAATAATGAAAAGCAATTATGTAGCTAAACAAAGCCTGGGCAGCAATAGGCTTTTGTTTTATTTTTACGCACAAAATGAAAATAGACTCTACAGATGTGTGTGGGTTTTCTTTTTCAAAATCTGGTGGGTCATGCTCAGGACACACTCTTCCTAACACCAGTAGGCCTGCAGCAATACTGTAATTCAGGTTCCAGTCCAGAGCAATTAGACAGCAAGTTGGGATGAATGCTGGGGACAATGGCAGACAATCTAGATGAAACAAGGAGGAAACAGAAGTCGGCTGCTTAGATTGTGTCTTGATTAATAATTCAACAACCAGATTGTCTATCCAATGACCCTAGTGAAGAAGCTCAAATTATTTAACAAGCTGCCACATCAATGCTGGGCGAGGATATGAATCATGGTCTTTCACTGAGGTATCGTAGAGGCACTTGAACTTCCTATCAGGATACTTGCTGGATGACACATGTCCCTTTGGGTATTGATGGCTATATCAAGGTACAGGGGTACAGTTTCTCTCACCAGTCATCCATCTGTCCATACACATTGATCAATCAGATAAGGCTGGATGTTTTTACCAGCAGCAAATGATCCACATGTAAAAAAAAAAATTACAACAAATGAGATATCTGCTTGAAGATGTGGCAGTTCTTCATGTGCACATGGTTGTAGTTTACATATGTAAAGCAGAAAGAATGACATGCTTTTTTTAAAAGACTTTTTCATAAGCGTGTGGCTAAAACTTCATGTCCCTTTTGGTTTCAGCTTGTCATACGACTCTTATTTAAACACATATGTGTCATGCACAAATATAAAGCATGTTCATGTACTTCTACAGTGAGGCCTGAATATGGTGACAAACAGTGAAATGAGACAACCATGTCTGACAGCATCATTGTCGCCCTGTTATTTTTCTTGCTCTTAAAAAGCTATATACTTTCCAACCACTTAAAATGTGTTATGATTTTAGAATGAGCCAAAGACACAGACACGGACACACACACACACACACACACACACACACACACACACAGAGAGAGAGAGAGAGAGAGAAGCTGATAGATGAAAGGAGAGGGGACAGACTGTTTGCATGCATAAATGCAGGTGTATGTGTGTATATCGTGGATGTGATAGAGAGTTAACCTTGATGTTTTTAGTGATGATTGGGGCCTCTGTTAGACCTCACACACTAGGCTGTGGGTGTAATTGCCCCTGGCAGGTCGTCCTGTAACCATGTGGAGACTTATGGAAGAGAAATGGAGAGTACGAGGCCTTTGTTTGTGGCAGCCGCCACATGTCTGTCTGCCTGTGTGGCAGTGCTGAGCTCCCGGGTGTGGAGGCTTGGCTTTGGGGAGATGATTGTTATAGCACTGGTGTTGGCTTTAAAAATGCCTTTTTAATAGGAACGTATTTCACAAGCAAAAGCAGCGAGGTCTGGGAAGCCAACATCACAGCAGTGGGGGGACAGAAGTTCAGCATGTGTTTGTGTTTGGTGACGGCTCATCAGTGGAAACAGGCTGCCATCTGCTGCCAAGCTCCAGAATAACACAAAGTCTCTGCAGACGAATTATTGCACAGTTTTACACAGGATTTCTCTTCTGAAGTAAACATTTTGTGACAGGTACATGTAACGTCTGTATGTGGCAGGATTATTTATAAAATCCATAAATGAGAGCATTTAAAATGATCCTAACTGAGTGGTGTGTGACGTACAGAGAATCATCATTTAGAGTTTGATTCAGTTCAAATAATTGGGTCAAATTAACTTCGCCTTCCTCTTTTCCGTTACTTCACTTATTGTCTTTCCACATACTAAATCTGCATGTAAACCAACACGATGCATATGTCATCAGTCATGTAACTGCGGATATGAAGCAGTTTAATTAAAGATCTATTTAATACATGACCTTTTCCGCTTACCCCAAGCACTTTTAACACATTTCCTTAATGAGCAAATGAATTATGCAGTAACCGAGGCTCAGCCAACAAAAGGCATTTGCCGCCTAATGTATTTTCCTAAATAGCAGTGAAAAGCAGGCCTACCTTATAAGTGGATAAGGTAACTGTGTTCGGTTTGCAGTAAGTGTCTTGTTTAATTTAATTCAATAATCCCGAGAAATGAAATAAATCCCTTTTGGGACATCCACTCCTTGAGTAGTGAGATAATATAAAATGAGGTTTGCAGAGAAAAAATTAGAACATTATGGTTGATTGAGCTTTTACAAAAAGCAGAAATATTAATACAGAGATCTTCTTTATGTTTATAATTTTGTAATAATGAACGAAAGCATCCATGTGGAAAACAATCAGAGCTCAAAATGGATGACAGTGATTGTGAGGCTTAGTGAAAGAATGCATTAGCATTTTCACACATTCCCAATGTAAATTGTTTCACTTGAACTTTTTAAATACCATTCTGTGTTAGACTGCATTTTAATAAGTTTGAAGATAAGGATGGACTTGAAAGGCAGATCGTGAGTCCCTGCAACACATTTATTCACCATTTGATTCATGAGAGAAAAGGGGAAAATTGAATAGAATGAAAGAACATGATATTCTCTCAGAAATAATATTTTTTTTTGCTGAGTTGGGATTATTTAAATACAATAAAAATATCCGTATCAAACGTTAATTTGAATTCAATATAGATGCTTGTATAATTGAATGCACTACTTTGCATAAATTAAAACAGGCCTTTCTGGAGGCTAGTGCTGCTTTTATTGAAAATGCTTTTCTTACGCTTGGGTACTTTTGCTTTGGCTGTAATCTTTTTAATAAATTCTATTTCAATAATTTCATAAATAAATGTTTGGTGCATGTGTATCTATTATATTAAGCTTTGTTTGTGTGTAGCTCAGTTAAATGATTTTCGGTGTTGCACATAAATTCTTTCAGAATTTTACTTTAATAAAAATGATCACCTAGATTTGTAAATCACTCAATACTTAAATCTGCCAATATTTAAAACGGCACCGACGAATACTTTAAACATTTTGTAAATTGTATTTCAATTCAGTAACTGTGTTTTCTACTCTGAAGGAAACTGTCGGTGATCTCACTCTAAACAATGGACCCACTAGGCATCATTCTACCGTGTCTCTGGTGTACCTGTGTGTTGGGCTGTGAGCTCTTTTTATTTAACCCCTCCTTACAGACTTCTTGATTCCGGCAACTGCAGCCTCGTTTAAGTCAAAATGATCAAGTCGTCCTTGAACATCTGTTGTTCAGCCAAGCCTCAAAGGTAATCCCGTTAATGGCCCTCTAAGCTATCCACATAAACACACACATAAATAAAAATGTTTCCAAAGAGATTTGGTCATTGACTTGCTGCTAATCAATTCTGCAGCCGTTTCCAAAGTACAGAGCAAGATATATGTCACGATCAATGCTTGGCACTGCACCGGCTGGGCAATGAGTGACAGTCACAGCTCCGCTGAGAGTCAACAGTTACACACACAGATGGACTGGCCCTCGCAAGCACGCACGCACGCACATACACACACACGCGCACACGCACACACACACACACACACACACACACACGCACACACACACACACACACACACACACACACACACACAGTTTAAAAGTTTAACACCGGCCAAACAAATGTTGTCCAGCAACAATACAAGACGGGAAATTAAAGACTTGTGTGAAGTGAAGTCTGTAAATTGAAGAAGTGGCATTCCACAGTTTGAGCCGCTAATCTCTAGCACAGAATGATATGAATGTTGGATCCGTGCCACTTCAGAAAGCCAGTGTTTAGAGATTTTAAGTGAAAGGGAGGAAAGTGATCTTCTCAAATGGTGGTCAGACACCGTATTTATATTTTTGATGTAAAACACATGGCATTGGGGCTGTTTCACCATCCTCAGGATGTCCACCTTCATTTTAAGAGGAAAGAAATTTGATTTAAGAGTAGAGTTATGTCAAATGCTAACAACCACTGAGCTTACGGGCATATACTGTATATATATGCTGTTGTTAATTATTGAATTATGATGTATCACAATCATATTATTGCTGCTGAATTTGAATCAAAATATGTTTGTCTGGTTAGACCACAGCATGACCTTCTCTCTTTTGAACGACGGCAAACACAAAAGGACCAAAACATACCTAATGCTTCTTCACTGATCATCATGGAAAATCTGAAAATTTTCCAACACCTGGGCTTGCAACTGAAGAAATATCTGCATATGAAAGACCAGGCTGGGCTTTTTTGGATCACTCCTGCTGCCGAGTAATATTCATACATAAAATTTTCAATCTGCTCCCCTTTTATTAGTTTGGGTGTTATTAAATGAGATTGCTTCATCTTATTATAATATATTTCCGGGCCTGGTGAAAGTGGCTAGTAGCTGATATTCAAATTCAATAACATAGCCTGTACTTAGTGCATGCCACTAATAAATGCCAATGTATGACGCATATGAAGACAGGGCTCAGAGTGGAGGTTGCAGCGGGCGATATTACTGCAGTGAAAGTCCTTCAGACGTGAGACATACTTCTCCGCACCCCCTGTATTCCACCGCTCATATGCCTAAAGAAGCCTGGGTGACCTAAATTCAGAGATAGGCAGGATGGATGGACTGAAGAAATGAGAAGTGGCCTTCATATTTCCATGTATTCCATTAACTACACCAGACAAATCCTTGAAGAATGAAGACACCAGTTTTGATATTGTACGTCAGAGAAAGGACTACAGTATGTAAATTAAAACGACGTGATTGACCTTCAACCTCCACTGGATGCTGGAGCAGACTGCCCTGACCGAAATACATCTTCAAGCTAACATCTGTAGTGTTCATGGTGGGAGACAGAAAAACGTATGACCAAAGGGCTTCAGAATATGGCAGAGACTTGAGTGCAGAGTCTCACCTCTTGGCCTCCGTGGGGTTAAAACTTGTCGTCTTTCCCTTATCCTGTTTTATCGCTGAAACCTGGCAACTGCTTTTTCAAAGACTGCAGCTAAGGCAGCTTAGCTACAGGAGCGAGTGACCTTTAGTTTTATTATGAACATTTCTATTTCATCTTTATTATAGAAGGAAATCTATGCATATGATCAGCACAATGGATTTCTTTTTCATTAGTTGTGTAAAATGCCACTCAGTGAATGGAAGGGGCTGCCTAACAGATTACCCCACCGCCACCGCCGCTGCGACCACAGGGATCTGACAATTGGAATTAATATGCGTGGAGATTTCTCTCTCTATTTGTTGGCTGAGGTTAGCGAGAGCTTTGCTGAGAGCTTCTTCATCATGCTCAGATCAAAGTCTAACCAACACTTGTCACTGTCAATCACAAGGTGATAATACACCAATAATTCTCTCATTTGGTTTATTAAAATCTCCAGACTTATTTGAACTGCAGTCATTACAGCAAATAATTGCTGCATTGAGGTTTTTCGCCAGGCCGTAGCCTTGGGGATAAAGAAATACTATTGCTATATGAAAAATCTGCCCGATTTTTTTTTTTTTTACCTTAACTCCCAAGTTGTTCATATATCCAAAATGAATATTACATTTGAATCTAGATTTGGCTTTCTTTATTCAAACTAACTTTGTTATTGCGTATTATTTGGACAAAGAGTAATCTTTTTTCACTTTTTTGTGTCTCCACTGTCAAGACAGGTTTCACCAGGGACTGCCAATTGTAATTCTTTACTGTCTTTGAAACCAAATTGTAGATCTGAATCAGTGGGCATAAAAGTCTCAGAAGAAATGGACTGACAGAAGGGAACATATTTCATCTTAAATTTGAATTCTGATGACAGCAGAAGATGTGTAGCTTGAAAATGTTGCTGAAACCATAGTACTGTATATCAGTCTTTTAGACTGGAACAATCAGACAATAAAATATCCAAACAAATAACTGATATACATGAGAAATGTAAAGGGATCAGATGCTGATATGTTGCTTCCTTTTGAAGTGTGCAACATCTACTGTAATATTGGTTGCTGCATCTTGGCATTTGTCAGCACAATGAGGTTTTTATTATCTATTCCACTCAAATAAATTCTAAATTACATTTAAAAAAATGATGCCCTCTGAGGTAAAAAAGAAATATAACGCAGAACAAAGCTGCAATGAATCTCCCACTATAAAAAGAAGCTCCAGTGGTTCGCATATTCAATTAGTTTATCTAATCTTCACACTTAAATTACATTCATTAGTGTATGTGTTTGACCAAACAAGGTCACAATAGTTGATTAGATTAAGAAGTAATGGCAAAGACAAAAAAAAAAACTCATTACAAAAACAGTGGCATGGATATTTGCATCCATGTTTGTGTCTGATAGTCCATCTCAATGTCATGGAAGGCAAAGCAGGCATAAACTTATTTGTTTTGAGGTGGTCTTTAATTTGTACATGTCTATGAGTGATGGTGACCTTGCATTGTTGCTGCCCCACTAAAGAGGCAGGACACTAATTACCTTTGTCTTCGAAGTGTACGTGGAACATTAGACAATCAGATATTAATAGATTCAATGATTTGTATATTCTCTGAAAGTTGGACAATGTCATTTTGCCCAATTAATACAATCACCCATGCATTAAATTAGTTTTTCTTTTCCCCACACAGGAAAATAATTAGCAGTAATTGTTTGGAAATCAATCAATATGACAAATGAACTGCCAATGAAGCATGGTCAAAACTAAAGAAACTTGCGACGCAGATGGCTCGGATGCCTTTTGAACTCAAGGGACTTTAGCTGCCCAGAACACCAAAACATTTCAATTAAGGTGCATTACTCTCATGTTTATCAAAGTGCCAAAGTACTTTGATAAATATGTGTGCTAACTTATAAGACGGAACTAGTATAGTATAGAGTGGACCTATCAATCCTCAATGGAAAAATCAGGTATCATAGTAGGAGCTGCAAGAAAATAAAAGATATAAACTGAACATCCATCCAACATCATCTGCTGTCACGAGGAGCTAGAGCCTATCCCTGCTGGCTTGGGCGTGAGACACTCTGGGCAGTACGCCAGTGCATCGCAGAGCCACACAGAGAGGCAGACAAACATGGACGCACTAATAATAATCATAATAATAATTGATTAGATTTATATAGCGCTTTTCTGGACACTCAAAGACGCTTTACATTGGATCCATTATTTATTCACTCCTCATTCATACTTGGTGATGGTACACTACGTATGTAGCCACAGCTGCCCTGGGGCAGACTGACGGAGGCGTGGTTGCCAATGTGCGTCTACGGCCCCTCCGACCACCACTAACTCACATCAACGGTCAATTTGGGACCAGCCAATTAACCTGAGGGCATGTTTTTGGAGGTGGGAGAAGTCGGAGAACCCGGAGAGAACCCGCACAGACATGGGGAGAACATGCAAGTAAAATTTTGTTTATTGAGAACCATTTGCACAAATGCCATTGTCAAAACCAAACAGATAACTCAAGTGTCCGCTGTGTTGTCTAATGGCTTCTTACAGAAAGGACTGATGACATTGCAGCCCTCACTCTAAAAAAAGTTCTTCTTATCACTAGGAGAGTACATGATTTGGAAGTACAATACAACAATGGTTGAGCAATGTTGTTTTACAATGATATTAACATTAAAATAAAAATTAAAGATAAAAAAAATGTGACAAAGTGACCATGTGGTTTATAGATTCATAACACATATTTTGCCATTTTATGGCAGTAAAAACTCAGTTAGGAAGAATACAGAAACACAGATTTGCATTTGCCTATCAGCACAAATGAATGACCATAGCAACAGGCCTGACAGATTATCTAACAGAGTAGTGGGTCAAATCTCCACCTACTGGTCAACAGAACAATCACACAATTCTCTACAGCTAAATCTTCAACCTGACCAAAATTGTTGGCAGACTCGATGTTAACATCCCCAGAGATGTGGACAAAAGGATAAAACCCTGCAGATAACTAGGAAAGCCATAAAGGCCACATGAAGTCCGACATCAGGGCAAACTGTTCACTTAGTGAACATTTAGTGTTCATTTGAAATCTTAATCAATGGGATGTTAATGTTACATTTTACAAACCGTTCGTAGACTAAATCCTCTTGCCACGTTTACATGATCGACCCTTATTCATGGTCCTGAAGCCTAATTAGGACATCTTCCACATTGTCGCTGGCACAGAAAATTAAAGGTTTCACGTCTATTTAAGCTTGTTTTAAAGTTTCTGTTAAATATGAGTGTTAAAATTGGTCGGAATTTAGGTTCCTAGGGATTTTTGATTGCTTATTATTTCATGATTATGGCCCCCTCCCCTGTTTATTTTTCTCACAAACTGCATGATGTGCATCGTCATGAGTAATTGATCTCAAATGATCGGATAAAGACAGCACTGTCAATCAATGATAGCCAAGTTATGTTTAAACTTTTAACAATAACAAAATAAATAAACAATGAATTAAATAGACTTTTTAATTTTTTAACATTTTAAACATATAGTGAATTTTTAATATTTCCTACCATTATTTCCAATAACTACACGTTAATCTTAATATAAATCATCAAATAACAGTGCTGGGGAACGGAGTCGGAGGGTCGCCAGCTCAAGACCAAAACATTTGGAGTGTGAACTGGCAGTGGGAGATGCCGGTTCACTTCCTGATTACTGCCAAGGTGCCCTTGAGCAAGGCACCATCCCAAATTGCTCATGGTGACCCAACGTGAGAGCTGCCCGCCACTCTGCCTACCATTATCTGCATGCCTACAGTCACCTTGTGTGTGTGTGTGTGTGTGTGTGTGTGTGTGTGTGTGTGTGTGTTTGTGTGTGTTTGTGTACGGGCCTGTAAAATGTATATATGTGTGCGAATATTCAGGGTGGAAAAAAGTACTTTACCTACAAGGATTATTAAAGGATTTATTTATTTCATTACAACCTGGTGCAGTTTTGATCTGTAGCTTCCAAGCTTGTAGTTTATGCTTGTTGTCCAACCATCATATCCTGTGCTACGACCAGGTTCTTTAAGACAGTGTTTTCCAACGACACAGGAAATAATCTTTTATCTCTTAATTGGTCTAAAAACATGCCATTGTTGAGTGTCAGTGCTGTAATCTGGATTCTAGTGAGAGTAATGTAATACTTTTACATACCACTAGGTGGCAGCAAGCATGTGGCAGCAGGTAGTTAATTGCCCTATCATTTTGAGGCAAAAAGGAGTGAAGCATTCGGAAGATGAAGAGATCTTTTTCCAAAAACTATCTCCAAACGCCCACTCTCACTCTCACCTATGATCATGAGCTTTGGGTCATGACTGAAAGGAGAAGATCCCGGATGGGGCTGATGGGGTCACAGCCAGATGATTTGTGTTTGGTGTTGTGACTGGTAACTTTTTCCAATGAAAAACAAAGATTAAAAAGCACTGATTTAAGAACTGAACGTTTTTTGACAGCTCAGAGGCAACACATTCAATTCAATATTTTTCAGGCTTTCATGGCAAAAGTTTTTTTGTCAGCTTGTCCAGAATTTCCATTTTCCTGTCTCGTGTTATAGTTACACCTGTGCATTTTTTTTGGCTGTACTTACGGAGCTTTAACTCGACGTCATATAAGAGAAGTGGGATCGGAAAAAGACGGCCATTCTGAAATGTCTCCCATAATGGCCAGAATAACTGAAAAGGTGGTGCTGCGAGAACAGGCTGTTGAACTGATGCTAGTTGTATCAAGTGAAGAAATGGAGGAGGCATGTTTGTGAGTGTGGCAGTGATGGTGTCTCATCATTTTTCCAAAGAATGTGCAAGACAGTCTTCTACTGTATGCAGGCAGCTCTGCAATGAATATACATCAAGTTACAAAGTGCGTAACCAAAATCAAGGTCTTGTTATTGTACAAAGAATTCACCATCCAGTTCAAATTTTTCTCAAAGTTCATGTTGCAGCTGCTCCACAAATTCTTACTCAGCTGCACTTTCTGGATGAGTTTGGAATATCAAAAACTTTTTTGAAGAAGTTATACTTAGACTCATACCTAATAGTCCACAACTCCACCAGAGGTCCAAAGCAGCATTAAATGTACATAATGATAAACAAAATAATGTTTTGTCCACACTTGAAGTACCGGTAACCTGGCCCCGGCAGACCTTCTTGACTTGGTAGCAAAACTTCATAAAACAACTTTATTGAACAACTGCAATAACGAAGAGATTCAAGAAGATATTCATCAACAGCAGTAACGAATGTCTTCATATGTTGTGAAATGTTTTTGTCAACATAAAAATTCTCTAAGAAACTGTCAAATAATCTTATCAGTTAAAAGGTTGAACTGAACATGTGCAGTATAGGTGACTTAGCCACTATTATACCAACTATTATTTGTCAGTTTAACCAACTTAGATTGAGCAAACACATGTCTGCACTTGCTCAATCTAAGCAGGAGAAGAAAAGTGTTCCTGATTCTCTGGTTCAGAATAAGGTTCCAGGATCAGAGTCGACAGTCGCCGACGATGAAGAATGAGTGGATTCAGCCTTCACACTGGAGGACAATGAATAAACTCAGTGAGTGGAGCTGCACTAGATGCCTGTTTTTACTGTTCTTGCTTTTCTTTCAATATATTTTTGGATTGTTTTCTGGTGTGAACATCCATCTCTCATCATCTTTGAACATTTGTCTTGACTAATCCTAACCCTTGCTTCTCTGTATCATGACTCATGTGTAGCGCATGGCCCAGGAGACCAGATGGGGGAACAAACATCATTTTGACGAGGCTGAACGACTCTTGTATGAGAAGCTCTGTGCTTCTGAACATTCATCACAGGTTCATCACACACACACGTGGAAAAAATGGGGTCAGAATGTTAATGAAACTACTTAGAGTGGTATATAAGCAGTGTCAATGAAACAATGGTTATATAGACTTAAAACTAAAGTTAAACCACTTTTAAACAGTTCTTTATTCTCCACAGCTTTCATTTCTTATTGCTTCACAAACGATTACATTTACCGCAAAACTTGATTATGATTAATAAATACTGCATCAACAATAATGCTTCATAATTAAAGTAATAGCATAACCCTTTTTTTACCCTTCATACTTGGATATTAATACAGATTATTTACTTAAGCCAGGATTTATTTCTGCAGTAATTCAGGTAATGGAGCCCCAACTAAATATTGAGTGATGTACAGTACATGCTCATATTTTCCTGTCCACGATTTTCATTTGGCCATTATTTACATATCCTTTTTGTATTGGTCTTAAGTAATCTAAATTCCAGAGATACTGGTTTGATATTTCATTAGTATTCAGGTATAACAATCAAATGAAATAAACATTTGAAATATATCTGTCTATGTGTAATGAATGAATATAATACAAGCTTCACTTTGTGAATGTAATTACTGAAATAATCTTTTACTATACACACACACACACACACACACACACACACACACACACACACACACACACACACACACACACTGTATATACATAAATCAGGAAATGATCATACGGGTTGTGTTGTGAAGCAGGTGTGTCCGCAATTATGGCTCCGTCTTGGTCGAGGACAAAATCCTGGAATCTGGAGGTGAACTGTTGAACTTCATTGAATTGGCAATCGAGTCCGATATCAGAAAAGCTCCACCCTCATCGTGTCAACAGCCGTTTGTCTTTCATGTGACAGAAATGGTAGCAAATCAGCTGTGACGATGTATTCTTATTGACCAATGAGAAGCCGTATACTGAAATGCCCATCCAAGTTCGGTTGGCCTTTCTGTTCTCTGTCTGTCAAACTATTTAGCTAGCCGTGTTAGCCAGTTAGCCGGAATGACACCCAAAGGAATGGCAAGTAGCTGAGTATTTTATGTAAAAATTAGACCGGGACACACGATAACATTGCCGTGGAAGGAACTTTAACAGCTGTTTACCAAAAACCGTGAGCAAAATTCTCATGTTTTTTTCATATTAAGGGTAAGAATGAACGAAAAACGCAAGTCGAGACGTGAGCAACGCTAATGTTAACCTAGTAGGCTAATGCTATAAATAACGCTATGATGAAATGAAAATAACAGGTGAGACAACATTAGTTTGTGGACGTCGGCATTATATCTTGTCATTTACAAAAGAAAAATTTTGTAAGATACCCAACTACAGGGTAAAATTCCATTTGCCTTGTAAAGTAACGTCGATGCATAGTGTTTCCAAATACACAAACAGGTAGTCTGTGGTACTCATACGCTATTCTGTATGAGTACTACGCTATATTAATTGAAACTCTTCGTTGTTACCACCGTTTGGCTTACTGACACGTGAACGTCGTAAACATCACCTAACACAACTCATAAATTAGCAAGAATGGAAGCTACTCTAAACTATCCCTCGAGTTGGATGACAGTGGAGTGCGAAATCAGCTACCAATTGTTTATCATTTACTACTCTGTTAGCAATTTATACATCAAATAAATTATTTCTATCATATGCAATGAAACTAACCTGTGACAATTGTCACGTGACCAAATAGTGCAGTCTTTTATCTGAATGTGTTTGTGTGTACTTACTGTTTTACTTGCAGTATTTTTCTCTTCATTACAGCATCGAATGGCATTGACAGCACTTGTCGTGGGACCTACATGAGAAGAGGGACACCAATCTGAACCTCTGAATGAGTAATGAACCTCAACCCCTTCTGGAGCATGTCTACCAGTACAAGCCGAAAGGTGAGGTTAAACACAGTGACCTGAAAAGTATCACTAATCACAATAAAATCAGTGTTAGTGACTCCGAGGTTTTCAGCAAGATGCTTTTAAAATATGTTTTAAGTTTGTAAAAGCTCAAATGTAGTAGAGAAGGTAGTCTTATATTGTGTTTTACAGAACTGAGCAACATACCCATTTTGTCGTAAGCCACTAGTGGTCAAAATACTCGGCAAATATAAGACTAAGTGAAAGGTTTTCTCTGATGTGGGACTTCATGTGACTTTCTCATCGATGCGTCATCTGCAACATATTATCCTTCTTTTATCAGGTTGAAAGTTAGTGCCAGCAATGTAGACTATAGGCTTTCTGTAAGAAAACTGTCACAACCTGCCTGTTATTTCACTTTTTTAAAAATTATTAAATGGATTGCTATTTGATATTGACTATTGGTCGAGTTAACTGAGAAACTTAATTGAAAAGAAACGGAGTAATCAGGCATAAAGTGGCATGTTGGACTCTTGATTAGAAGGAAGGGCATTGCTGTAACCAATTCACATAAGTACGGTGGAATACCTCGGTGGTTTAAAGCTTGGCTTAGCCTCTACACACCTCGAGGACAAAATTAGTTCAGCAGAGGTAGAGATGTAAAAGTTACATTATGGTACTACAGTATTTTATTTCATTTTTGTTGTTTTTATGTCCATTAATTGTCCCTGGTAAGTCTTAAGGAATAGTACTTTCATATTTAGAACAGTAATGCCATTTAAATTACCTCAAATGGTGATTATAGATTGAAGTTTAATAAATAAGGACTTATGAACAATTCAACTTACAAACAGCCTTTCAGAACCAATTGTGTTTGTGTGTTCAGTACCACCTGTATAATTTTTGTTCTTGCTTCAGTCCTCATCTCAAAACTTAAAAAAAATTTTTTTTTTTATTGGAACTGTAAGAAAGTCAGTTTTACATTCTAAACACAATATGATGAGGGAGAGAGACGGTAAACACTTTAGTTTGAGTAGTATGAGTTCATTATTTTCTGCCTGGTTAGAGGAAAGTTTCAATTTATGCAGTCCAGTTTGACTTCAACGACTGTCTGCCAGATCTTTTGAGTTAGAACCCTATTGACAAAAGGCAATTCTGGATTATTTTGGCTTTTCCTAACACATCAACAAGTTGCATTGATAGTTCTGGTCAAAATGCTTACTCTTGTCTTAACAATGCTTTCTCATAAGCTTTAAACCAGAGTGGCAGTGCAACCTCTTCAGTGTATAATAATCCCCCGTTCCCTCTCACGGTTAATGCGTTCCAGGACCATCAGTGAAAAACGAAATTCCGCGATATAGCAACAAACTATTTTACTATTTACGGTAATTTTAGCGTTTATGAACCGTCCCCATACTGATATTAAACCACCTTTTTTAAATTTTATTTTAGTATATGTCCTGTTAGTGCTGTATGTGTCTGTTAGTGTTGTGTATGTCTTGTTATGTCCTGTCCTGTGGTGTCACTGTTACTTTTTCTCCTGGTTTTTATCCAATATTTATTCGTTATGTATGCCCAAGCAGTGGATATGTGCAATTTCCTCCGGGGTTAATAAAGTGTCTATCTGTTATATTCGAATTATCTTTTGCCACGATCTTACAGACTGTTTAAAGCATTTTGCATTGAAGAAAAGTCGCAGTAGGAACTGTGAGCCAATAACATACACGTTCGGTATCACGTGACTACCTACTAAAAATCTATGATGTAGTGAAGCCGTGCCTCTTGAAGCGCAAATAAGCAAGGAATTACTGTATGTGATTACAATCCTGATCATTTGATCTACGTGTAATCTTAGGTGGGTGTAATGGTAAAATGGTAACTTTCTTTTATCTGTATTTTAAAGTTTCCCCTCAGCCTTTGTTTACATATGTTTTTTTTACACAGCTGGTGTGTTGAGATTCTTGTTATATTTCTCATACCACATAGCAGAGATCTGACGAGGAACAAACTGGTCGTGGAGAGCAGAGAACCAGTCCAGCCCGTCTGTCCTTTGGCAAAAAGCAGCTTCCACCCATTCCGAAGAATGCAGCGCCTATAACCAAACCAGCTTCAGTGGTCAACCCTGCTCAGTCAGCAAATGGCATGCATGCCTCTTACGGTCCATTTTACTTGGAGTACTCTCTGCTAGCTGAATTGTGAGTATCAGTCCTGTGTCTGCCTGTCTGTCTGCCCATCTGTGTCTGTCAGTCTTACATAATATAGTATTCTCTATATTATGTTATATAAATTCTTTCAAGAGATATAGACATGATCAAATAAAAAGTCTTTTTATAAATGATACTTGATAGAAAATTTCTTCCCTATATATTAATCTAATCTTTTTATCTTCCAATTTGCAGCACATTAGTGATTAAGCAGAAACTCCCTGGAATTTATGTACAGCCATCTTACAAATCAGCTTTAAGTAAGCACCTTCTGTTTCTATCTTCATGTATGTTTAAAGTACATAATAATAAAAGGTCTACTCTTGGATTACATCCTGATTAATCTGTATCTACTTTGCCAGATTCAACTTAAAAAAACAAAAACATAGTTTAACAACAACAAAGCAGCTACAATAAAACTTGTCATTATTTTCTGCATAAAATATAAACTTCAACATGATTAATACCAGTTACAGTGGACTAAACATTCTGACATAATGTGTCTCCCATTGTTTAGTGTGGTTTGGGGTCATATTCATCAGACATGGCTTGTACCAGGATGGAGTCTTCAAATTCACTGTGTATATTCCAGATAACTATCCCGATGGAGAGTGTCCTGTAAGTATAACACTTGCTTTTTCAAGTTACTTTTGGTTATTTGTTTCCTGTTTTTGAAAACAAAGGTTCGTCATAAGTGACCTACAAGTTGATGCTTGGTTTATAAATTAATGATTGAAATAAAAAATCAATGTTTCTTGTCGGCAGAGGTTTTGTAAATGTTTAAAGACCTTAAAATATTTTTGGAAATAGCTTCATATTTTTCAATTCCAAAAATAATGACTCAAATTTGCATGGTACATTTTAAGGTACACTTCTAACACATGCTGGTTTGTAGAGTAAGGAAAATTAGAACATAAGCTAAATTAGTGAGGTGCCTTGGAGAGAAGGAGAGCTGTGGAAGAAAGTTTGTTTGAGTGTCTAAATATGATGCATACAAATCCCAGCTGGGAGTAGGTCCCAGAAGGTAAGGACTACCACACTGAAAGCTGTGTCATCTTGGGTTGGTGTGAGGGGAACATGAAACCGTAAGTTGGGGTATGGTGTATTGGAGTGAGAGACTCACTCAAATTTGCAGGTGAGCAAGAGGACTGTCATGCATGTAAGACTTAATTGTGAGCCATTGAAGGTGGGTGGGGGCAATGTAGTGCCAGGTTTTGGCCCTGGCAGATGTGGTTTGGACAAGCTGTGGCTGATCTAGGATTTTGCTTGGTACCTCAGACAGTAATCCATTGCAAAAGCCTAAATTGACAGAGATGAAAGAGTGGATGAAGGTTTCTGCTATAATCAGAAAGTGATTGTTGATCAATATGGTTATTTTTTTAATCAGTCAGCCACTGACACAAACGTAAATGACATTATCAGAAGTAGCAGAAAGCCATAGATTGGCAATCAGGTTATAAATTAAATAACAAGTACAGTAAAAGTGTAGTGAAATAGTTAAACTACACACATTCAGACCCCTGCTACACAAACATGAGTATTTTTGAAAATGTTTCTCAAAAAATCTGTCCACATGAGTGCATTTATGAAAACTTTGTCCGCCTGCAAGAAAATGCAAAAACACAGTTGAAACACTGCGCAGAGTCTACTTCCAATGTTATGGTTTAAAAGATATTTGAATTAAACTTGCTTGCTAATAATTCCTTCCTGCCGAGCAGTTTCTACTGAGACATAAAATATGTGGGACATTGCATTCCGCAGTGCAGTCTTGATGTGTCTGTTCCTCAGTGTGGCAGAATAATAACTGTGCATTGATCTGTAAACATGAAGGGTGTGGTCAGTATTTTTAAAAGCAACTCTATTTTGGTCCCTGTCTGCTATCGCGTAGAATATCTCATGAACAGTCAGCATGTAAACAAAACAGCACAAACTTTGACACCACACCAACCCCAGCGCAAACATGTGACAGAGCATCCAAAAATTCTTTTTATCTTATTCACATGCAGATGTGAAAATGGCGTTCTTAAAAGTATGCACCAAACAGGCCATTTTCAGTGGCCAGAAACTCCGTCTGTGTATAATAAAAGCTCCATTTTCAAAAATAACAATTTTTGCTACAGAAGCCTCAGGATATGATGACTTTTATGGAGTACGAGTCTTAAGAGTCACAAATGGCCCTAAAGTTTGATCATAAAGTTTCAAAATAGTACTTTACTTTGCAACTTTCCACAGTTGTAAAATTTTGTTGATTGACGGAAAAAGGGCAAAACTCTTCACCATCTCTTCCTTTTGTTTCAGAAATTAATATTTGACATCCCTGTCTTCCATCCACTTGTCGACCCTGTGTCTGGAGAACTTGATGTCAGAAGAGCCTTCACCAAATGGAGGTACTCCCACACAAACACCAACTTGCTGCTCTTGAACGTTTCTGTCTAAGTTAGTGCTCCTCTTGGACAAATTATCCAGTTCAGCATTTTCTGCAGACTCATCTTCTGAATTGAATTAAACTAAGTCTGAATGGACACAATTTTGTAAGACTTGACAAGTAAATCTAAAATCTGATCTTGGAGGGAGAGTATCATCGGGATGTCTTTCTAATACCTTGTTCTTTATATATTTCATTTAAAACAGGTCTTTGGATGCAATCAGTTCTGTCTTGGAAGGGTATTCACCTTTGTGTTCATGGAAATAAAAATATTAACAATTAAGTGATGTTTACTACTTGTGTTCTCTTGCAGACGTAATCACAACCACATCTGGCAAGTCTTAATGTATGCACGGGCGGTGTTCTACAAGATCAATACCACAGAACCACTCAATCCAGAAGCTGCTGTGCTGTATGTTTCCAAATCTCCTATCATGAATGTTAAAGTAGAAAACTACATTAAATGGTGACAAAACTGAAAACAAGGAGACTATTTATTCTCCTATTAGGCAAAACATTTGCATTTTTAAATGCGCTTTGGAAAAGTTTTTTGCAATACAGATTTGAAGAAGCAAGATTAAAACTCTGTCAGTGCATTCTTCCGCAGTGATGCGGTTGCTGTATAGGTCTGTCGTGGTGAAGGAGCTGAGTCGCATGACGAAGCTCTCGCTTTACCGATCAGTCTACGTTCCTACTTTCGCCTGTGGTCATGAGCTTTGGGTCATGACAGAAAGGACAAGATCCCGAATACAAGCAGCGGAAATGACTTTCCTCCGTAGAGTGGCTGGGCGCACCCTTAGAGATAGGGTGAGGAGCTCGGTGTAGAGCCACTGCTCCTCCGCCTTAAGTGGAGCCAGCTGAGGTGGCTCAGGCAAAATTCCTCATAACGTTTCTGTAAATAAAACTAACTAAAAAAGACTAGTGCTTCAGTTTGATTGTCCCAGAAAGCTGTCCTGCACAAGCTGTTCTTAAACTCATCTGAGTAGTCAGGATGCTATGACAGATGCACTACATAAAAGCAAAGGGCTTGAGGTAATTTTAAAGGAGCTTTTATTCTATATCTTTTTCATTATTTTTCATCATTTCATTTCATTTTCATCAATTTTACATTACAAGAGTCATGTGTCATGTGTTCTTTCTTGAACAAAGCTCGCTTTTGTTTCAGTAACCCTTGTCTTGTGTGTCACAAAGCAAATTGTGTTTGTCCTTTCAGATATGAAAAGGATGTTCATTTGTTCAAAAGCAAAGTGGTGGATAGTGTGAAACTATGCAACAGTCATCTTTTTGACCCACCCAAAATAGATGATCCCTACGCAATAAGGTACATTCCTCAACCCTTTTACGACAAAACGCACCATGTGTATTGAATCTATGAATGGTTCAATTTTCTACTTTTTTCCTATTTGTCTAGTTTTTCTCCGTGGAACCCAGCAGTTCATGATGAAGCAAAAGACCATATGTTCACATACAAGGTAAGACGTTTACCCTCCTGGAGCTGTTTGCTGTCGGAGATAATGCATGTCTACTGTGTTTAAACCCTTGAGAGTTTGGTGAGGCTGCCCGATGAACTAGATCCACTTTGATTGGTCGATCTTTTCTGTTATGCAACTCCTAATTTGCCTGTGTTGGTTTAGAGACGGCCTGAGGATCACCACAAGGGAGTGCAGGTGTCTGGGTTGTCTTGGGTGAAGCCTGGATCGACACAGCCTTTCAGTAAAGACGACACCTCTCAGAGCTGAAACTCCAGTGTCGATGCTCAACCACGAGAGAGAGGCACATGCATCAAATGTCATGCAAGTCGCTTATCTCAGCTGTTGATGTGAACTGGCTCCTTGAAAAACAGTTGGAGGGAACTTTGTAGGAAGTGTCAACATTATAGCTCAGCTTTAAAAGCTTTCATTTATTTCTTTCCTCAAACAGCTTTAGAACAAGTAAAGTTTGGATGATGTGTAAAACAACAATGACAAACTGAAGTTTCTGGATCATTTAGGCAACACTGCAATCGAAGAGCTTTCAGTTTGGGATCCAGGCACTTGTTAGGTTGGGTGACATTTGACACTGTCCCACAAGGAGCTGAAAAGTATGAGCAAAGCAGTTTGCGTTCATATGGTAAGTATAGTGGACTGTATGATCTGTACCACTTGTTGAGATTTGCTCAGGACTGCTGATTTGTCAGTTTCATATTTCATCACAAGTATGTGAATGAAATATCCTAAGACACCCCCCTCCCCTTCGATTGTTATGATGGGTTTGTTTGTCTCGTATTGGAAGGTTTCTTTTTAATTCCACTGTGTAAACTAATGTCTTACATAGTTCCTAATATATATTAAGGCAGAGCAGGAAAAGGTGTTTTTTTTTTAATTAAAATGCTAAATTAGTACGCACAAACATTTTATCTGATTTTTTAAAAATCATTTTTAGTGTTTTATGTAACGGTTATTAAAGGTTTGATGATTGCTTTGCGAAGCTTTGACTGCAAACAAAGGATATCGACAGCATTGCTTGGAGTTTCTATGATTTGTTTTTCATGGTGTTTTCGCGAATACTTTCTTACATCTCTGCAAGTCAAAGGATGATCTGATTCATCCATGGGTTTCTTGGAAAATCCAAAATTTATTTTGATTAGGTTTCCTTTAACTATTTCTGGAGCACTACCAAATGTTTTATCCTAGTACAAGAAAGAACTTTCTCACTCACATATCACTTTATGTATGATGTCTTCATTTGTAGAGCGCTCTGGCTAAATTTATAGTAATAGTGCCTAGCTGCTTTGAATATGCAAGTAAAATCAAAACTAAAGGGTTGTATGAATGTGCGGAAATCCCAGAATTGAATAACTACAATTGCAGATATGGTGCTGAAAGCTGTTCATCTATTTATAGCGGCTGTGGATGTAACAAAATCTATTTGGTTAACACCGTCTTGGGTCTGTCAGCATCTTCACACACCAGATTTGTTAGCTTGAAGTATTTTTTTTCTCTGAAATTGTCCTAAAATCAATAAAAATTATGAAACATTAACAATTCAATCATTTCTTTGCAGTTGTGGGGTGACACTGAAAATGTTTAGCAAACATGAAGGAAATTAGAGTTACCTGAAGTAATTTTTAACTTTTAATCTATTTCTATAATAATCTATTTAGTTTGCTCTGACCAATTCTGAATGAAAGAGAATTTAAGCCCATATTATTGAGCCAAGGGGATAGAATCTTGTTTGTATTGAGTATTTACCAAACAGTAGCCATGAAAAAAAACACCTAGAATAACTGGCAAAATTGGGATATGACAGATAATTGTAATTTTACAAGTATACCCTAGAATATTAAAACTCCCTGACGTTTTTTCTGAAGACACTTGATTTGTTTCGCCCTCATTGTGGAGAGCGCCGCGTCGCCCAGCGCGCCACCAGATGGAGACACGCATCCACGGTGGAGCGCTAGCTCACGCGCTCTCCTGTCAGGTTTCGCGTCGAGGAAAACCTCCGGTGCATGTGCAAAAGTAAACCCCGTCCGGATTGGCTGTTGATGGTGCGCGGCCATCTTATGCACTCTGTCAAGATAAGGACTTTAGACAGGAAGCCGTCATTTAATCACCCGCTGCCCGTTGCTGTTTGGGGGCGTCATAGCGCTGAAAGCACTTGGACTGGGCTGGTTGGATTTTAATTTGACGCGGAAAAGGTGAAACTGTGGCAAATTGTCAGTGGTCCAATCAGACGGGATGTCACTTTTATGCAAATGTGGTGTTATCACAGTCACGTCAGCAGCAGCCGTAGAGCTGCTGCGCCGTGCTCGCCAGCAGGAGTACAACTAACAACACAGTCATAACTTCGCTGATAACACTCTTCCTACGTTGACGTCTGCTGTCGCACTTTTTGGTTCGCTTCAGGTAAGAAATTACACTTGTTTTATACATTTCTGTTAGTAAGTCATTGGCTTCTGTTCTATTTAGGTGAGGAGCTGTCAAATTTTTTGACATTTAGTGACTGGGTCTGGCCGCAGCTGTCTGATGACACATCGCTTTGCTGAGTGTGTATCTTCCCGACAGAAATAAGACTCTCGACTTGCCAAACTTGTCCGTACTAGTTTCGCGTGACCTCCCATAGAAAGCAGGAAACGTCGTCGCTTTTTCCTCACAGTTTGCTACTTGAATGTATATTCGCGTGGATCCAAAGTAGTCCGTCCACTCGAGGTTTTGGTCATGGTGGTCCTGAACTGACAGCGACCTGCCGAGCTCGGTCAGCACCGCGCTCCAATGTGGACGCAGGAACTGTTGTCGGTGCCGAGAATATTCGAAGCTTTATTTCAAATGTAAACGCAAGTTGCCCGGGGACAACTAGTTGTATTATCTCGCACATCATCACCGCCGACCTTTTTTTTTTTTTTTTTTTTTTTTCTCTCCTATCTCCGGCCTCCACCCCCTCATCTTCCTCCTCAGCGAGGAAGCGTCACGACACCTCTCGGATCCTGTGGCTACCGGAGTGGAGGCTTGGTCAAAGAGCACGTGTGGCACGTCTCTGCTCACACGGACGAGCATTTTAAAATCTTAACCATCAGCGTGTCCCGTGTGCTTTCGTTTTGTTCACACTTGGTTGAACTGTTGTCTTCAAAAGTATCGCAACACTTTTACCGCCCGTCTGTCTTATCAACCCCCCCCCCCCCCTCCTCCCCGCTCGTTGGGGGTTGAGGCCATTTCTAAACCGCAGATGAAGAGGATGCTGCTGACTTCAGAGGTGAGCCCGGTGTCTCCGTTTGATGCAGAACTCTTACTTTGCAAGAGCTTTGAAACCCGAACAAACTGTTGCCGCATGTCACACCGTGGCCATTACAACTTGTTGGTTTACATTGTTTCCAACAGTTGTTAATTGTTACTACCGATAATGTAATAAGAAGTAGGTTTTCCTTTCGGCAACTGGGTGTTTTTAAAACCACAGCAACACGTACTTTTTTTTTTTTTTTTTTTTTTTTTTTTTTATAATCACAAAGTTGAAGTTTCACGTAATGTCCGTAATTTGTTCAAAAGTTTTTTTTTTTTTTTTGTTTTTTTTTTCTTTTTGTCCACGCATTGTTGGTTTGACACAATTTGACCTAGGAGTACAGAAAAAGGTCATTTGTATTTCAGGAGTGTGTGGATTCCATGAAGACCTCGCCACATTGCGTGTCCATTCTTGTTGATATAACGCAGGAGTTGCACGTGCGTGGAAGGAGCCCACGTAGTCCTGATGATTATGTAGGAAACAGCTAGAGGAGGGTGGGGTGGGGGTGGGGGTGGGGGGGGCAGGTTTGTGCCTCAGGGCCAGATTAGGGGTCTTTCAAGGTTAGAATTGTCTTTGGTGAGCAGGCTCAAGAATTTGTTGTATTTGTTCGTGAAACATTGGAAGACACTGATGTTGTTGCTGCATCATCTGAACTCCTCAAATGCAGCTCAAAATTTACTGTTGACTTTTTCTCAGCCTTTAACGTGGGTGAGAATGACTCAGATGTACTTTGAATGTGTGTGCTTTCTACGAAAGAACAAGTGCACGTAATGCATTGTTGTGGATTTTGGCCATGCCCAGTTACGTCACCAGCAACTTTTTAATTACATCCTGCTTCAAAGCGGTGATGTATTGTAATTGTCAGCGTTTGTATGTTCGTCCGTTAGTCCGTCCGTCCGTTAGTCCACCAAATATCTTTGCAACCGTTGTACATAGAAAGATGAAACAAAAGGCACATTACTCAGGCAGCAGAGGGGATGAAAATGAGATGATGACCGTGACCTTGAGAAAACTAGGTCTAAACTAGGTATTTGTTCTGTCCAGTTTAGTATGAAAATGTGGTTTAAGCTCATCTTTTTAATTTTTAATTTTCTTTAATGATAAAGAAACCATTCACAGTGTATTGTTAAGTTTCTCCAAAGCTGCAAAAAACACTTTGGAAATACATTGTACTTTGTGTCCTTACTTCAAAATTAGATCACATCCTCATTGTTTCAAGAGAAAAATATTGAAAGAAATTAATACATATCCTTTTCAGATATTCTATGTAACTAACAAATAATGAAACAGTGACTAAAAGGGTTCGCTTCACTATTCGCTTATCATATGAGAAACATTATGCTGTGTGGTGAAAAACTTATTATTTGTAATTAATGACTTAAAATTATGATTTTTCTTTCACAGAAATTGCTCTAACTTTACCTGCAAGCAGTGAAGGCAGCCACAAAATAACCTGTGTGAGTGCAGAGGCAGGTTACAACTCAGAATATGACACAGTAACTTTTGGCTTGTGACCTGCTGGCAGGCCAGGCCTCTGTGTGCTGCTTCGTCAGAAAAAAAGAAAAAAACCTTCTGATCCTCTGTGGGTTTTTTTTCCCCCCCGGGTGCTTTGGTTTCCTCCCACAGTTCAAACACAAGCAGGTGAACTGGTGACATGAAAACTTCAAATCAGAAATGGATGCTTACACAAGTGGCTGTAGGTTGAAATTCATCCAGTTTTTACATTTCTTTGCCTTAGATGTTCGGTGGGAAAGATCCCAACCTCCTCATGGGTCTGTGTATGTGTAGACACACACACACACACACACACTTTTATCTTACAGTTGATGATGAGCGTGACTGAAGTCATCTTCTATTTGGATAACTGCAGTAGTTAGCGCCGATTCGTTCCGTCGATGTGTATGTGTGTGTCTTTTCCTATCTTCAGAGAAGCTGTGTTTTTCCCCACAATTCCATGAAGGTTGTTTGTCGGTCTTGAAAAGAATGCTGGTTGGCTTCAGTTACATCAGCTGATCTTGGGTGTACAGAAGATGTCACAGAGTTGTTACAATTGACTGAGTGAAATTGCCTCAATGATAAGAAAAATGAACAACTATCCAGTGTAATGAAAAACAAGAGAGGAAAAATAATAGCGGAATAAGAGATGTACGTAGTAACAAAGTTTTAAAAAAAGAAGTACAAATGAACGGAGCCGGTGGTCATAAGTGCATGCTCTCATATGCACAGTGGCACATGCGCCTCAACAGGGGCATGAAGCAGGCGTTGACAGAGGGAGCTCATTAACATTTAATCGCCAGGCCAGAGAAACAACCCAATTCTCCGGGGAACTCTTTTCAGCAACTTATGACATTGGAACTTCAGAACCATGGATCGGTTTGGTGCAGTACATTTCAAATACAGTGTAGTTAGATGTCTGGCAGGTGTGTGTAGTTAATTAAAAAAAAATTATTTTATGGGACGTTTAAGAAAGAATTGGAGAAAAAAGATTTTCATGAGTTGTGGAATAAATGTTTTTTGACCTGTTAATAAACTTTTATAGAGTAGGGTCCTGGGTCAGAAATTATTTTAAGTTTAGTAAATACGAGAACCCTACACAGATTTCACAGATTTTGCGCTACAATTGTGTTCTCAGAATGTACAACTACATCAGTGTTCTGCAAAAAGATGAATTTTCGCATTTACTCATCTGTAAAGCAAAACATATGTCATTTAAGTCCAAATAATGAGATAACTTTGAACAGTATACAGTATGTAATGTCAGTTACATTCAAATTAATGGCGGCTGCTGATTTTGTTCGCCTCTTCTGTACAGAAAAAAATATTAATTGCAACTAGTATATATATAAATCTCTCCATCTGGATGTCAGTTAGATTATATTAACCAATGGAAAAAGTAAGTGTCTGTATGAGTTGGACTTATATATTGTTTCTGTGCTCTCGTGTGCCTTTCTGTAACTGTGTACACAGCATAATGACTGACCTAGGTAAGCTTCTGTCATCTTCCGCTGGTCTGTGGTTGGAGAACACAGTCACACAAATTCAAAGGAACTCATCTTCCTGTATCCCTGGCTGTTGAAATTCTATCAGCTGTCTGTACCTCCCACACACTCTGCAGTAGCAGGGCATGCAGCTTCATTGGTTGGCTGTGGGGATGGGGTGGGGGTTGAAATGTGTGTGTGTGTGCGTGTGTGTGTGTGTGTGTGTGTGTGTGTGTGTGTGTGTGAATGGGGCAAATGAGGTGTAACAGGAAGAGGCACTTACTTACGACTGGCTGTTGGTTTATACCAGCTTCTTTTCTACACACATGGAAGGCAGAGCTGTAGATAATTGACAGCAGTACTAAATTTCTCCCAGATCTTTCTGACCTCGCCATTACCTGCCTTTAGCGTTTTTGTGGTGCACAAGGATTAAATTCCAACAGTTTATTTGGAAATATCTTGGATTAGGAAATTGATGATGAAGTCGATGCATTTAAGTAAAAAAATATAATTTGTCATGTTATATCAAACTGAAAATTTTCTCTTTGTGTATTTTTGTTATGTCATGGTATATTGGTTTCGATAATGGTCTCAGATTTGACTTGCATGTAGCTCATGTAATAACACAGCTTTCCATTGTCAGTCTTGTATTTTAATATTTCTTTGTCTTCTTTTGTTTTGGACAGCAACACAATGTAGTGGACATGGTGTGACTTTACAGACAGTGAGGCTCATTGGAACCAGTGGAGTTTAAAAAGCTTCCAGTCAACCTACGAACCTGGCCATGGACTTCTTTACTGACCCCAACCTCTTTGTTGGGGGCTTGGAAGGGCTGGATGAGGATGGTTTCCCTTCAGCACCATCACTCGTGGATGAGTTAAACCTTGGTGCTGATTTTGAGCCCCTCCAAGTGGAGCCTCTTGGCCCAGGGAAGCACCAAAACATGATGCCACCAGTTTCTGCTAAACAAGCTATGCCGTCTTACAGTGAGCAGACGGGCAACTATATTGGCATGAAGGTACAAGATTCTATTGGGCAGGCATTTTGTGGTCCTGGTGGAGGCAGTGGTATGATTGGAGACCAACATAGCCGGTATCATGATGCTGCAATGAGTCAAGTACCTCAATCCAATGGGCTGTTCTGTAACAGTAGCAGTCCAATGTGGGGTAACCAAGAGCAGAATGGGAATATGTACCATCCTTTACCTCAACAGCAGCAACAACAACTTTGTCATCAACAGCAACAACAGCAACAAATGCATAACCAGCATCTTCATGTTAGACGACAAACACACCAACACCATCCGTGTCATCAACAACAGGAGCAACAGCACAGAATGCTGCAGCAGCTGCAACAACAGCAAAGTCATCAACAGCAGCTGTTAAGTCAGCACCAGCACCAACAAATTAACACACAGACAATGTCCCTGCAGCAACTACAGCATCACAATATCCCCTTCCACCAGGGAGGCCAACCTCGGAGCCAGCAGCAAGTTCACCATTCTCAGCAGCATGTCCAGCACCAACAAAATGTAGAAGGGACAAGGTTCCATCTGAGGACTCTCCCAAATAAGTCTTATTTAGATAGTCAAACTCCTGCCTCTCTAAGTGGGACCTGCTTACAAGCACAGCAGCAGCATGGAGGCTACCAGTTCACAAGGAGAAGTCAAGCCTTCTCTCGATCAGGCCCAGAGGACCCTAACCTTCCCTTCCCTGTACGTGGGTCTGTGCTTCACTCAATGCCCACATGCTCAGTGAGTTCTGCTACCACATACCAGCCGGCTCAGTACCCTGTCTACCCTGGAGAGCCAGAAATACAGAGTCTGAATCAGCAGTCTTTGTCCATAACGTCTGTGTCAAGGCCCCACACCAACACTGCACCCCTGACTCCAACAGTGTCTGAAATCTCAGGAGCAGGCTGTCAATTTCCATCTACTGCAGTTATTAATCAGCAGCACCCTAGGCTCCCAATTAACCAAGGAGAGGAATGCCCTTTCCGGGCTCTACGGTGTTCTGGAGAAACCCAGGGGAACTGCAAGTCAGAGATATTTGTTGAATCTATGAACTGCTACTCCAACATAAGCAACCAAATGACTCCTGAACATCCTGAGACCTGCAGGACCATTAACACTAATGGATATCAAGCTTTAGAAGCCAATCTTCTGCCATCTGAAGCCCAGGATGGAGGTTTAGAGAGTCTGGAACCTCCAGACCTCCTGCCTGATCTACTGCCCCAGCTGGAGGCTGCTTTCAACCAACATGATGAATCAAACTGTTCCTGGGCCAATTCCCCCCAGGACAGGGCACATGAGCAACGGAAACTGCCACCTGTTGAATGCAGAGAAGAGAAGGTAATTCAATGTTACAAATATGCATTTCCAGTGTTTTGCTTCTTAAAGAATATCATAGAAAGGATATCTTTGCATGGCAAGATATTTAGTAATGCTGTTGATATAGCTGTGGACATTACTCTTGATCTATATCAATACAACCGATGCATGCTCTCTTTTTCATAAATTGAAGTGAAGAAATAAGTGCATTTCTGGATTAATAGTTCACTGATTAAATGTGAATTTTTGCGTACTTCTCAGTGTGGCATGGAACAGAATATAGTCACTTATATAATCTTTAATGAACTATACCACATAGAACATGTGTTTGACAAGTAGGAAACCTGCAATCAGAGGTGGAATGAGGGAAGGTGGAAAGGCTGTGCCAAGGACCATCCAATAGCCTTCTGAGAATGTTGATGGTCTGTCCAGCCTCGTCTGTCTATCTGCCCTGTGCACCGACAGCAGGTCAGGCCTGATTAGGCTAAGAGTGGCAGGAGTGTCTTCAGGACTTAGCTGTAAGCATACTTAGGGCTATATCAAGATGTGGGTCAGGGCAAGCCAGAGGCACTTACACACTGCCTTGCTGGAGTGTGGGGGAGGTTACACGATGTTGTGGTAACTGCAGCAGTTTCTATGTGTGTAAGTGCACGTGCACATGTGACAAAGTGGGTGGGAGGAAAAGAGCGTGGTGGCGAAGACTGGTTACCTCTTGAGGGAAGGGGGTTGGAAGATGGAGAGAGGAGTAGGAAATAAAGAGAGGGAAACATAGAGACGAAGAGCGTGAAAGGGAGAAGAGAAGTGAGGGGGGAGGTTAGGAGAATGCATTAGCTGGCTGTAACAGGCTTCAGGCAGTTCCTGGACCTCAGTTGGCTCGTAACTTAGCAGCATCTACCCTGTTTGGCCTGTGAATGACACATGACCTGCAGCAAAAGCAAAACATGTGAAAAGGATGTATACACCTATACATGTAGGTGTTTTCTTTTTGATAATATTTTGTGGATATTGGCAGTGCAAATATGAATAAAAATTTTAAGCATATATTACCAGTGGCAGCAGAAAGAATTTACAGATTTGAATCAAGAGCACTTGTATTTATCCATGCCTTACAAAGCTGGCCGAGTCTCTCATTTTTTATTGACAATACAAAAGTGTTGTTTGACATTATTTTACAAATGTCACATTTTCTGTATCTGCACTTACCCTAATGTCATAAACACATCGTAACTGTTTGAAGGCCTCTATAGTGTGCTCTAATCGACAGCAGACCCATTATGTCTCCTCCTGCTTCTGAAACAAAGCTTATCCTCTTCAGCCAAAAACACAAACTGTGTTAAGTACTGCCGGTACTGTTTCCCTACTGGCAGGAGGCAACACCTAAACTAGTGGTCTGCCCATCCACAAACCCCATTTGGTCATTTCCAGTGGTCCTTGATTGAAATGGGGCCATGAACCATAGCTCAGCGAATGAGCCCGTCTGTGTCAACACCCAGCACTGTGACGCTCACAGGCTGACTGTGCTGTTCATGAGCACTGACGTGTGAAGAAATTGCTGATAGTGTGTTTGCTGAACAGGCAAGGCATCAGAGGATGGCTGTCTGCTCCTCACTATCCCCATGTGAATTTTAGGATTTCTAATAGTTTCAATGGTCTTTTGCAGCATGATTAACATCCAGAGATGTAGAAAGCTGTCCCTGGTTGCTATACGTGAAGATTAAATAATGATAGTTCAGGCCCCTTTGCAATTTATTAGAATGGAAATTATTAAAATGACTTGTGTGAGAATCCAACCTGTTTAGATAATTGTCAGTAATAGTCAAGGCTTGTAAGTGGCTTTCTCTCAGGTAGCTTCAGCTGGCTGCTTGAGAAGTTTGAAACAGGAGAGCATCATGTGAGTCACCGATCGGTCTCTGTTGTATTTCATCAGGAAGCTGTGATTGTCGTCTTTTGAGACGCCTGCATTTTGAAGCAACCAATAAGATGCTGTTACAGCTTTTTGAGTCGCTAGCAAGCGCTTACCCATACTTCAAATACTTTTTCTAAACTATTAACACAGACTCACACCTAGAAAGCACAATTGACCAAATGGTTAATTTTCTTCTTAAAAACACATTTTGTGAAATAAACACTAACTCTTCATTTCAAAATAGAATACACTCTTTTCTGTACACACACAGTTTACCAAAACACTGGATATTTGACTCAAAATGAAATTCCTGTGTCAAACAATAATGCTTGTTTTCACTTCATAAGGTACATACAGTCAATCAAAGTACGCCACATTTCAAAATACTGGGTATTGTTGACATTTGAAAAATTGCATAGACTTTTATGTTTCAGTTTTACTGGTATTTGCATACAAAATGTACACAATATTTCTTTTTTGGGAACTGTATGTCCACATGTAATGTTCACAATCAAAAGCATTCCAATTAAGAGCAAATCAGTTTTTTTCCTTTACAGTTTATTACAGGAGGTACAGTAAAAATACTGTTTACAATATGATAGAAAAGAAAAAGCTTACAGTGAACAAAATAGCTATGAAACACACAAGAGCATTCTGAACAAAAAAAAAAAAAAAACAACAACAGCAAAAAGCCCAGAAAAAAAGGGGGGCGGGAGGGACCTACGTAAAAGAACACAAAATTACTGTCTCTAATCTCTACGATCTCTGATATCATCCAAGGCGATGCACCTGGGATAGAACCTCTTGGTATGCCGGATCCACTCTTGGCAATGATCAGCTGTGTGTCAATGGGGGGGCAGTGACTCAGTGGTAGAGCGGGTCGTCCAATGTTCCAAGATTGGCGGTTCGATTCCCGCTTCCACCCAAAAATACCTGGATTGTGAGCTGACAGTGGGAGGTGTCAGCTCACTTCCAGAGCACTGCCGACGCGCCCTTGAGCAAGTGTCTCATTTGGGCGCACCATAAAGGAGCTGCCCGCAACTCTACCTCCCCCCCTGCATGTGTACAGGACCCCTGTGTGTGTGAGTGTGTGTTCAGGGCCCGTTCACACTAATATACGTACGTACGTGCCACTAATTTCCCTTTAAGGATTGATTGAGTATATAGAATTAAAAAAACTATTAAAAATTAAAAAAAAATTCAATTGTTTGTTTATCAGCTGCGATATATTGTTTTTGAACTGATATCATTGCAGAAGCAGAGCTTTTTATACTGTATCTAAGGTTTGGAATATTGTTGTTGCTATTGTGGAATGTTGTGTGTTCACATTCGTAAATAATCAAAAAACAATCCATAATTTTGTTGGGAGGTATAGCTTGTCTGTTAAGAAAATGAAAGCATTGTGGAAATTGTATGTTCACTGACTGCATATTGAGTGAAAACAACATGAAATGTGTGAATGGTATGGCCACAAAAAACTGATGCTGTGCTAATTGTGAGTTTTGAAAATGTGACTACTATTTGGACAAACGCTTGTTAGCGACTGAAAAAAACTGTAAATAACAACATATAGCTCTTGGCATCAGCATCTTACCTCAAAGGGGGTATAAGTCAGCATGACCATTAGCGTGTTATTAGTCCATCTCTACCAATAATTATCAGTGACTTCTCCAGTCATTTGGCATAAATGCAGAGTTTCCCCTCTTAGGCTGAAGAAAACGCCCGATGATATTGAGTGTTATTACCTTCCTTCATCCTTTACAAAAGGGCATAGGTTTATTTAACAAAATGTGAATTAAAAATAAAGCTGAATCTTTTTCTTTTTTTTTTTTGCAATTTTGTATATGTAAAACAAATTATTTAGCTATTGATTTACCAGAAAAAAGCATGATAACATACTGTAGTACATCATTGTACTCTTTTTCATATAGTCTAACCTTTTTATTCAAGCATATAACAAGTGAATCTGTGTAATGATTGGATGTATGAAAAAGGCCTGAGAGCTTGATCATTGATCATTTCCTATTCCTTATCATAATCCTATTGTGTTTTAAACTGGATCTCATATAGTTAAATATGGATACAAATTAGAATAAGCCCCAAAGGCAAATGGGAAACTGGTTTTGGAGATTTTTGTGACAACAGCAGCTCTGTTAAAATACCTCTCCTCAATGTAGTTTGGCCACCTCCCTCGTACCAGGCCTTTCCTAACAAAATGAACTGTCTTTTCACTTCAAAACTGACGTGCCAAAGAAACAGATTGCTGGTACAACCTGAGTTGAATGATTTGCCATATCCTGGTTACTAATTTTTTTCTATAAGAAGTTGGCGTACATTTTTCAATCGCGTGCTGCAGTATTTTTGAAGCGACATTGGCAGACCTACGGTGTCCATGTATTCTTAGATGTGCACTGACGTTGTTGCAGTTCTTTGTTCCATTACTGCTCTCTGCTGTTAGTAATGTTCCTCAGATCAGAGACTTCAAATGAGATGTTCCAAAAGGCTCCCTTCCTCAGAATACAAATAGTGATGGGGGTCAAGACTGATTGATACTGATGGACAGGACTTCCTTAGATGCTAGAGCCCCCCCCCCCCGGCAGTGACACTGACCAGGTTTCTCCTCCAATTCTTTATTGCAGCTTTAGATTTATTATCTGACTGGTATTGCAGGTCACTCCTCTGTATTCTTTCCTTGGCCTTTGAGCTGTGTGCAAGTAAATGTATCGGAGTGTGTGTGTGTGTGTGTGTGTGTGTGTGCACTCTTGCAAATAAGTTTAGCATGTGCTTCAGTGATATGCTAGCTGTGTTGCTTCCTGACCTCTCTGAGGTTTATGTAACTGCAAGCTAACCAGGCGACCAGACTAGGCAGGCAGTGCCATAATCAGCCCTGAAACCTGACACCATGCAGCCCCATCCCTCACCCCAACACCCACATACCCCCCCCCTCTGTCTCTCTCTCTCTCTCTCTCTCTCTCACACACACACACACACTCACACTCACACACACACACACAGACACAAACACAAACACACACACACAGTCCGGAGGAACCTGCTGCTTCAGTTGTCACATGGTGATAGGCTGTCTCATTCACACACTTTCTGTGATCACCTCCCCCAACATCTACACATAACCCTGCCTTCTCTCTCTCTCTCTCACTCTTTCCCTGTTTTTCTCTCTCACACTCTCCTTCTCCCCCTCTCTCATTCTCCCTCCCTCTCTCCCTCTCTCTCTGTCTCTCTGTGGCAAGTGTTTGCATCCTGCGTCATCGCCCTGTCTGCTTGGAGGCCTGCCAGATAGGGGTGGGGGCGGGGGCTAGCTAAGGGTCAGAGGTAAACAGGAAGTCAGGCGATCCTTGCCACAGGCGGAAGGGGAGGGCTCAACAGAGCAGGAGTGGGAGGAGCTTGGAGAAAAGAGGGAGGAGGGAGTTGCTCTTGGATTGAGGGTGTCAGGAGCATGTGGGAATGCTGCCAGCCCAGAGTGAACAGTAGGTTTGAATCTATGTTCATTTATTCTTCATTTCTTTTCTCCCCTCTCTTGCCCGCTTCACCAAGGATGGAATGACTTTTTAAATTTTTTTAGTTGATATGTGTTGGTTGTTTTGCTAGTTGAAGAGGGTTTTTATTTTTGTTTTTGTCTGTGTTTATATGACTGAAATTAAGTTTTTCATTCTGATATGAGACAGCCTCTATGGCTTTGATTTGTGGATACAGCAATGAAAGCGGTTGTTACACAATTACACTGTTTTTGGATTTAGAAAGACCCTTGACAGAAGCGGCTTGCAAATCATTTAGAAACTGACTTTACTGTTGAGTTAAATTGAGTAAATTAGAAAGGGCATGAAGAGGGGACTGACCCTTTTACCCTTGATTTGCAGCTGGCATGAGAACTGTGGTGTTGTGGTAGGAAGGCAGGAAGAATTGACAGAAATATCTTGCTAGAAGAAATATGAATAAGGCTTGCTAGAGTGAAGCTAATAACTGTTAGTACTACAGTCTTCCTTTCCTTGTGTTTGATTTGATATATGCCTTTTGGTAGCACAGTGTGACTTTGAGAGATCTTAATGTCGGGCACATGGTCAACAGACATGGCAGTTGTCTTGCTGGTTTGTGTCAGTAGGAAATTATTAGATAGTTGCCATGGATCCCCGTGTTGTGCAGCGAGACTTTGTTTATTCTTTGTTCGGGTTACATTTTACGGTCCATTTTGGATGACAGCAAAACAGTTTCTCTGTTAACATCTAACATCTAGTGCAGGGGTTCTTAAGCTTGTTGGAGGTACCGAATCCTGCTGGTTTCATATGCTCACTCACCGAACCCTTTACTAAAAAAAAAAAAAAAAAAAAAAAAAGTTAAATTAAGATATAAGTACAGTATATGTTTTACTGGTGTATTTAATTAATTGTGCATTAATGTCACCTTTTTCAAAGAACAAAACCAAGACAGTGCATGAACTCACATGAAATTACCTACCTGCAAATCAGTGTGACTTCTGCTGTTGTTATTGAGAGACCAGTTCAGATATGCGTGGATTCACCTTGGAAAGTGCTACTCTTATGTCATTTTCACAACAAAGTCTGTTTCTTTTGCTTTCCATGCAGCTTAAGGACGTGTTCCTTTATTTTTGCCTGTGCGAGACTAGAGTTGCTCAACTTGACATTGCAAATCATGCAGAACACTGACTCCCATCACGTTCCGTTATACGGTACATGTAAATTCACGTTAATAATAATAATAATAATAATGGATTCGATTTATATAGCGCTTTTCTGGACACTCAAAGACGCTTTACATTGGATCCATTATTCATACACTCCTCATTCAGACTTCGTGATGGTAAACTACCTACGTAGCAAGACTGACGGAGGTGTTGCTGCCAATCTGTGCCTACGGCCCCTCCAACCACCAGCAGAACAATCACAAACATTCACACACCAGCGAGTGCCCCACTGGAGGCAAGGAGAGAAAAGTGTCTTGCCCAAGGACACAACGATAAATGACTCAGCGGGAGCGGGAATCACCCGAAACACCTGACACATTGTGTCGGGTGTTTTGTCTTGACCTCCGTCTCCGCCGAACCCCTGAGACCGACTCACCGAACCCCTAGGGTTCGATCGAACGCAGGTTAGGAACCACTGATCTAGTGTTACTCAACATGTTGTCTGCCTAGGTACAGTATCTTGTCAAAGGTACAGTATCAGTGTCAAAAAAGGCAAACTTAACACAACAAAATAATTATTGCAATCATGTTCTGTTCAAATAAATCCTGAGAATTTGTTTTTGGATAGTCTCTTTTATCTGTTATTAGTGATTCCACACATCATCAGTTCTACCAAAACGAACATGTGATGGTAATTTTCATGAATGAAGCATATCCACTCTTGAACAGGATATAATGGATTATATCCTAGGATTATGTGCCACTTATAAAAATAAGTGGCACATCAAAATCTTTCATTGAGAATTGTTTGCAATTTTATTCAACTAGTTTATTCCCCTTTTTTAACCACTTTTCTCACTTTTTTTAGCCCTTAACCAAACACAAGTACAGTTTATAAATATTGTAAGAAAGTGCTCAGTGCTTATTAAGCATTGTTTTATAGGAATGTGAGGAATTGGCAGTTAATATTGTAGTTTGATGAATTTGCAATAATTGTAAAAGTAAGTTAACAATAAAATAGGACAGCACTGTGGCAGTCATAAAATATCGTGTCTTCATGAAGATGAAGAAATAGAAAATTTTATATTTATACTTATATTTATACTAAAATATAACATTTTATTGTATCGTATCTGAATTGAATCAAATGTAAAGCTTGAATTTAATCTTTTTGAAATTTCATCTGAACACAATATTGTGCAAGAATTTGTACTTTTGGACATATATGGAGGTTGACATCAAAGGTCTGTCCTTGTCACCCCTCACACACATTATTATTTGGTATGCTGAAGGGTGATGGGGAAAACCTTCCAATCCCTGGAACCTACAGGTGGATCCTGGGAGGTGGAGGGTCAGCAGCAAATGCATTTGGATCTGCGGCAGCATTATCAGGGAGGCAGAAAACAGGAATTGCCTGACATTAACTAGGCCAGTTGGGAGGGTCTATTGTATGATTGTGAATGAAAATGAGTCATGTCATGTGCAGTAATCTATATGACTTGTCTTTGTTAAATGTACATTTCGTGGTCACCACTCCTGTAGTAATCCAGAGTCTGTAGCTAACAGGAGTTACCAGTTACAGTTTTTTTCAGTGGCTTACAAGCGTTTATCCAAACAGTAGTCACATTTTCAAAACTCTAAACACAGTTAGCACAGCATCGGTCTTTTAGGGCCGTACCATTCACACATTTCATGTTTCTTTCACACAATATGCAATCAATGAGCATATTTCCACAATGCTTTTATTTTCTTCACAGACAAGCTTCTTCTTCTTTTCCTTTCGGCTTTTCCCTTCAGGGGTCGCCACAGCGAATCAATTGCCTCCATCTAACCCTGTCCTTTGCATCCTCTTCTCTCACACCAACTACCTTCATGTCCTCTTTCACTACATCCATAAACCTCCTCTTTGGTCTTCCTCTAGGCCTCCTGCCTGGCAGTTCAAAACTCAGCATCCTTCTGCAAATATATTCACTTCTCTCTCCTCTGGACATGTCCAAACCATCTCAGTCTGGCCTCTCTGGCTTTATCTCCAAAACCTCTAACATGTGCAGTCCCTCTGATGTACTCATTCCTGATCCTATCCATCCTGGTCACTCCCAGAGAGAACCTCAGCATCTTCATCTCTGCTACCTCCAGCTCTGCCTCCTGTCTTTTCCTCAGTGACACTGTCTCTAGACCAAACAACATCACTGGTCTCACCACAGTTTTGTACACCTTTCCTTTCATTTTAGCTGAAACTCTTCTATCACACATCACACCTGACACTTCTCCACCCGTTCCATCCTGCCTGTACACGCTTCTTCACGCTTTTCCACACTCTCCATTGCTCTGGACTGTTGACCCTAAGTACTTAAATCCTCCACCTTCTTGATCTCTTCTCCCTGTAACCTCGCTCTTCCATTTGGGTCCCTCTCATTCACACACATGTACTCTGTCTTACTGCGGCTAACCTTCATCCCTCTCCTTTCCAGGACAAACCTCCACCTCTCTAGCTTCTCCTCCACCACTTCCCTACTCTCACTGCAGATCACAATGTCATCTGCAAACATCATAGTCCATGGAGATTCCTCTCTAACCTCGTCTGTCAGCCTGTCCATCACCATAGCGAACAAGAAGGGACTCAGTGCTGATCCCTGATGCAGTCCCACCTCCACCTTGAACTCCTCTTAACAGACAAGCTATACCTCCCAAACAAAATTATGGATTGTTTTTTTTATAATTTACGAATGTTAACACAAAACATCCCATAATGGCAAGAACAATACAAACCTTAGATACAGTATAAAAACCTCTGCTTCTGCAATGATATCAGTGGCATATTCTAGTGTTAATAATTCATATGTAAATATATTAGTGTGAACAGGCCCTGAACACACACTCACACACACAGGGGTCCTGTTCGCACGCAAGGGGGTTTAGAGTGGCGGGCAGCTCCTTTATGGTGAGCCCAAATGAGCAACTTGTAAGGGGGGACAGCACCTTGCTCAAGGGCACTTCGGCAGTGCTCTGGAAGTGAGCTGACACCCACTACCCACTGTCAACTCACAATCCAGGTATTTTTGGGTGGGAGCGGGAATCGAACCGCCAATCTTGGAACGTTGGACGACCCACTCTACCACTGAGTCACTGCCCCCCCATCGACACACAGCTGATCACTGCCAAGGGTGGATCCGGCATACCAAGAGGTTCTATCCCAGGTGCATCGCCTTGGATGATATCAGAGATCGTAGAGATTAGAGACAGTAATTTTGTGTTCTTTTATGTAAAGTGTGTGTACGGAAAAAGATGTATTCTATTTTGAAATGAAGAGTTAGTTTTTATTTAACAAGATGTGTTTTTGAGAAGAAAATTAACCATTTGGTCAATTGTGGTTTCTAGGTGTGAACTTGTGTTAAAAGTTTAGAAAAAGTATTTGAAGTCTGGGTAAGCGCTTGCTAGCGACTGAAAAAAAACTGTAATAGGGGTTAGTTTCACAACATGTACAATTTGCCCATCAGTCCCCAGAAATGTTCTACATCATTTTTGTCAATATTATAGCTATAATGACGTCAGTGTATTTTCACTCATGCTTGTTGGTTTTATTTGACTCAAAGATTACACAGAATTTATTTAATGGATTTAATGAAACCTGTTGAAATTTGGGAGTGGGATCACAGCAAAGTGGTGATCTCATGAATTTGTCTCATATTCTTTAAGATTGGAAATTTTAATGGATAGGATGAGCAGCAAAGAACTTTCAAATTTGGGTAAGGGTCAATTTGCACCGTAACACACTGTTTCTGGTCATTGTTCAGTGTCTTTGATCAGGAATTGCAAGAGTGAACTTATAACTGTATTTTACAGTTTGGGTCTGAATTGTGATTGTTTTGGTGGTACATGTGGCCAAAAAATCTGTGAATTGCAACTTAATATTTTGAGTCATCACATTTATGAACCTGAAAAGTTGGAGCTCTAATTGAAAATGTCTTACAAAGTTATACAGTGATACAGTGTGGGTTCCTGTTGAATATTTTATCATTTGTAGCAGGGTTTTATGGAGCTACATCTTGCACTTCTGTCACATGTCTGTCAGTATACATGTTTGAGACACAGGCTTTTATTTTTCCTATCATGAAGACCTGGTTCTGTTAATTTTTAGGGTCATGTATTACCTCCACGGAGGTAAATGTTTGTTTTTGTGAGTTTAAATGTTCGCAGGAATATACAGTAACTTCTTGATGGACTTTCATGATTCTTGTTGGGAGGGACGTACGTACATAGCAAGGAAGGAGGAGCTGGCCGGTGTCCAGATGGAGTGAATTCGCAATTTAATTTCACTTTCTGTAACATACCAAGACAGGATTTGTTCCACTTTTTCTTCCATACTGTATAAAATGTACGGTATTTGTCTTGGTTAAAATTTGTTGAAGGCATGGAAATGTTTAGAACCTATTAAATATTGGAGTGAATTTGGATAAAGAGGCAGACTCAGGAATTATTTTTCACTTTAGTGAACATCAAAAGATACAGACCAATTACACATAATCTGCTTGAGTCGGTTGGGGATATTAACCATGAAAGATATAATCACATTTTTGGAGCTAAGTTCTAAAAAAATAAAAAAGAATAAGAAAAAACAACATATGTGAAATTAAAAAAAAACTTTCCAGAAATAATAACTATCAAACTAATGACATCATTGTGATTCTGCATTCTGAGGATTGTGATGATATGATATGATAGTCAAACTACAACATATTACAAGATTGAGAGGCCTCTTTGGAGGTTTTAGCTCTCTGAGTTATCACCCCTAATTTCCCTCTGTCCGTGGTTCTAAGATGCTGTGGCCTGTAGGAGGAGAGATAGAAAATGTAAGTTGATGATGAACATGGGTAGAGATGCGACCAACACCCAGACTACCATTTCAAATAGCATAATCTAGTCAAGAGCCAATTCATGGACATCCCATTAGATTTGTAGTTCAGACCTGCGGATAAACATTTAACCTGCTGTGACCTTTTTTGATTGAGTCTTCTTTCACTTCAGTAGGAGAAATACAGTTTAACTGATGTACAATGATGCAACTGTTGATAAAATTTCACTTACACAATATATGTATAACATCTTTCTATTGGCAGTCATGTGATACCGTGCGTGCATTCTATTGGCTGACGGCATCCGCAAGTGTGCAATGTTCCGTGAGTCTCGGACTTACGTGAGACACAAAAGTGCTTAAGAGTGTGGGAAAAGGTCATACAGGTAGAAGGTTGTGTAATATCAGTATGGGGAGGGTTCATCAACATTTAAGTTACCGTAAATAAAAAGATAAATAGTGCGTTGTTCTATCACGGAATTCGTTAATCACGTGTGGTTCCTGGAACGAAATACCCGCTAGGAACGAGGGCGCACTGTATGCAGTAATTAAGGCTATTTTACTTTACTTGTATTTGATGTTTTTTTTTCTTTATTCACTTGGATAGTTTGATCATTGATAGATGGAGTTCTGTGGGTTTCATAACCTGACAAATTAAAAGCATTTATGTTTTAACAGAGAAACAAGCAAACATATTTGTAACGTTTGTAACTTGAATAAGTAATAAATTTTATTATTTAACATTAAGGAGTAGTTACATTTAGTTACATTTATAAGTTACATCTGGCCCTTTGAGGACAGCTGTTATGCTAATGTGGCCCTATGTGAAAAATGAGTTTGACACCCCTGCCCTAGGAGAAATTAGTAGCACACTCTAGTGTTAGTAAGTCACATATGCATATATATACTGTATATGTTGTGTACACTCCCCTGTAACACACACACACACACACACACACACACACACACACACACACACACACACACACACACAAGGGGCCTGTAAGCATTCAATGGGAGGTAGGGTTGCAGGCAGCTCCTGCTTGGAGCTGGAGAGTTGACACCTCCCTGTCAGCTCACACAGGTTGCTGGACGGGAGCGGGAATTGAACCGCTGATCTTGGAAACATTGGACGACCTGCTCTACCGCTGAGCCATTGCCGCCCCTTCTTGTCATATTTCGCGCAATTATTCAGTGTTTCTATTGAACAGAGACAAAAGGAATTACAATGAAATACAAAGATATGATTAAAAAATAATTTCAAAGCAAAGACAACAAATTTCGGACTAGAAAATATTTATTCAAACCATACATGTCAATATAATGAATTTCCATTTTTCCAAAAATAAATGAGATACATTTGAATTTCTTTAAGTCTTTACTAAAAAAAAAAAAAAAAAAAAAAAAGAAGATATTTAGATACATGGATGCGAAGTGCACATTCCCTGCTTGTCAGAAGCAGACTACCTTGAGGAGGCGACTCTGGTTTTATTGGCTTTGCTTTCATGAACAGCAGTAGCTTAACTCTCCATCAGTTACTATGTCATCGTTTTCTGCTCTCCGTACGCTCTCTTCACCATCTCACAGCTTGACAGTCACCCTGTTTGACATAATGATTACTGAATTGAGTTAAGATGCATGATATTATTATGTCCAAACCAGAAACAATTTAGGTTCACAGATAAATTTGACAGTTTGCAGATTAGATTGTCAATGAACACATTGTTGATATCTGCTTGTTAGGACAACATGTGGAAAGTTTCTGACTAGTTTATAAAGCTTATAAAGCTTTTTTTTCAAAAATGTGAAAATCTGCACTTGATCTACAGGAGGAAGTTGGACTAAAAGTTTTTGTTTTTCAATTGATTTGCATTAATTAATGCACTGATTTGCAAGTATTAACTCTTGAAGATTTTCAGGTTAAGTGTTGAGTCTTAATACGTAAACTTTAAAAGCCCTAATTTTTTTTCTAATTTGTATTTGCTAATCAAATAGGTATAGTTAGTCTGCTTGATGTGCTCGGTGTTGGGTGAGAGGAATCATATGTGGCTGTTCTTTCCAGCTGGAATTTTCTCCATAGACTCCTTCCTCACTGTGAGCATAAGGTTCAGATGAGTGGAGGGAAAAAGTACTCACTTCATCATATTCTGAAGGCTGCATGTCGACTAAGCACTCGCTCTGTCTGGCTTGTCTGCAGATGCATGTTGCCTGTGTGTGTGTTCCTTTTTACGTAGGCTTTGGCTCTAGTCTCACTTTGCACTGTTTCAATAATGAAGGAGTTGTAAAGGTCTGGCAGTAAGCCACTTGCTGAATTCCCCTCCATCTCACCCTCACTCTCTCCTCCACTGCCCTTGTTTTCAGTCCCTGTCTGACTCTCTCTTCGCATCCTAAGAGACCTCCTTTTAGTTCCACTCTGCAGTTTGTACCAATGTTCCCATTGATGAGTGGCGTCACCCTGCTTGCTTGTTTTGCGCATGCAGTTCAGCTTCACATTACTGACGTCTGACCTGCTGTGCGATGTTGTGCTCAGAGGCAGAGTCACCGCGTCATTACTCAGAAGAATATCGGTTCAAAAAAAAATAGAGAGCCTTAAAACGAAAAAAAAAAAAGAGACTTTTTTAATGCACCATAAATAAAAGCCTTTAGCTGTTCAATATATAAAGCCCATGTAATTTCTGTGGGACATATGAATCACAGTACCTACAAACTTGTCACTTCCTTAGATGCCACCTGTTCTGCTTTTAAGCCAACTTATTTTCTTGCTCTTGATAGCAGAGCATCAAATCAAAGGAATTATCTATTACTGTTAAAGAAGTTAAGATACAATTTTAGAATTTTAATGACAAAGCAAAATAGTTTAAAACCCTTTTTTTTTTCTCATTGGATTGTTGTTGCTACAACTGCAAGAAAAAAATAGCACTTAATTGTAAAGATTTGGGACCCAGATTTAAAATTCTTCTTTTACATGTCATGGTGGGTGTTTCTGGTACAGTTTGGACCTGTTACAGCTCTCTGTTTAGTTTTCTTCTGCATTGAAACATTAGTGTAGGTCCAGTCTTTTCAAATTTCACCCTCAGATTAGGTGGTTTGGTCAATCTGGGTAAAATTGACAGAACCTTTCTGATGACCTGACTACTCGTTTTTCTTGACCTGCCGGACTTACCTGTAGTTTTACAGCTGATGGTAAACTCATGGTATGTGATGGTTACACAGATTACCTTTATCTTGACAACCTTCAAACAAGTTTTTCTGAAGCATATGTTTTTTGATATACAAGAGCCTTGCATTTTCAAAGTCTCAACACGTGTTTAAATGTACAATTCCACCACTGCTCTGTCAGCTTGTAATTAGAACGGGCATCACTTTTGTTTCTTGATGACTTCTTGCTTTCGCTTTTGCTTGGGTATACTTGCTGGGCTGTATTTTCATTAGTCACACTGTAACTAATGAAAAGGCCAGATGCTGTAGTTGAAACTATTACTAGTTTATGTCAGTCATGGATTTTGATTGAATCAGTCTTTGGCTGTAAAGGTAAACAAACCTGTGTAGGTCACAACTATTTTTATGGGTCTTCGCGTGACAGTGAGTGTCACGAAGACACCAGCATAAACAAATACACAAAACTCAGATTAATATCACTTTGTTTTTATGCTTTTTTATCTCTTTAGAACTCATTCAGGTAGCTGATACATAAAGGTGATAGCAGATTTATTCTCCGTCTCTCCCCATTCCCATGTTTCTCAGCTCTCTCCCCTCAGAGTCACCCCCTAGTGTTCACTTCTGTCTTTGCCAGATGAGGAGGTGCAACATGCTGGGGCCTTCAGCACTTGAGGGGGATTTGTTCATATTCAGAATATGGTAGCAATGGACATGGGTGTTTAACTTGATTAAATACTAACTTGATTAAATACACAATCCAGTTAACTGACTGCATTACAGGAGCTGATTGGCTGTGATAGTTAATACTTGTTGGATTTGAGTTGAGGAAAGGAGGTGGTTTTATTTTCAGTTTGTCTTTGTGTGTGTGTGTGTGTGTGTGTGTGTGTGTGTGTGTGTGTGTGTGTGTGTGTGTGTGTGTGTGTGTGTTTGTATGTTTACTATAAATATCTGGGACAGATGTTGCGACACAGTGTTGTATCTTCTGAGGTCAGCTGCAGCTGTCAGGGTTGAACTTTGCTTCCTTCTCCTTTTGAATTTTTAGTTTATTCTATCATTAACTCTGAAGATGCAAACTGCTATCAATGTCTGTGTCACACTCCGTGCTCTGAACTGACAGTAAGTAAAATACACAGACTGTTCACTAAAGGACAAAAATGTCACCCCCTAGGACCCACATTATGGTTGTTGAAATAATTTTCAGGAGTTTAATTTTCTCACTATTCAAATCCTTTACTGAACAGGGAGTTAAAATATTCTGTATCTAGCTTTGAATTAATAACTTGAAATGTAACCATGAACTACATTACAGTAATTACAGTTTGGCCACTGGGCAGTTAAGCCATATCTGCCCCTTAAGTGCCAACATACAGATGATGTTTGGATGCAAATATTTTTTTCCTGATTGAATTTATTTAACATTGGATGATTAAAAATCACCTTTGTGTACACGATCACAGTAATGACATTTAAAAAAAATATTAAAATATATTTTATTTTCTTAAACCTGCACATAAAGTGAACTTCTTTATTATGTTGAGCTTTAGAACTCGTTGTTTTATCAGGCTTGTTGAGGGTGTTCGGTCACAGTGGAGCTGAGACTGAAGCAAAAATGCACTGTAAGACTTTCAACAGCTCCTCTAGAGGCGACTACGCTTGGCCCAAACTGCTGTTACTCTTGGCCCTAATAAGGTATCATTAATGCATCGCGTTGTATTTAATTGGGTGGGGAACCATTGCTGTGCATCATGTCCCCTTTCATTTATCAATGTTGTCACTGCCTCACACTCCAGCAAACTGGCTGCAAACTAGCCTGTAGCTGTAGCCCTAATTAGCTGTCGTTTTTCATTCCTAGACGTGGAAGTGCAATCTGCTAACTATATTTCATTATAAAAGCCATAGGTAAGGGATCTGTTGATGTGGATGAGATATTGTTTTTGTGAAAAACATTAAAGGTCAGTAGTAATTCTAGTAAACAGCACTGAGGAGTATGTCAAGGATGCGTGGGAAAAATAAGCTTCAGTCAAGGTTGGAGGTGAAGGTGATGATGGAACTGTTATCCTCCTACCACAAAAGAATAGAAACTCTCCATCTTTTTGTGTGTGTGTGTGTGTGTGTGTGTTTGTGTTTGTGAGAGAGAGTGAGTAAATGTCGTTTTCATGAAAACGGTCAAAGGTATGCCAAATTTCGCAGAGAAATGGGGTTGGAAATCACTGATGCCGTTGATGCTGAAAGAAATATTGTTACTGGAGCCTGAAGTTCAAAGCACTTGTTGCACTGTGTTGCAAATGGACCAAATGTTTGCAGGCACCATCAACCATAGTCAGCTTTACTATTGTACTGTAGACTGAGTTTTAAAATCACTGTTCTGTTATTGAGTTCTGGCCCTTGATTAGAGGTTTGCACAAAAAATCACACTGATCATCAGCCATTAGTTATACTGTACATATCCCTGTCCAACAACTGCAGCATTATCACAATCTCACAAGGTAGCTACTCAGACCCCTGACTTTTGAAGATTTGTGTTACCTACTTCAGCAGCATTGCAGCATTTAACATTTATTATGACACTTTCACTGCATCTCAGATTTTAAAATTATATATATGTTATATATGGTCCTCAATGAGATGTAAGTTTCATCACATCGAGGACAAGGGAGAGCGAGAGGCAAGTGTCTCTCATGAGCTGTGTGTCTCGTGAGCTGTAGTCATGTGAGACCGTACACGCATGCTATTGGCTGGCAGCATCCGTGTGTGCACTGCGTTCCAAGACTCACGGTTCCTCCTGCAAGTTAACAAAAGTGTTTTAAACAGTCTAGAAGAGTGTGGGGGGAAAGGTAATGCAGATATAAGGTGGTATGATATCAGTATGTGGAGGGTTCATAACCATTTAAATTAGACATAAATGATAAAATAAAAAATTTGGTAGCGTATATTGCGGATTTTTGTTTTTTTGTGGGTGGTCCTGGAAAACATTAACCACAAGTAATGAGGGATTACTTTCAGTGTTTGCTGTTTTGTGGTAGTGTTATAGAAGAGGGCATCATATTATTCCATCACATCATTCATTGGGGGATATCATGTCATCCATCTATCTGTTAATAATTCTACCTTTGGCATAATGCAGCAAACAAGTACAAATGGTAGTTTTTGGTGTTTTGGCATTTTTATGCATTTCACAAGAGGGGCCTATAGGTTTTGTTTTCTTTCTGTATGTCCTCAAAAAAAAAAAAAAAGACTGGAAGGAATTTACTGAAATTTTACCCATGCTTTCCAAGACCCAGAAAGATTTTATTCACATTAAGGTTTTTTTTTTTTTTTTTTCAAAAGTACCACCATTTGCACTTGTAGACAATTTTTTTTCATGCTTTGGTTAAAAATATCCATTCATTAATTTATATTACCCACTTCGTCCGCTGTCGTGGGTTGCGGGATTGCTGGAGCCTATCCCAGCTGACTGAGGGCGTGAGGAAGGTTCACTCCAGGCGGCAATGCCAGTCCCCTGCGGAGCCGCATATAGGACATACAAACCTGCACACACTCACATCTACAGACGATTTGAGACTGGCCAGTTAACCTGAAGCAGATGTTTTTGGAGGTGGGAGGAAGCTGGAGAGCCCGGAGAGAACCCATGCAGACACGGGGAGAACATGCAAACTCCACACTGAGCGGGACTCGAACCCATGACCGCTTTGTTGTGTGGCAACAGCGCTACCCGCTGCACCACCGTGCTGCCCCCTAAAAAAATATTCAATTTGGTCTGTTAATAAGATGACATGTTTGTGTGTACTCTAAATTGTATACCTTCAGCCACCTGGCCTGTTCAGAAGTAATTTTTATTTTTTGTTTACATGTCAATAACTCGTACTTTAAAAAAAAAAAATATATATTCATAGTTGAAGTGCATCAACTGTGTTCTTTGTCTGAAAAATTGTATATTTGTAGTAGAAGCAATACAACATGTATCATTTTAGTTTCCATGGGTATCATTTTAACATTTAGTTCTAACTATGTTCTAATAGAACTCAAAGAACTTATTTTTACTCAAGTACACCCAAATACTTTAATTTTGGAGGACGTCCGTACAGAATGCTTGTATATTTATACCCCTGCCAAGAGGAGTCTATCAGGTCGATCCACATATCAGATATTGGTGGACAGAAAGACATTTCACATATTCTTTTGCAGACCTTTATCACAGTAGTTGTCTGCATAAGTTTACCTTTAAGTAAAATGTGTTGTTATTATTATTATTATTATTATTATTATTATTATTATTATTTCTATTTGGATTGGTATTATTGTTATTATTCCTAAATTTGTTTTTGAATGGTTTCTTTCTGCTCATTTTTACAATTATGGACAAATTTGACCATTTTATATTCTCATTCTTTAATAGAAGATATTGTCTATCCACATCAGCCCAATTGCATTTTTCCAGCAGCCCTTATGTGTCCATGAGCACAAATTGTCTAGTTAAATTTGGTACTCCCACTTTTAAGGAGTCTGCAAGGACTTGCTGTTTGACAAGAAGATTGATTAAAATGGCTCCCTAAATGCATCATTTATGCACAGTCTTACAGATACTAAAAATTAATTTGCTAGTCAGCTGTTAATTTGTGAGTGCTATGCTGTGCCGGAGCTGACTCTCAAGTGTGAGGTGTCAGCCCACCACAAATCACTTTTGAACCTCAAACATGAGTTTGAAAAAAAAACTGAAACACTCAATTTAAATGCAAGGAATTCCACATCAGGTGTTTTTTGAGATCAAAAGGTATATTTTGCCATTCTGTGTACCGTGGATAACTGGACCATTAACACTGGGGGGTATTTTATCCCAGCTGGCTATGGTTATAATCAATTGTACGAGTGGCAGCTAGAGATGGACGCTGAAGCGCCAGCGGTTGCAAACCATCTTTTCAGTCATCTCTCAGCTCTCATTTCCCTAATGGTGAGTTAGTCGGGGCCCTTACGGTGGTACAGGCAAGCAATGAGAGCAGTGGTGCTCTAATACACTCCCTTTGATGAGGAAGTAATGGAGTGTTCAGAGACAAACACCTGTGCCTCTCTAGTCGCCCTACATCCCTCTATACACACACACACACACACACACACACACACTGGCTTCCTTTCACTAACACGGCTATATTATTCTCCTCCTCTTCCTCTTCCCTCCCTCTTCTGTCCTTCATGAAAGCCACTCCCCTTACACAGAACTGCAAAGCTTATTTGCATATTAACTGTTTAGTTGCCATGGATTTGTGGCTTTGTGCCATGTGATCACTGAAGCATATTGTATGTTGTGTTGTTGTGTTGGCTCTTAAACTCGACATAACAATCAAGACAAAAATAAGTAATTATTATGTCCTATGAAACCAAACCTTTAAAGCACCACGATTGTCTTGTCTAAGATACCCATCAGTCATGTGATTTTTTTTTAGCTGTCAACACATTAGTTTAGGGATTCAGATATTACATTATTTTTTTATTTTACTAAAACAGGCCTTAAATGAGATTTAATGCCCATCTCACTGTTGTTGTGTAGTTCTAGTCAATAACACCCCGCCCCCCCGATTTGACCTTGGTGATAATTATCAGACAGATGATTTGTTTAAATTGGGGAGGACGTTGTTGCTCAGCACTTTCGAAGCCTGCATGGTCTGCCTCTGAGTCCAAACTCCAAGGCCCTAGCCAGCCTGGCCGGTGGATCGGATTCCTGCTTCTGCACACATGTGGACAGGACAGCCATTGTCGTGCGCACGTCAGCCTCTGTGGGACACAGGATGCTGAAAAATAAAACAAAACCTAACAAACATACACACACACACACACACACACACGCAAAGTGAAAGAATGTCACTAGCATACTGGTTATTCCACTGATTGTGTAACCTCCCCCACCTCGACTGAGACTCATGTCAATACTACTCTAGTTGGACGCTTACACATATCATTATTTAGGTTTGCAGTCTTGTAACCAGCACTCACAACACATTTTGTTTTTTGAAGACATTGTGGAAGATCCCCTGCAATATCTTACTTGTTGCAACTAATCTCTTAAAATGAGTTTCACCAGTGTGCCTTTGTGTTTTGAAATGCTGTGTTTGTTGAATTGATGTGGTCATAAGAGTATTCACAATCAGCAAACACAACGTTGTGCGAAGCTGCGTGAAAAGTAAAAAGATCTTGCAGTAAATAAGGTATAGAAATGGATTTAGTGTCATTTGGTAATTCAGGCTTGATCCAGCACTGCTGTGCTCTGTACCTGGCGCAAGGCCAGCCATGTGTGTCTGCATAAATGCTAGTACCATGTGGCACTGGGTGCACATGGTCCCTGTATAATTCAATCAAGAGTCCCCTGACGGGTGCACAGGAAAATTTTTTGAACACATCTCAGTTTGTCCTCTTGGATTTGTATTTTCCCCAAGGTTAGAGTCGATGAGTATTTTTGGCTTAGGAAGGTTTCTTCCAGAAGGAGTGACCCAGAAGCATTGAATGACAGCCATGCTAAGAGCTGCTTGAATTCACTGCATGCTGAACAAAGGTGCTTCCTTTCCAAGGATATTCCTGAAAAGACAAGAGATAAATGTTGTAATTCTTTCCAGTGGCTAAATGTAAGAAATGCGTCTCGGATTCCCTCACGAACGTCATAATATTACACGTCTGCAGTCTTTAATAGCAACTTAAATTTACAATCACATCGACATTTCATAGTCATTATGCAATAGCAGATGTGTAGGTGTAACATTCCCGTCTTTGAATATTGCTATTGTTCTAATACAGTTATCTTTATTTGTTGGCAACCAAAATTCTTGAACAGTAACATTCTACATGTCAGAGCAGCCACAGTAATTACAAGGTCAATAGCACATAATTTATGCATGAAAGCTGCAAGGAGATGACGAAGGAGAGGCAGGTCCTGGATGTGGGCAACAGTTGTGACCCACAACTACTACATCATTATAATAACACCATAATGCAGCACATTGATGATACAGGCTGTCCATAAAGGATATAATGCAGATTAATTTGTCTGTACGCTCTACTGATAAACTACACAATAGGTTAAGATTAGTCTTTGTGATTAAATAAAGTGTTTCTCTTCTGTCCACATTCTCAAGTTTCCTTGCTCTATATGTGCTTTGCTTCTACATTACACTTGGTTTTTATTATTGTCCTGGCATGGACTGCTTCAGCCTTCTTCTCATTGGGGTGTCCCTGTTTGTATAACCTGAATGGTGAAAACATACATGAAGATGCCCATCTGTTGCATGTTATAGTTTCACAACGGCTGGTCATACACTTGCATAACTTAGCGTGAAAGCAGTCCGATTCTGGAGTTGTCTTTATCTGACGTCTGGAAGGGTTTCATTGAAGATAAAGTCAATATATTTGGGAAACGACAATGGAATGTACTCTTCTAACTGAACCACAGCTGAAGAATCATTGCAGGGTGACCAGGCTTTGACTTTGCAACGGAATTGAGTTTACATCAACATCTGTTAGTTTCTCTACTCTTTTATTAGGAATTTATTCTTAGCCCTTTGGAAGTTTATCCACATTCTCATCTAGAAATTCTGTATGATCCCGTTCCATAAATAAATCAGCAGCATTGACAGTAACCCACATGTCGACAGTCTGTAGTGTGGGTGAAATCCAGTACGTTGGGGGTTAAGTTGTGAAAGTTAATGTAATAACTGCTAGCACCATCTGCTGGCCTACTTCCTTACAAAGAGAGAGAGCGAGAGAACGAGCGAGTGCATGACAGGGAGAGAGAGAGAGAGAGAGAGAGAGAGCGAGTGAGAGTGGGAGAAAAAAACGAGTCTGGGTTTAACGACATCTCTAATATTCATGCTGATGCATTTTGCTGCTTTGTGCTTTCATTTTCCGCCGCTCTGCCTGCCAGAGTCTCAACCTTACCTCACACACCCCAGCCAGGGAGAGAGGAGGGCAGCGAGGGAGAAGGAGAAAATAGACAAGTGGGGTAAAAAAAAAAAAGGAGGAAAAATCAACTGGCCAAACAAGCAGGGAAGCTACCACAAAAAAAACCTTTTTGTGTAATTAAAGGAGTAACATACCTTATCCTGGCCGGTGAAGAAGACTGAGGAGAGGCACTAAAGTGGAAACGGCAGAGCAGAAAGAGACAGAACGACCAAGAAATAAGAGGGGGGAAAAAAAAAAAAAAGACAGAGAGGTAAAAGCGTGTGCACGCGAAAAAAGCAGGCGGAAAGAGGAATCAATGAGAGGGGAGGAGAGAGGAGGCAGGGGAAGGCAACTCTGACACACATGCACTGAGAGAGCGAGGGAGACTTGGGTGAAGCCGGACGACAACGAAGAGACACATGGAGGCAGAATGAAAGCTTCCTGGACTGCCACTCACCTCCTCTACTGCCCACGGAACTGCTCCCTCATCACCCTGTGAAGAGACGAGTGAGGGTGGGAGGAAGAGAGAGAGAGAGAGAGAGAGAGAGCTCCCATGCGCTCCTCTTGAGCCCTGCCCGCTGGGGGAGGAGGAGACGAACGGCTCCAGCACTCTTGCACTGCCTGAGGAAGACGAGCTGACCAGAGAGGAGGAGGGGAGGTGAACCAGGAGAGAGAGAGAGAGAGAGAGAGAGAGAGAGAGAGGGAGGGGGGGGGGGGGACACGCGGTTTTCTAGGAAGAGGTGAGAGAAAACGACTGTTGAAAACAAAAAAAAACAAAAAAGAGTGAATTTGTTTTCCAAGCGAAAGCGTGAACGATCAGAGAGAGAAAACCCGGCGAAAGGGCAAGGCTTTTGTTAGCCGGTTGGAGAGGGGGAGGAAAGAGGAAGAAAAAAACAAAAAAAAAACACAAAACCACCATGTCTACAGTGAAGAGGCCAAGAGGAAGGGTAAGTGAGCTGCTCTGAGAACAGGGTGGGAGGAGGGACGAGGGGGGAGGAGGGGCTGACAGGAACTGAACAACCTTCTCTGCTACTGGCTCATGCTGCACTGCCGCCATCTTGAACTCATTGCTGCTTTATTTTCCTTTCCTCTACACTCATTTACTTTGCTGAGCGAGACCTTATCAAGGCGCTCGACTTTCGTAGGGCTTCTGTATCCCGCCCCCACCGCCCGATTGCTCCATACATCCCTTGACGTCTCGCTCCAAACTGCCTGGCGCTTTAGTTTGTGTACAGTGCTTGTTGTGTGTGTGTGTGTGTGTGTGTGTGTGTGTGTGTGTGTGTGTGTCCTCCATGTGTTGAACCTGTCAGTCACCAGAGAGCTCACTCCATGTGGGGAACGAGGGGTAAAGCTGGCCGACCCAGTTGGATCTTACTGTACATTTTCATGGGCTGTAATTGACCTGAGCGTTTTTGTGGGACGAGAAAGAGATTGAAATCACTGCAGCGCTGGCAGGCTGTAATTTCAGTTATTTATAGATGTATTACACAGCTGCAGTGCCCTCAGTTTTGGTGCATTTTATCTATTCTCCCCCCTCTCTCTCTTTCTCTCTGGTAGGCTGTATGTATTTTTTCTTCCTTACACTCCTTCTTTCATGTTCTTCTGCTCTTAAGCAGTACTTTCAACCCCTCCCCCTCTTTTTTTCTTTTTTTTTTTTTTTTTTTTTTTTTTTTTTTACAATTTACTTGTATAAGAACATTCCAGCATGATCCAGTAAATTTCTTCCTAATAGCCTTAGCAGCATTGCTCACGTGAAAATCATAATGCGTCTCTTGTGTTTGTGTGTGTGTGTGTGTGTACAGTTTTTTCCCCCCCTTCTTTCAAATACATGGCTGGCTATTCTCTCTCTCCCCCTCCCCATGTGTTGGAGAGGTTCAATCTTATTCTCTTTATTTAGCTGGCTGGGTGGGAAAATAAGCGACTGACCGCGCCTGGGCTCCACAGGCAGACGCAGTGCTTTTTTAGATTAGGTCATCCATTTCTGGGTTACCTTCCTGTTGGGCTCAAGGCTCTCCACAAGGTGCTTGTGTAGGCATAAACCACCATCACACATCTATTATTCATAAATTATCATGTATCAGACAAGCTGGATTATTTATGTCTGTAGGGCTTGCTGTAACCGGCTACATTGAGTCAGTGTTTACAATACCTCTTCATGGTGTAACTGACTTGAAAGATTGTCGTTTGCATGAGGCTCAGAGTTTTTATGTCATTTGATTTCACAGTCCTCTCCACCTGATCCAAATAATTCCCTTGGGGAAACACTGGCCTTTGTCATGCTGAAGGTCTGTGGATAGATTTTACATAAGAAGCTCAAAGTTGAAGCAAGTTCCGTGTTGAGTCAGATAGACCCACGTCTACCACCAGTATCTGAGATATCTGAGGGGCTAGCAACAGCTTCTGCGGTTCTCACAGCCCCCAGAAGGTTGTGTTTTTCGGAATGAGTGGTACTTGCAGTTGTCAAGTACTATCATCATCGCATTATGATCTCTGCATCATGTGATATAGTAATTTCATTAAGGGTTTGCAGTGGTTAACTATAGCTCCTGTTCCATATTTGATAACCCCCCCCCCCTGTACTTATTATACATTAAAATGGTGTCTCAATCTTCATTTTCTTTTAAAGGAAAACAAAGCACAAGTAGTACCAGTGAGCTGTCTGACTCATTAACGGACTTGTTCTGTTAGAGCAGCCTTGGAATTTGTGTCTTTTTTTACTATAATATCATCGGTCCATGTAACGTTAAAACAGTTCAGTTCCTCATCTTCATGTTGTCACAGATAAAGACCAACTTTAGCAGGTGGATGCAGTTGATGTCAAACACAGCTAGAACATATTTTCTGGTATGAATATGTGACTATGAAGAAATTAGTAATGATTAGTTTGAAGAGTATACTTCCTTAGCAGAAAAGTTGTCAATGTGTTTAAACTGAGCTAATGCAGACTGAACATTTTCTTCTTTATAAGGGAATCTTCTAAAATTATACTATTGTCAACATGTTTCAGCCTCTTAACTCAGCCTTAAAGGTCTTATCTTTGTATATTAGGTGTTTATCTCACAGGTTCTTCTTTTCCCATATAGCACACCATCTGTTTGGCTTAGTGTCATCTAAAATCAATTACAATATGTTTTTACCACTGTATATTTTCCTTTTAAGAGGATCTTTACTCTGAGTGTGGATTACCATTGTCTTTATTTTTATCTCTCTTTTCTTAGCCTCGAAAGAATGGCAATGGTCCCAACAACCAGTTGCGAGTTCTCAGTCCCCCAATGAAGAGCAGCTCCTCGTCTTCCTCGTCTTCCTCATCTTCTTCTTCTTCATACGGCTCCTCATCAGAGAAGAGGACACCACGGAGGACGCATCATCAGATGGAGTCAAATTTACAGGAAAAGCAGGAAAAGGCAAACAGGATAATATCAGAGGCTATTGCTAAGGCCCGGCAGCGTGGAGAAAAGAACATTCCCAGAGTTATGAGCCCTGAGAGCTTTCCCAGCTCATCCTCGCAGTATAAGACCCACCGTGACCGTGAGCACAAAGGAAACGGCAAGGCAAGGCTCAAAGAGAAGGCTTGTAGGAAGGCCTGCATTGTACCCTCGTCTAAGCCCAAGCAGAAGGCCAAGATCGGGTATGTAGTCACTGCACACTGCTATTCAGTAAACTGCTGAAATACACGCTGTTGAAATAATCAAGACCAGCTTTAAAAGGTCCACCTACTCAAAGGTAAACATTTAACACAGTGAAAAGACAGCCATAAACTTAATTATTGTTGCAACTTATAAATCTCTTAATAAAATGTTTTATGCAGGTACAGTAGTCCTCGAGATACGAACATTTGACTTATTAACAACTGCACACTGCAACGTCCGACAACTGTAGTTGCCCATTCTGCCGCAACCCACGCCGAGCAGCATAGCACGATCACCCCATCGATTAAGGTTTCACGTCATGTAACAATACGTCAGCAAATATAAGACCAAATGAACACACTGAACACAGACTTTCCTGTTGATGCATCATCTGCATCGACAATGATGCAACATCTATCGATGCATCATTTTCACATCTCTGCGAATTTCTGATCAGTTAACAAACACATAATGAATTTATGTGCACGGGGACGTTTGCGAGCATCGAGGCTGTGGACAAGTTAGGTTGAGAGGATGACCCCCCTGTTGGAGCTAAGTGATGGGGAATAGTATTTTCATATTTAGACTAGTAATGGCATTTAAATGACCTCAAATGGCAATTATAGATTGAAGTTTAACAAATAATGTATATCAAATGGTATTTTGTACCAGAGGATTTGCCTTCTTTAAGGGTTGGAGTTGAATGGAACCTTGGCTGAAGAAAGTACCCTGTACAGATGTGTACAATAATGAACATCATCTAGTTGAAATGTGTCAGTATCTATCTGTGTGATGAAAGAAGATCATCACTTGCCAGTAGTGTCCACATCAAAACGTTGGTGTGTGACTCAATTCTGAGGCGTCTCTAGAAATAGATTCTTAACAAATAATAAAAATAATGTGTAATATACCCGTGTCATCCATCCATCAATTTTTTTGCAGAAGAGACGACTGTAATCTTCTCATCTACAGTCGCTTTCCGCCTTGCGGGTCAGTAGTGTTGTTGTAGCCTATCTCAGCATGCAATGGGCGAGAGGCGGAGTATACCCCTGATGCATCGCCAGCGCATTTAGGGCAGACACATATCAATTTAATCAGTTGCATCTGAAATTTAGCAACTTTCTTTAAGTCACATGCATTTTTATTGAAAATGCATGTGACTTAAAGACTGTGAGAAACGCAAACTTCCAGTTTGCGTTTCTCACAGTCTGAGAACAGATAAAATAACCCAACAAAGCAGAGTCTCTTTGACTGTCTTCATCTGGATCCATTTTTCATTTAGATGATGTGCATAACTTAAGGCATACTGATCTAATATTTAAGTACCTGCCAAACTTGTTATTGATAGTCTTAAATACTGTTTTATTTAACTCTCTATTTGATACATTTTTGTTTTCATATGAGATGGTATGATTTTCATTCTTGAATTTGTAGGAGGCCACATTTGCTACCATTAAATAATGAATGAAGGCAACCAAATTGCGTCTTACATTCTGTCTCTCTGAAAGAATTCTTTTCAGAATCCAAATTTAAGTATACCTGGCTAAAGATAAGATTCAAAATTCTACAAAACTTGTATAATGAGGATGTTCATTTTAAATAATATATAGTTTTCTTATACTGTACATGTAGGTTGCATTTATGACACAGAAGCACTTTGTTACTTTCTCTTTGGCTGATTTAACTTTATCATACAGTTGATTTTGCTGCACATCGTTTCACTGTCAAAACATTTTTATCCCATTGGTTGTCAAAATGGAAGCTCAAAGTTCAGCAGAATTTAGTGCCACCATAGCAATAAACCTGGCTCAGTCGTCAGCAAAGAAATGGGAGGAGCTAACAAAGGCCACATTTACATGTGAGAGAGTGGTGGAGGGTACAGTGAAGTCTTGTTGATTTATAGTTACTGCGGTTTGCCTCCCATTCCTCTGTTTAATTCATATACTGTGTAGCTATAAGCCAACCCACCATATGGTATTGAAATATCAGCTGATTCAGATGTAAGGATAAAGATGTCTGAGTGTTAGCTGTATTGATTAATAACTAGATGACCTAGGTAGAGAGAGAAAAGCTAGATAAAAGATTTTGCTTGTAGTTTTTACATCTATGAAAATGAGAAACTTGTGTGAGTGTTTGTGTTTGGGACAACAATGGTAGAGAGATAATAAAGGAAATTGTTACTGTGATATGTTCTCTAATACTTCCCAGTTTTAGGAGGATGCACTCGCTTGGTAACACAATCAGGAACTCAGGCCTTGTTGCTGTTTTGTTGATTAATAATGATTGTTAATTCAATGTCCTCAGTGAGGCTCAGTTATGATCATAAATAAAAGGCCAGTTTGATCATCACGTTTAACTAGTAGGCAGCACATTTTGGAAATTAGAAAGCTTAGCTGTACTCATCAGTCTCCTCTTAAACATCTTTTCCGTCGCAATGTCAGTTGAATAAACCATCAGCATTTAATTAATGGAAAGATGTGTTAGTTTTCAAGGACAGCTGACAAATTATCTTCTTCAGTATGTGGCCATTCAAAATCATTGCTCATCACATTGAAATGTGTTACATGCTGTGTATTCCATTTTAAATATGTGTGACCATAATTGGCTTACAAGCAGAAAAGGCTTCCGATAAAAATGCATGCAACACAGCCACAGAAGGAGCCTTACAAAGTCTCAGTCAATCTTTTAAAGCATTCATTGCATCAAACATTCTAGCATGAAACTGATTTATTCTGGTGAGACAACTATGGCAAAGCATTACAGAAAATTTGATATGGGCTTTTCTGAACTTGTTTTAGATTAGTTTTTCTAAACAGCCATCCATTTGGTTGTGTTACAGTGCTACTGCGCTACTGCTTATGTTTTAGCATACCATTTATAGCCTGCTAAGAAGAAAGATGAATTTGAAGTCGTAAAATGCTGGTAAAGTTATGATGTACTTGTTTTACATATGCATTCGCGTTTGTAGGTACTTTCCCTTGAAGTGATATACATTTAAAAAGGAATGTAGTCAATGTTCAATAAACTAGCCCCTGACCCCCAATTTTTCCATTATTACTATTTATTTAAGATCACAAGGAGGAATAAACACACACACACACCTTTATTCCTTTTGTGTGTGAATGAGAGGGACCCAAGTGGAAGAGTGAGGTTACAGGGAGAAGAGATCAAGAAGGTGGAGGATTTTAAGTACTTAGGGTCAACAGTCCAGAGGAATAGAGAGTGTGGAAAAGAGGTGAAGAAGTGTGTACAGACAGGTGGAGAAAAGTGTCAGATATGATGTGTGATAGAAGAGTTTCAGCTAAAATTAAAGGAAAGGTGTACAAAACTGTGGTGAGACCAGCGATGTTGTTTGGTCCAGAGACAGTGTCACTGAGGAAAAGACAGGACGCAGAGCTGGAGGTAGCAGAGATGAAGATGCTGAGGTTCTCTTTGGGAGTGACCAGGATGGATAGGATCAGGAATGAGTACATCAGAGGGACAGCACATGTTAGAGGTTTTGGAGATGAAGTCAGAGAGGCCAGACTGAGATGGTTTGGACATGTCCAGAGGAGAGATAGTGAATATATTGGTAGAAGGATGCTGAGTTTTGAACTGCCAGGCAGGAGGCCTAGAGGAAGACCAAAGAGGAGGTTTATGGATGTAGTGAAAGAGGACATGAAGGTAGTTGGTGTGAGAGAAGAGGATGCAGAAGACAGGGTTAGATGGAGGCAATTGATTCGCTGTGGCGACCCCTGAAGGGAAAAGCCGAAAGGAAAAGAAGAAGAAGATTTAAGATCACAAGGACTCTGCGCGAGTCAACAGAAAACAGAACTGGCTGCTGTTGATGCAGTTTTGATAAATATTGTTAGACATATCTGCTCAAAAAGGAATCTGGACACATTAGAATGTGACCCTGAAGTTTATCTTGTTTTGACTTCATCTGCAGTGATTCCATGAATTTGTTCTTGAGAATCTTTTCACAATTCTTTCAGATGTGACTGTGGGGATTACCAGTTGATGCCACAGCACCTACTATATAACTCCTATTTTATTGCGAAAAGTTGTGTAGTTGGCCCCTTGTGCAACTGCGGTAAATGATGTATGGCTCTTAATGTGTATGTGAAGAGGGGTGTAGGAGTGTGTGAATATTTCATGTGAGGTGTAATGCTGGCAAATGTTTATAGCACAATACTGAACAGACAGTGTGGAGGAGAGTTATTTAACCATCTGAAGCCTAAATAGCCAACGTAAATTTTACTCTTGATGACAGTGTTGTTTTAGAAAAATGTACTAACTATTGGGCAATGTCCATTTTCATTGCATTATTATAAATGATCACAACCTAAAGTACAAACCAGCTTGTGTTGTGTTCTTCTAAAGACGTTTTCCCTCAGACAGGCATGTGCAGGCCTGGAATCATGAGTTACATCATGATCAGTCACAGGGTCGCAATGTAAACATGAGGGTTAAAACGTAACATACTGATTGCCTGAGCACCAGTTCACGTGCTCACAGTGTCTGATTTTCTACACTAGTCTTTGGATGTTTTTATGCTGTAAAAGAACAAAAGGGTCAAAGAAAGTAAATAAAACTACCACGTTCTACCCTTTTAGAACAAATGGTCATGTTTTAGTTTGCAGAAAATACTTTAAGGATCAGATGTAACTCCTGTGGGAGAACTTGAGAGACACTCTCTAGCCTAGCAGAATAAACAACACTGAGTAAGTTAAAACTGATCACTCAAAAAGGTATGCCTACATTACCTTCAAGTCCAGTCTTATTCAGCTCAATGCACTTTGAACTGCTCATCTATGCTTTAAGGCCCAGTAGTCATTAACTTCAGTATTAACTTTAGGGAGTGGAGAGAAACCTGCATAAGTCGGGAATGGAGCATTGGCAGTGCACATAATGATGGCATCCGCTTGACTCTATTTGGCTTAAGTCAACAAGCCGTATGTTCTGGTGTTTGCTCATCTGCTAAAATGTAGGACTGTCTGTCTATACACCTACAAATGGGTATAGGTGTTAAGTTACTAATATGATGTGATTGAGATTTCATCCAGGATGATGAGAAGTTCAAGAAAATGATTCATACAAGAAGAAATTCCTGCTCCTATTCAGGCACCACTTAGGATTTCCCCATGAAATATTAATGCATCCTGGCTGAAGAGGTACTAACCACCTCTAAAACAGGGGTGTCAAACTCATTTTCACCAAGGGCCTCATCAGCTTAATAGCTGTCCTCAAAGGGCCAGATGTTACTTACAAATGAAACTAAATGTAAAATAAATGTAACTACTCCTTCATGTTAAATAACTTAATTTATTACTTATTCAAGTTACAAACATAACAGTTGCATAGAAAAAATGTTTGTTTTTTTACTATGTTGTAACCTAAATCATTTTAATTTGTCAGGTTATGAAACACACAATTCCACCAATCAAGGATCAAACTGTCCTAGTGAATAAAGAAAATTAACACCAAACAGAAGTTAGGACATTAACTTTGTTCAAATTGTTTTGTTTTTTTTACTTACAATGGGAATGGTGGAAAATGTGCTTTGGGGCCAAAGCACGATTTTGACTTATTTATTTTTAGATACTCTGAACTTTTCTGCTATTGCGGGCCACATAAAAGGATGTGGCGGGCCACATTTGGCCCGCAGGCCTTGAATTTGACACATATTCTCTAAATCATTATTTGAGTCTTTGGTACATTGAGAGAGTGGGCAGACATGTCTCCACAAGGCTTGAGGTTGTGCAACCATTTAGTGTCTTGAGTAACCTCGGTTTTCGATTAGACCTGACCCTTCTTTAAGGAATGGTGCCTAACATAAGACCACTTACCCTAGTTGTCTGTGCACCAAAGGGTCTGTGTGTCTCTAATGCCATTGGGCATCAAGTCATGGTTTTCTTCCAGAACCATCAATTCATTGATTTGCAAGTGGTTTCTGCTTTACTTTGCTAAGCAGGTTAGGAGTTAAATTAACATATGTAAAATCTTTCTGACGGAAGAGAAACACAAGTGACAGCAGATTAAAGAATCGGTGCACCGGTTGCTTTGACTGGTGGATTGCAAAAAAACACATACTCAAATTAATTTAGGCTGCAGGTTTATTCCCAATATTAGCACTCAGGTACATGCAGTCTCATTTCTTTTGCATTTTAATTCAGAAGCTGCATCCTATAGGCAATTTGTCTAGAGAATCCAAATGTGTCACCGACGTAGCTGCTTAGCCTATGACAGTGTGGCTTTACACCATGTGATTCACATGGTGTGTCGTAAAAAGCTTCTTAAGCAGAAGCATTTCAAATGTGTGTGTGAGGAAGAAAAGTCATCACTGTAAGATTGTGTCAGAAAAGTGCGGTCTCAATTCTAAGTAAAAACAACAACGACAACTAATGTTATAATTCAGATTTTTGGTGAATCAAGCAGCCCTAATTCACATATATCTCACGGGTAATTCAGAGGGCATTGGAGAGCTTTGAGGCTACAAAGCTAATGTCTGAAATGTATTTTGGCTGGTAGTTTAGAATAGCACCCGTAGCTCATCCATAACCCTCTCCTTCCCCTTCAAGACTAAGATCAACACTCCATGGGCAAAACTATAAAGCAGTGATAGTTAACTTGTGGCCTGTGGGCTTTTCTGGCAAGCCAAAGCTTCCCTTCTGACCTGCAGAAGATTAATGAATTCAAAAATTGCGTGCAGCTAACATAACTACCCACCAGAAGAGGCCACCTCAGTCCTGACCGTGAATTAACTTGCAAAACCCTGGAGATGATCCAAATAGCCTCTAACTTGTAGTTCACTCTTCTGCAGAATCTGATTATTTTCCAGCTCTGTCCTCTTTACTCTCTGGGTCCACCATTGAATCGCCTGGTTCTCAGGTTGGTCATCCCCTGCGACTGACAGCTGTGCACTGGCTGGACCACAGGAGGTAACAGTGGAGTTGGAGAATCACTTGTGAGATACATTAAACAGCACTTGGCTTTATTCTCATTGGCCAACCATTGTAATTATTCTTGAAGTATTTTTTTTAATATTACAGTGGGCCCTCGCTTCTCGCGGGTTAAGGCGTTCCAGGAACCACATGCAATTAACGAATTCCGCGATAGAGCAACAAACTATTTATCTTATTATTTACGGGAATTTAAATGTTTTTGAACCCTCTCCATACTAATATTAAACCACCTTCTACCTGTATGACCTTTTCCCACACTCTTATCGGCTGTTTAAAGCACTTTTGTGTCTCACGTAAGTCCGAGGCTCACGGAACGTAGAGCACTTCCGGATGCCTTCAGCCAATAGAATTCGCATACGGTATCACGTGACTGCTTTCCAAAAATCCGCGATGAGGTGAAGTAAAGAGTGTTGATGCACGAGGGCGCGCTGTATCGTGGACCATGACTTAGTCCTTTTACATAACACAGTAGGTCATAAATTGGTCAGGTTTTTTTTTTTTTTTGTTAACCAACAACTGCTTCGTTTGTGGACGCCTGACAGCAGCATTAGTAGATTATGTTTTTCCCGTGTTCTTAATAAGTTTGTACATTTTGAGATAAATCAATACAGAAGTGTTTACTGCGTGGAGAGGGATGGTGGCGCAGTGGGTTGCACTATTGCCTTACAGCAAGAAGGTTCCAGGCTTAATTCCTTTGCGTGAGATGATTGTATGTTCTCCTCGTGTCTGTGTGGGGTCATTCCAGGTTCTCCGATTTTGTCCCACTACCAAAAACATACAGCTTAGGTGAAACACACACCAAATTGTACATAGGTTTGAGTTTGTGCATGTGTGTGTGTGTGTGTTTGCTTTTCTTTCATGTGGCACTGCAATAAGCCAGCGTCTTATACCCAGCCTTTTGACCATAGCCTGCTGGGATAGACTTCAGCAGACCCGTGACCAGCAAAGCGGAAACATGGCTGAAGACGAAATGGATGGGATGGATGTTTACTACATAAAACGTTCAACAATATCCAACCGTCATATTCAATAAATGCACGTTACAAATTGTGGCCCTTGAACAAATCTAGCTCATAATCTCTCTTCAAAGATGTCTACATACCAAAGATTAACAGTTGGAGATGTGGTTTTAAATCCAGTAAAATAAAGTCATGTTCAAATGTTTTTGTTTTACAATTATAGAAGAAAGTCGTTCACCTGAAAAATTCAGCAAAACAAAGCAGAATGCTTTTGTTTTTTCCTCACAAAATTCTTTAACAGAAGAACCAAAAGGAGTGATGAATTTTACGTTTGATATGAAGTCTGCCCTATAGGTACAACATCTATCAAAATATTTATCAAGAAAATCTGCCCTGGAGATGACTCTCTGCAGACTGGAGTTTGCTTTTTTAGACAGCCTTCCTCCTAAAAAATAACCTCATGTAATCATCTGATGAAAGCACCGTGCTGCTCATTCCTTTCTTCTTTCACCCTCCCCCTTCCTCCTTTACATTTTTTTTCCCTCATATAAATTTGGTTCTTCCAATGAGCTCAAAGCTGTGCATCCAATGTTTTGTGTTAAGCAGGCATGCTCTGAAATGAGTACAAAGCAGCAGGGTTGCAGGAAAATATCAAACAAAATGGTGCTTGTGAGATCAATTACATGATAGAAAATGGAGGTTTAAGTCGTGTATATGCAGCAGCATATAGCTGTTCATATTTCACTGCTTGCCTGCAAGCAGTCTAATCTCTTTTCTCTCTTTCATTAAGAGCTAATGCCATTTTTAATTGACTATTTTCTTATGGTTAATCCCTTGCAGATGTCCTGTGTGTGCACATTCACATATGCGACATTTAACGTGTTTGTGGGTCAGTGTTGTCTGTCTTTGTTTTAAGTCCGTCCTGCAGATATACACGTCCTTGTGAGAGTGTGTGTGTGTGTGTGTGTGTGTGTGTGTGTGTGTGTGTGTGTGTGTGTGTGTGTGTGTGTGTGTGTGTGTGTGTGTGTGTGTGTGTGTGTGTGTGTGTATGCTGAATAAGGTAGAAATCCCCTGTCTGGCTGTAGGGACGGTTCTGATACAGTATTTGTCTTTTCAGAGGATGTTCAGTGGTGCTGTAACTACTGTTTCCAGTTGTTTGCTGTGTGGCACTGAGATTATAGCCGTCCATTCATAAGAAAGGGGATTTCCTGTCAAGAACCAGCACTACTGTCTCAATAAGCCCCTCAGGATGAGAAATATGACCACACACACGCACACAAATACACAGCAGTTTTGAAGATTTTCTGAGGTACGTGTTCTCAAAAGGTGATGGGGGGTTGCTCTGAGACTCACCACTGTGCAGCTTTAGCCGACAAAGCACTACCATTGCTTCCATTATAATTTCAAGCTACACACACACCCCCCGGTGGCATCATGCCAAGTAGGGCAGGCCAACACTGGGGGGACAAGGGATGGAGGTTATATGGACCAGTTGGAGGATGGAAACCAAGTAAGGCTGTCTCAAACAGCAACTAGGCAATTACTTTCAGGAAAATGCTTGTGGTAGCCTGTCATTGTGAATCACTCTATAATGTCAGATCAGGGCCAGCTGTAGTTTTAAAAGAGATGCTAGATTATGTCTAGAGGATGACCTTTTTAAATCTTACTGGGGAGGAAGAAAAGTAACTTTCCTGTCCATCGGTTACAGACATCAGTGCAACCAGAGTCTAAATTAACAGCTATGAAACAAGATGATGGAAAAGTGAAATTGGAATAAGAACAGCTTCTCAAGAGAGGAGTGAGAGCTGAAATATGATTACAGTAGTGTGGTATTTGTTACATTTAAATTTTATACAAGATTCGTAAAGCCACTTTTAGTGTGTATAATATTAAATATATTTTTCCATGCAAAAACGTTATCATATTAAGGTGTTTATATTATTTCTAATCAATATCAAAGTAATGAATGAAATGAATTCCAGATTCCCACTCACACATAAGCACTGTCAACACTCTGATCCCTCTCTTTGTGTCATTTACTGTTGTATTTATAGACAAGCAAACGCATCACAGTTTCCTATTCATTTACTGGAAATAACTACAGTGGATGTATATGGATATAAATATGATCATTTCACATCTCATGAATAGTTCCACAAAATGTGGGTTTTGATTTTAGGTTCAGGCTTTGACACCCGTAAGACAGGAGCAACAGGAAGTCCTTAAGAACATCAAGTGTCTTCATGATGCATAATGCAGCAGTGGACTTTTTTATAGTTTAATATTGGTACTAGATTTCCGAAACAATTTTATTACCTTCACAAACAACAGACTTAGGCAACAGTTTTATTTGAGTGTTAGGGTGACGTTAACGGCATGGTTTAGACTGCCCTGACTTACTTAGGATTACAAAACATCAGTTTTTATTCAGACTTTTTTTATGCAGACTTGAATTTTCAGATTGTCTCTCTCAACCTTATTCAGTATTGTTGAGCAAACTGTAAGCAAAGTAAGAGTAGCTGTGGCTGCTTTCTTTAATCATGGACATTACCTGCTTGCCGTTGGATTTAGCTTATGTGGAGGCCATTTAGGCAAACAACGGTGTAAATAAACTGTTGGGTGGTCCTGTGAATCGACTGCAGCTCAGGGTTGTAATCATTGTGTGGCTTAGTGTGTTTTTATACTTACGTATGTGTGTTGTTGTTGATTGCATATCATATATAACAGTTGGTATATTGTCGTCACTGTTTTCTGTCTGTGCTGTCTCAACCGATGATTTCACATCCCTTGCGTGTCTTCTTCCAAAGCTCTTGTTTTTTTTTTTTTGTGTGGGAAACAGAGAGAGAAATGCTTTTCCCTTGTTACATGCTATTAGCCACTGAGTTGCTACCTGGTAATGTGACACTGTTATTGTGCAAAGCCTGTGTTCCAGCCAGGTCTTATTGGGTAAAGGAAGAACATTGTGTTTTGTCCAATTCAGCTAGTTCATAATGTTTGTTTTTTTCTATTTCTGAGACTTTTTTTTTTTTTTTTTTCCATTGTGTCTTTTCTTTTTTTTTTCTCAGCCATTCATACCATCATTGGACATAGACTGGTGTGTTTTCACAGGAACTGATGTCACCATGAATATTACCACCCACATTGCCAAATACACCCCCCAAGGGCCTGTTGCATTACAACCATAAAATGCCATTGTCAAGAGGATTTATGGAATGGAATGTCATCCAGCAGGGTTAGAAAGAAGGGACATCTGTTTGGCAGCGGACTGCTTTCAGATCTCACAATAGAAGAAGAACCGTACGATGACAATAGCTGTGTACGTTTGGGTATTTGCATCTTTGATACAGATATCATGCAGTATAAATGAGCATGTTTTATGTATTGAAGCCTAGTGGGGAAAGCTACATTTTGTTTAAATTGTTGAAACCTGACTGACCAGGTGTTGCTGCTGATATGGACAAATATTATCTGGACGTTAAAAACATTTTCACTTAGTTTCATTCTTAGTTTCCCAAGTTACCTATTAGATGTTTGTCATTTTCAAACATATCGTGTAACTGGATCATGTTAGTCATTGGAAAATAGATAAATCTGCTCAAAGTACCCAGAGTGTACCCTGCCTCATGCCCCCAGTCAGTTGGAATAGGCTCCAGCATCCCCCAACCTGCGACGGCAGAAGAAGCAGGTGTTGAAAATGGATGGATGGATGGATGGATGGATGAACCTGCTGAGCTAATATTAGCAGTGGTTTGGATGGCGCTGATGGTGCTCACCCAGCCATCCAATGTCTGCTGAGAACATCAGAGAAACACTGATATTTAAAATGTAATGCTTTGTTCGAGTTAGCTTAGTCAGTTCAAATGATAATATCTGTCCTGGTAAAAAAAGGCACAAACAGACAGAATCCACCACATAAAAAAAATCAAGTGGCTCCCATAATCACATGCTGTTGTCATCAAAGTACTTCCTTGGCTAAAACTATTATAACTTATTAAAATGTCTGGCTTTAACTAGGAATGCTTGATGTTTTTAAAGATAAATTCATACAGACAATTATGTTAATAGATAATTCACAATTCAGAGAAATTGCTATCATATTGTCTTTTTTAAGATGGAAATCAGTGATGACATGTTCAGCTTTGTTCTTCTTTCTCTCAATCTTTTCTAAGCCTGTGTCAGATTGCAAATACATGGGCAAGTCCATTAAAGAAATTAGGGTTTGTACTATTGGCTCTATAAATCAGCCATAATTTCATTACAATCTGGTAATGTAAATTTTCCCATTATCTTGCCCGTCTGTCTGACTGATTTTATTCTGATTAGTACTATGTGCTGAGTTCATTTTTGCTCAAGAAAGTAGTGCATCCCTGGGATGCGCTTCAATAAAAATTTTGCATCCCAACATGACGTTTATGCATCCCAAAAGTAATAACAGAATATATGGTAGAAACCGTGTGGTAGAAACCGTATACACAAGGATTGAGTTTTGCCAATAGTACAATATAAAAACTAAACAAACTGTTAATTTTAACGATTTTACTAATAACGACAACTGTTTCAGTAAAAAGGTAAAAACACGAAAATTACAAATAATTTTTATCAAAATGTTACCGCCTGGTGGTCATTCTAAAAAAAAAAAACAGTTTAAGAAATGAAGAAAGATGTACAGTGTGCCCTCGTTCCTCGCGGTTGATGCGTTCCAGGAACCACACTCAATTTACGATTCTGCGATAAAGCGACCAACTATTTATCTTATTATTTATGGCATACTAATATTAAACCACCTTCTCTCTGTATTACCTTTCCCCACACTCTTATTGACTGTTTAAAGCACTTTTGTGTCTCACTTAAATCCGACACTCATGGACTGGAGCGCACTTCCGGATGCCGTCAGCCAGTACAGTGGCGCGTACGATATCACATGACTACCTATCAAAAATCCGCGATGAGGTGAAGTCGCGAACGTTGATGTGTGATTGCACGAGGGCGCACTGTAATACATTTTTTTCCCCCTTTTGCTTTTAAATCAATAGTTTTCTTTGCCTTTATTTCATATATTCTCCTGTGGACACTGCACCAAGCTGACAGAGCCTTCTGCACACAGATTTTTTGCAAGCTGCATTTTGTCTTGGGTGCTGACATTTAGCCGTGCGGTACAAATGTTTGGATTTTTGCTGGTTTTCGCTCGACTTCTTATGCGTCTTCTTCCGTACTATCCACATTAATATCTGTGTAATCTTTTCATTAACTTTTTTGGAATTTTGTAATGCATCTTTTTTGGAGGAACGTTGAATTTGTTGTACCATTTGTTGTACCACCAGAGACATCCGTACAGAAAAATCCTCCCATGCTACAGTCAGAATGTGCCGGTGATTTTTTTTTTTTTTGTGCTTGTGTGTGGTGTACAGAACATGTTTGCCTTTTGTGGGAAGCCTCTGCATATTTGCAAATGTGTATGTAAGCATGTTAGAGAGTGAGAGAGGGAGGATGCAGACTTGTGTCTTAATGACAGTAGTGTTGTATTTTAGCTTTCCTATTAACATCACACCAAGCCATAGATTTTTCGCCTGTGGCTTCCAAGTGATAATGCAGTATATGCAGACAGGCACAAGATAGGAAGTGGCTGAATATAAGGTGTGAGAATATATGGGTAAAGGTCACAGACATAATATGTTTCTGTGTGGAAAAAGAGAGAGAGGACGAAGTGCTGGTGAAAAGTAGCAGCTAGCATCTATTCAGTGTGCAGGCTGCTTCTATTTGAGCTCCAGATACATTCCAGCAGTTGGTCTTGGTACATTAGGCCATGGCGACAAACAGGTTAATGTAGCTTGAAGGTGAAAATACTTGCTAATTTATAATGAAAATACAGTGGTCTAAATCCAACGGTAAGGTTGGTGCTTTAGGATATTACTGCAGTCAATTCCTTTATCTATTCTATTAATTCCATTGTGAACATATCAGTAAGCACATATACAGTATTTACTGTCATACTTCAATGGGTCCACGCTTTGTTGTTGTGTTCAGAGCTGGTGACAGAAAATCATCTACTGCTGCAACCGTGCCGCCTATGTCTGCGCACTGCAATGCACAAATCAATGACCTCTTATTTTACTTACATCTACCATGCTGATGCAAACCTGCAGGAATTGGTTGTAAATGTTTTCTAGGTGGTCTAGGTATTCTTTTTCGCAAGACACATCTACTCTGATGGCTTTGTCTGCTTTGGCCTATATGATAACACAGGCTGATACTTTTATTTACCCATATAGTTTTGTTTTTCTATTGAAAGGCAAGTAACAAAACCAAATATACTGTTTGAACATTCTTATTGTGCAGACAAAGAGTCGAGTTTGCAGAGAAAGTTGACAGAGTAGTTTGCAGTCCTTCAATAGACTGAGCATCTCTTTCAATTTTTTCCCACTTAGCAATGGATAGTGGTCTTTTAAGTCTATATTAAGTGGGCAGTCTTAGTACCACAAGACCATGTCTGCATAAACAACATATTAATATCTATATTTGATTGACTGGGGTCAAAAACATTAGTTTATCTAATGTGACAAAAGCCATAAACACATGCTGAAGTGCGCAAGAAAGGAATGCAAAGTTTTGGCATGTGGACAAATGAAAGGTTTTTCCTCATTACTTTCAGTTTAGCTTGACAATGTCCTTTCATACCTGTTCAGTACGTGCAGCATTGATGACACAGTACATCGATACGGATGCAGTTCTATATTTATATTTTGTAGACCCCCCACACAGAGCCACAAGATCTGTTGGTTGAAGATACAGTGTAAGCTAATCCTACTAGAGGACGCTCAAAATTAAATTTGCTGCTATTTATTTCATGAACTGGAATGGCGTCTGAGTCTGATCATACATATTTTTAGTTTTATTTTAACAAATCTGAATGTTTATTTTGTTCTGACAGTCTTGTTTTGTTTTGTTTTTTTAACTATAAGCTGTTTGGAATGTGTCAGTTTGTACATAAGGTACAGAACCAGGCCAAAATGCCACTGTTTTTCAAAAACACTTGCTTTATTTTTCTTCTTCTTTCTGAGCTGTCTGTTATATATTCAACAACTCAAAGGGCTCCTAAATGCACGCTTATAGTAAATATTAGCATGTGCATGTGGAACAGGTTTTCTTTCTTCAGGCCTTTATCTCATCGTAGTTTGTATTTTTTTTCCATAGGAAAATTGTCATTAAGATCGGGAAGAAGAAAAAGCGAAAGCCAGATTCTTCGGAGGAGGAGGAGACAGATGATGACCCGCCCTCTCGACACAATCCTAAAGATATAGACTCGGTAAGATCTCGCACATAGTCAAAATTCACACACACTTATATACGTTCTGTTAAAGTTAAATTTTCACTTACCAATTGAAAATATTTTTCCTCAGCTGAGTTGCAACATTTGGATTTTAGAAAGGAATAGGTCTTCATTTAATTTATAACTTTTATACCTCCTTCATTCAGAGGCATTGTTCTTATTACCTGTGGTATCTCACCTCCTTTAAAAAAAGCAAACGGATGTTTTCCGTTGCTATTCCTGTACCGTGCACTGATTGAAGTGGTGTGTCCTTGGCCTGACTGTTCACACTGCTGCTTGAGCAACGGCTTACTACTTCAGTTTGACTCTGGTTCACATGAAGGTCATGCAAGCATTGGTTATCTCAAGTACACATTCATATTTGTATTGATGACACACACAACGTCAGCTCAGCACACGTAGCACAACAATTGCATCTTCAATTGTTGAACATTTAAATTCAACAGATTTTCATTTGAAAAAACACCTCCGCTGCAGTCACTAGGAAAGTCACTACCTTGCAGTTATTTCAGTTAGTTTAATAAACCAACATAAGCAAAATGATATCATCACGTTCTCTTCAAAAGCAGACAGATATTCATACTCTGTGAAATGTGAATAATTGCTTTCAAACCTCACCATCAATATTATACCCATTGTATTCTGAGGTTTTTGTGATTTGATCAACGACAGTAGTTGAGGTTGATCACATGTGACTTAGTTTAACAGAAGCCTGTGCTTTTGGCTCCTTTGCTGACTGCGGAAATGACAAATGAATGTTATTCTAATAATGACGTGCGTGAATGACAAGGGACTTTGTCTTTTCCTTCACCTCACCATTTTCCCCCTTCATTTCCTATCTGGATTACTCCCCATGATATGAGTTTACTAATTAAATGGAGCCTCTGGCTTTGATTAAAACAGTCTGTTGATGACTCATTCAAGATGATCCTGTGGAAGAAGTCGGGAGCGTTTCTGACAGCTAGAACAGAAGTGTGGTCACCTCAGGGGTTTAGCGCTATTGTCAGGGCATGTGCAGGCTTGACTTTCCAGCTAGTGGTCAGCCTCAGCTTTGCGTATATCTCCATGGGGATATTGTACTACACACCTAATTAACTTTGGATCAGTGGCATTTATTCCTAATTAACTACATATTATCTTTAGGTGGGGCTCATGTATTGATGCAGCATACAGCAGCCCACGCAAATGATTACTCTAAAGGCCTGACAGGAAGGAAGCTGGATTTTAAAGTACTCTTGTTTTTTGTTTTTATTCTGACAAACATAATTTTCTCCGGAATTTTCCTTGGCTTCACTGAAATCTGGGTCATTCATAGGTCGTGTTTTTTGTGGCTTTAAAGTTGATGGAGAATTTGTTTAACCCTTTTTACAGTAGATTACAGTGACCCAGTGATTTGTAGAATGCTTTTTATTGAAGAAAATAGACAAAGTTATTTAAGTTTGTAGTGTGAAATTTACGACACTTAGATAAAATTTTTTATTTTTTTTAATTACAGTTGATGGAAATCAATTATTTATTCTAAACTAAATATTTAGCTTTTTGTTGATGATATAAATGTGTATCTTGCACATTTAATTGTATTTTTAGAAGAGGAGATCTAATCGGCAGGTGAAGAGGAAGAAATACGCTGAAGAGCTGGAGGCCAGGCTGTCAGATGATGAAGTCAAGGTTATTGTCAAAGCCAAAAAAACCAACCCTGCAGCATCCAAGGAGCCAGCGCTTCAACTCTTTGTAGTAAGTTGTTCTCTTGTACAGCTCTAGAGAACAGGGAAAATCCTTTTTTTTTTTTTTTTGTAGAAAAGCAGCTCTATGTGCTCCAGAAAGTGAGCTACATTTCAATACCACAGTGTGGCTTACAAACCACACTGACCAGCTATGTAATCAATGCCATAGTTAAGCATTCAAATAAACTTGCTGATTATTGAAGAGGGGACAGTTGCAGTGCCAAATCTGCTTAGAATATGTTCTTAGAAGTGAATTTTAAAACATATTGTTGTTGTGAATGATGGAGATTACAATCTCACTCTACAACAGCCTCTAACCTGTGTTACTCTCATGGTAAAGAATAAAACAACAACATACAATTGTGTGTGGACCATGATGTGTTGATTTCTAGTCATAATTTTTACCCTATAGTATGTGATTTTTTTTTTTAATATTATAAAGTATGTTCATACGTTTTTATATTCCGTTTTTATATTCGAGAGTTAATCAACTAACTCTTGGCATTAAATATCCGCTTAGGAGAATCCCAGTGAAGAGGATGCTGCAGTTGTTGACAAAATCATGTCCTCTCGAATCGTCAAGAAGGAGGTAATGTTTTTTTATTCACTGTATTCAGTAGCGTCAAGAGAAAGAAATTATTTAGGTGTTATCAACACATCCTTTTACTTCAACAGGACATTAAACAATGCTTTGTGATATTATATAATGTAACCGTTGTACTATTTTTGTAAGTTTATTTTTATTTCATTTTTTGTGTCCTTTGAAACTACCCTGTAGGTCTCTCCAGGAGTGGTGATTGAAGTGGAGGAGTTATATGTGAAATACAAAAACTAGTAAGTTTATTCTTTTAGCTGTGATATCCTTTTGCTTTCAACTTTTTATTCAAACCATTAATGTTGTAAAATTCCACTTCAAGGTTGTTATCTTGTGCCATTCCAGACTTGATATGATATATCTTCTCTGAACTCAGAAAAACCTTCAGAGGAAGAATTTTATTTTTTGACTCGTCAAGCTGTGCTTGACACAACTGAAGAGACCAGTAACTTTCTAAATAGCATTTCAATAAAAGATTTTGTGATCACATTTGCAATCTGCAGTCACACCTGGTGGCCACAGATGTTGTTTTAACCTTAGTCTAAATGTGTGTGCGTGTGTGTGTGTGTGTGTGAATGTGTGTGTGACTGTGTGTGTGACTGTGTGTGCTGTGTCAGCTCCTACTTGCACTGTGAGTGGGCCACAGAGCAGCAGCTGGAGAAGGACAAGAGGATACAGCAGAAGATCAAACGTTTCAAGATGAAACAAGCCCAGAGAGCGCTCATCTTTGCAGATGTAAGGCTGTGTGGACAAACTGTATACTACCTCTTTGTGTACACACATAATTGGACATTTACAATCAACAGATGTGCAATCTCACAAGTCGTCGTCTCTTAGAACATGTGTGTCTTTAGTACATATATGCAGATTTTATGTGCTTATATGGATGTTAAATTTATTTTTCTGTGTTTCCTTTGTGTGGGCAGGCACATCTGTGATGCATATATTTGAATGTTTTACTTGCTCAGTCGTTACAGCCATGATGCTTATCTCAGACTCCAGATGGTGAGTGGGCACTTAAGTTTATTCTCTCATTTACTCTCTTTCTTTCCTTCTTGTCGTTCTTCCTGTTCCTCTTAGATGGAAGAGGAGCCCTTTAACCCAGACTATGTAGAGGTAGACCGAGTGCTGGAAGTGTCGTATTGTGAGGACAAAGACACGGGAGAGGTAAAGTGAATAGTCTTTGTTAATCACGTCAGTTCACAGTATCTGTATGTTTAGTTGTGTCTTCCTGCCTGAACGTGTTTTACTCTTTTTCATTTTGTGGTTTTTTCGGCCTTTCAGCTCATTCTCTGCTCTAGTGATGTCTTTGTACTGTAGGACTGCCCAAGGCCATTCTAATGGGCTTCCTTGCGGCCTTTGTTAAATTTATTAAAGCATAGTTTGGCCTTGTGCTAGTTTCTTGGTTCTTATTTCGCTCTGTCTGATTCAGGAGGTGGTGTACTACCTGGTGAAGTGGTGCTCTCTGCCTTATGAGGACAGCACCTGGGAACTAAAGGATGATGTCGATCAAAGCAAGATTGAAGAGTTTGAGCAGCTGCAGGCAGTGAAGCCAGACTCGCGCAGAGTGGTGAGACATACCTGACATTCCTCTCTAATCACTCTACTTCCATTTTTACATCCCACTTCAAAGCGGTGATGTATTGCGATTGTCAGTGTTCGTGTGTCCGTCCGTCCGTCCGTCCGTTCGTTCGTTCGTTCGTTCGTGTGTCCACCAAATATCTTCACAACCGTTGCAGATAGAAAGAGGAAACAAAAAAGCACATAACTCGGGCGGCAAAGGGGATGTAAGTGAGATAATGACCTTGACCTTGAGAAAAGTAGGTCACGGTCAAATTTCAACTTTTGTACACTCAGGAAAACGGATAAGATTTAAAGACGAGGGAGAAGGTCAGTGTAAGACCATAGATCAAAGCTAGTACTTTGATCGACATATGCACTGGCTTTGATATGTGGTCTTACTCACACTGGCCTTCTCCATATGCACTAGTCTATGCACTAGTCAGGTACTACCTTCAGGGTACCCTAACCTACCCTGAAAGTAGGTCAGGGTAAGTCGCGGGACATTGCAGTCTCTGACTACCTTGTTCTTATTTGCTCCCACACTGGTCATGCATTTGTTTTCTTTTCTTACTGGTATTCTGAAGTGTAAATAATGGAGTTTTCCCATGTACCGAAAATTGTGTTTTTCTCTTTTATAATGATGAATATTTTTTTTGTCTTGGAATCTTACTGGGAATATGTTTTTCCTGGACTCACAACACATAGCGATGGTGAAATTAATGGGCATCGTTAGTCAAACTTTAAACATATGTACACAGCGATGTGAACAAACTGGGGAGATTCAGAATCAGGTGCTGTCAGTCACTTCAAAAGCAGAGAATTTTGTTTCTGCTGTAAAAAAGGAGATATTACTTTTTTTTTTTATCTGAAGAGATTTTCGAGTTAAAAATGCTTACTGCATATTAGAGCCTCAACATTCAGTGGGGAAAGATTCCTCGTTTTTATATTTATGCTTTTATATTGTAATTTATATGATCCGGCGATGCACTGGCGTCGAGCCCGGTGTTTCCCCCGCCTCACGCCCTCAGTCAGCTGGGATAGGCTCCAGCTCCCCGCGACCCGCAACAGCGGAACAAGCGGTTCAAAGATGAATGAATGAATGAATGAATTTGTACAATCCTCAGTGTAGAATTCATCTTAGAATTATTTCTCACTTAGGAGCGTCCTCCGGCCAATATGTGGAAGAAAAGGGAGCAGTCGAGGGAGTATAGGAATGGCAACAGCCTCAGGGATTACCAGCTGGAGGGCGTCAACTGGCTTCTGTTCAACTGGTACAACAGGTTAGAATAAATATCATATTTGTACTGTATAAATGCAAATATCCCATAGCCTGTTAAACCGTGGTGTGAAATAGTCAATGTATATGATCTGACTGAAGTATGTAACCCCATTCCTGGCCAGAGTGTTTGCTATGGGGAAGTCAAATCTAGAGTTAATCATGGAAAGTCCTGCACATTTTTCAGTCACAGTGTAATAGATAATCTCTTTTTATACATACCACATATTATATACTTGGGAATATCTTTGTGACATGTCATGCATGTGGCAAGATGGCTTCAATAACTATTGCACATAGAAGCCAGACTGTAGATTTAACATACATCTTACACCTCAAGCAAAATGATACGTCTTTATGAACTCTGTTTGCAGTGATGTTTTATTATTCCCAAGACAATAGAATGCTAAAGTATATTTATTGATTCTGAGATTCTACGCAGGCATTTTGTATGTCATGAGGCCTCCTCTGGGTGCATTGAGACTGCAGATAATGAATAATGAATCACTTTTCCAGCCCTATGTTTGTGTGTTTGTGTGTGTGTGTGTGTGTGTGTGTGTGTGTGTGTGTGTGTGTGTGTGTGTGTGTGTGTGTGTGTGTGTGTGTGTGTGTGTGTGTGTGTGTGAGTGTGTGTGTGTGTGTGGACCATGCTGTAATTTGTCTGTATTCACATTATTTGGTTGTGCCTGTGAGTTAAATTTCCTGTCAAGGTCCACACTGCCAGAAGAGAAATTGTCTCTTTTCACATGCAATCACAAAAGAATCTCTGCACATTACATCCGGAATATGTGATGTCAGTATGCTTGCATTAACCCTGGAATTTGCTGTATGTGTGAGCATGCAGGATTTTTATTTTTTTTTGCATGCCTACGCAGAGATATTCATCAAAATGTAGAGAGCTACTTAAGAGGCCAGTGGGAATGTATGCGAGTCGCAATTAGCATCAGGACATAATATCTCCACCCACTGGATGACGGAACAAATAGTTTGCCGATGTACACACCATACAACAGAGACAATTTTATTTTCCATTACGTAGTATCTCATCTCTGGTCTGTTATTGCTGCTGATGATGTAATTTTCTCCACCACGGTTCACAGTTTACTCTTTTAGTATAATGATTTTTTTTTTTTTAGTATTGTTCTTGTTTCCCTCCCTCTTTCTATTTTTTTCATTTTCATCACATTCTATTTTAACCCACCACGTATTATATCAACATACGTAGATTGTCACATACAGTAGAAATGCTCAGCATATAGTATGTAGTCATATCTTTAATTTTATTAACTATAAAGTAGTTACTGAATCCACATTCCCACACATATTGATTGCTGTACACACATTATGTATAAGTGTTTAATATAGATGGTGTATCAGCCTCTGCTCTCTCTTCTGCTTTCTAACATTAAGCAAATTATGTCACTACTACTTCTAACTTTTTTTTTAATCTGCACCTGTCAGACGAAACTGCATCCTGGCAGATGAGATGGGTTTGGGGAAAACCATCCAGTCCATCACATTCCTAGAAGAGATCCGTCGCGTGGGCATTAAAGGGCCATTCCTCATCATTGCTCCTCTGTCCACCATTGCCAACTGGGAACGCGAGTTCCACACTTGGACCCATCACAATGTGATCGTCTACCATGGCAGCATGGTCAGCAGGCAGATGCTCCAGCAGTATGAGATGTATTTCAAGGATGCGCAGGTAAATCAGACACAGAGCAGTTTGTGTTTTCCTTTTTTTTCTGGCAAATATTAGGGTGTGATTACAAAAACAGTAATGAGTTGGGTTTTAATTGAACCCAAAATAAAGTCGGCAAAGTCCCATCAAAGAGTTACACTGAGGTAGCACTGGAGATATTTTATATTATCGATTGGTCTCAGTACTTCAATTACAATCAATTACCAATCACAATCTTTGTTTATAAGAAAGGTTTATTTTTGAGACATTCCTATCAGTTGAATACACAAGGACTAAATAAGTACCTTATTAAATCAATTTTGAGTCATGGCTACAGGCTGGTGTCATGGTCCCCTGAATGAATTGAGATGCAATGTGAATTTTCCATTTCTTCTCAGATGTAAACATCATCAACATATTCTTTACATTGTAGGACAACAGATGTAGATCCAAGTTATATGAAGAGACTGTTACATTTCACAACTTTCACATTCGGTTCATCGTGCATTCCTAATACAAATTGAATCGTGATGATTTAAAAGTCGATTAGTTACTGTTGACATATGGTATGTAAAGCTCTATGATGTGAGGGGAGAGCAACTTTGCCATGTTTGCCTTCAGACTGTAGAATGGCGGTTCAATTGGTTGAGACAAAAATCAGCTTGTTCTTGTAAGAAAGCTTCAGTGATAAGAATTTGTGTTGCTAATCCAGTGATTTTTTTTGAATACAGGTTAAAGCAATAAGATTTGGATAGTGAAAAGCCAGAAAGAATGTGATAACCGTGTGTATCATGAAGCTTAGAGACACTGGGGACTCCAGTTAATGGAGCAGACTGACTTACTAGATGTAATCCTAACCATGTTTCAGCAGTACCTGTAAAAAGACAAAGGAATCATGAATATCTCAGGCAAATGGTTTCTGTAAGGAAGAATATAGTGTGGATACTATGTGTGAAAGAAATTGTGAACATATATTTTGAGTTCAGATTTTGCAGAAATCTTCAAAAACTGAGAAATGGTGATGATTTGAACTTCCCGTGAAGCCTTGTATTTTCTCACAGTGAGAACATTTTTATGAATAAACAGTACTAAGATACATATAGCAAGTCCAAGACAAAGCCACCTGCCTGCAGGAAGTGGGCTGCTAGGTAGTTAGTGAGCCTTTGGCAAAGGCTTTCTGTGTTTGGCAGGCCATGTGATGTGTCACAACAGGCAGTTAGAAGCTCTTAGTATTCAAATGAACCGTAGGAGGAATTAAAGCGGTAGTGAGAGCAGAACAGAGCGGAGCCGCCACCAGGCTGTTTCCCAGGCAGCCTGTGATGTCATGGCAGCCTCCAAGGGGAGCTCACTGTCACTGCTGCTCAGGCATATCAGAGAGGCGCTCCTCTTCAGCAGTCTGTTGGCTGAGCTGGCTGTGGGATGGGGTTACTGGATTACTGAAGATCCCGTGAGGATTGTTGTCAAGGCAGTAGAAACAAATGGAGAGGCGGTCTGAAGCAAATTCTCCTCAAACAGAAAACAAACAAGTAAACAACACAGCCGGAACACAAACCAGTTGGTGCACCCTCATGTTTTGGTTTGGCTGCAGATAACTTTCGAGCCTAAAGGTTGATTTTTTTTTTTTTTACATTTGTTAATATTTGTAAAAAACTAAAAATAATAAAAAAGCTTTCAAACAGCAATATCCTGCACATAAAAAGACAGATGTGATCTCTTAAAAATCTAGCAGTTTCATGAATGCTTTTAACTAATTTTGAGGGCTCTTGTCCCACCTTTTTCCCTTTTTTGTCTCCAGGGTCGTGTGTTGAGAGGAGCCTACAAATTCCAAGCTGTTATCACCACGTTTGAGATGATCTTGGGAGGTTGTCCCGAACTCAACGCCATAGAGTGGCGCTGTGTTATCATCGATGAGGCCCACCGCCTCAAGAACAAGAACTGCAAGCTGCTAGAGGGCTTCAAGCTCATGAACTTGGTAACATATTTTACCAACTGAGTGAAAGAAAACGTTGCTAAAGCTGCATTTTATGGTTTAAAATGAATTCAACCTGTTTTGACAGGAGTACTGCTCCACAAATGTTGACTTCTATAAATATTCCACGAAATGAAATGAAACATCAATATAAAGTCATTTTTAACAGTTTGATGCAGTTTCCACAAATGAGATATGTTGCAAACTCTCATTCATTTTGTGCTTTTTCAGGAACACAAGGTCCTGCTGACGGGTACCCCTCTCCAAAACACAGTTGAGGAGCTCTTCAGTCTGCTCCATTTCCTGGAACCGACTCGCTTTCCCTCAGAAAACACCTTCATGCAGGAGTTTGGGGACCTAAAGACTGAGGAGCAGGTGAGCTCATGGATACTTAAAAAATGTGTTTTTGTGAAATTATAATATAAAAAAAAAACATGTTAGTAGAGACAACATGTTTTTAGCTTCTGGTGCAATTTTTAGTTTTAATGAATTCTTTAAAAAGAAGGCCAAATGATCGTTTGAGAGCTCCACAAAACACTTTGTGGCTCAGATGTAAAAATCCTCTTGGTGCAGATGGAACTCTTGAAATGGGTCTTTTTCTAACTAGGCCACAGTGACATTTTTTTACACAAGCATATGTGCACACACACAAAACATATGGTGACTTATGATAGTAAATGATAGCGTATTATGGTGCTAATTGTCAAACTAAGCATTATCAGAATTTCTCTAAAGAAAACAGCTTTTTACTGTTCCTTGTAATCAATGTGGTTTAGCAATTATTTTAAGGTGAAAACACTGAAGAGACATTTGATGAAAGACCGTTGAAACATGTTTGAAGTGGGGTTCAATACTGTAAGTTAAAATATCTGCAACCGCTTGTACTCAACATGCAGTACGTTATCTGGAGGCGTTTTATATAAGAAGAATGTAAAATATATTACTTTACGTAGTTAAAGTTGCTAGAGCTGTTGATGTATTACTCAACCAAAGAAATGATGCCAGAGGTCTTGTATATGTATGTGGGCAGAGAAAGTAATTACATTAGTACTATGAGCTATAGATAATAACGATAATTAGCATATGACTTCATGAGACGTTACAAAGTAAATATTATTCTATTTATTGTGTACTGTAATTGTTATTGTGAGCAGATAGTATTTTGTTGAGACATTTCTCTACATTAGCTGTACATGAACAATGAGGGGGTACAGTCTGTTCAGTCTAACGCGGCATTAGCTAGCACTAAAGTCTTATTCACCTAATGGATTTTAGGTACCTCTTACAATTATGGTCACGAAATGCACATTTCCATATTTCAGTGAGAAGGTGAAATGAAAAGTTGAGAGCTTGTTCTGATTGAATAGAATAATTATTCTCCATTCAGGAATGTTACTGGAGCATATCATGTAGTCAGAACCAGTGTAAACCCTAACATGTGTGACCCATATACTACTACCGTGCTATAGAAAATATCCCACATTTTCTGTAACTACAAGTCTCATTTCTTGTTTGGGCCACAGGTACAGAAACTTCAGGGAATCCTGAAACCAATGATGCTGCGCAGGTTGAAGGAGGATGTAGAGAAAAAGTTGGCCCCAAAAGAGGAAACCATCATTGAGGTTGAGCTCACCAATATTCAAAAGAAGTACTACCGAGCCATCCTAGAGAAGAACTTCTCTTTCCTGGCTAAAGGAGCTGGTCAGGCAAATATGCCCAACCTGGTCAACACCATGATGGAGCTGAGAAAATGCTGCAACCACCCCTACCTCATAAAAGGTTGGTTGGTTAATTCATTTATTTTGAGAAATACAGATGAAATGTAAAGTCGTAATGTTGGAAACAGATGGCAGATTGTCTTTAGTTCAATAATATGTAATTGAGTCATCGTGGATTCCTTTAGTTTTAATCACTCAGTTTAATTTAATGCCATCAGTTATCGTTACGTGAGATAAACTGTCATGCTCATTTTTGCCTACTAGAGCCTTGACAATCACTACAGATTTAGCAAATATTGCTTAGGCACTGAATCTGTTTTGGCTTTGCTGATGTCACAGATGCAAATGTTAGTTCTCCAATTTTCACTTACTTAAAGTAAGATTTAAGGCATGTATTACACAAGGATCTCAGTTAAAATTCAGAGACAAGAAAACAGTTGCCTCTCTAAGGCTATTTTTTATTCATATGTACTGTACTGTAAAATAAAGAGTTAAGCCCAGCTTGAAAGAACAAACATTACTGAAATAATACCCTGGAGGAAGCATGACAATTATGAAAGACAGTGGTGCTGATGTGTTCTTGTCTCTGCTATGTCAGGAGCAGAAGAGAAGATCCTCGAGGACTTCAGGGAAGTGTATAGCCCCACTGCCATCGACTTTCATCTGCAGGCTATGGTGCAATCAGCTGGGAAGCTGGTCCTTATTGACAAACTGTTGCCGAAGATGAAGGCGGGTGGGCACAAAGTGCTTATATTCTCCCAAATGGTGCGCTGCCTTGACATTTTGGAGGACTACCTCATTCAGAGAAGGTAATAGTGATGGATGATGATCTTTACTTTACAACTCAAACCAAACAATTCCTACTTACTACTGAGAAAGTGATTTATATTATGACACTCTCTTAACTGTCATGCTTCCCATAAAACATCATCCGTTGCAATAAAGAATCAGCCATATGAAGGTTTTCTGTCACAACAGCTTATAGTGTATTATAAATATATGCTAATTAAAATGTAGGGCTGAATCAATATTACATTTTGAATACATATTCTGTCATAATCATTGTCTTTTGGAAATCAACTTGTATATATGCATTTTTGATTCACTTTAGTCACTTAATGCTGCTGCTCAAAAATGTTAAGTCAGCTTTATCCTCTGGTTTTTTTGTATTTGTGATGATTTATCGTCAGGATCGGAGGTGCAGTATGTTTTCTTTTTATTTATTCGTCTGTACAGCACTTTGATTGACTGTGGTTGTGGAGTGCTTAACAAATAAATATTGGATTGGATTGGATTGGTAGCTACTTCTCATGTTGTAAAAGATCTGACTTGTATGACTCCAAAGGGTGAGGGACAATATGCCTCTATTTATAATATGTGCTGTACGTAATACATGACAGCCAGTTGCCTGCGGGAGTAGTTGGCAGTGGCATAAGTGTTTACAAGTATAGTGTCTGGTGTTTTATCACAACAACACATACACCCATTGCATACATGACATTAAATACGCCCACATTAAGTCACCCATCTATCTACTTCTGTCATCTATCTGCTTGCATTCATTTCATTGAGGGTCATACACTATTATATTAATAATAATAGTAATAGTTCACCGAGCCTACGCGGCTCCGAGCTTCTGCAGGACGTTACAAATAGTGTTGTGTTTTTGCTCAACTGGGGGAGTTACATTGGATCTTCTACTCTTGTTTTACTACCATTGTATGACCAAACAAAAATGATTTGATGCTCTTTACATATAATAAATGCTCTAGTTTGATATTCTCTTCATTATGGTGAGTCACTTCAGACATAAAAAAAAAAAAGTCACAGGAGTTTGTATATTTATTTTGTAGATAATGTGCTTTGATTCTGTCGATAACATAATAAGCAGAAATTGAAGTTGTGTCAGTTTTCATCAAATTCATTGGAAAATCATCAGTAGGTTTAGAATTAATTTGAAATGAACAAATGCATTTTAATGAAAGTATTCATCTATCCGTCTCTCCATATGTTCATCTGTCTGCATGTCTGTCTGTCCGTCCGTCCATCCGTCCATCTATCTATCCATCTTAGTTTCTGATTATTTTTTTTCTCAGATTTCCAAGCTCCTCTGTGCTTTTCATTTCATTTTCTTGACCTTTTGGGTCTTTTTCTCCATTTGTTTTGTTGCTCTTATATCTGTCACCCTCTATCTTCTGGCTTCCCACCAGCAGCTGGAGCAAGCCTTCAACTATTGTAAACATGTGAGATTCAGCTGAGTGCAGACAGAAAGGGTTCAGCAGCAGGTTATGGAAGCCCTTGGGGCTCCACCATATTAGACAAGCAGGAGTTTCTGTGCGGTTTCTTCTGACTTTAAGTGGATCACCCTGAGGAGGCAAGAGGGTCAGATTGTGGGAGGGAAAGAGAATGGACACAAGGATAAAAGTGCATAACCATTCCTTGTAGATACTATTTTTGAAGATATTATTTCCCAGGTGTGAAAGGGAGGCAGAATAAAAACAGCGTTTTGGATGTAAAACCTGCTCATTAGTAGTTTATTCCATCAAACTCCTGCGAAAAATATAAACATGAGCACCTTTTGTGTGTGCATTGATTAAATAAAGCATTACGTATGGCTCAAGGTACAAGACTGTAATGACTTTACTGAGTTTTTACGTTTGGCTGAATGGTTTTATGTTTCAGGTACTTGTATGAGCGCATAGACGGACGTGTTCGAGGGAACCTGCGGCAGGCAGCTATCGACCGCTTCAGCAAACCTGACTCGGAACGCTTTGTTTTCCTTCTGTGTACGAGAGCTGGTGGACTGGGAATCAACCTCACAGCAGCAGACACCTGCATCATCTTTGACTCTGACTGGAATCCACAAAACGACCTGCAGGTATGACATGACCGCACACAGAGTCACCCGGCAGCAGATGGGGCATGTGTGTTGTATAATAGTATCTCTCTTGTTTGTCATCTGCTGCTAACACAGGAGGACAGATCATAACCATGATGAACGTTTGGTGCAATTGACACATTTTTCTGTACCCTTCTCAGGCCCAGGCTCGCTGCCATCGGATCGGTCAGAACAAGGCAGTGAAGGTGTACCGACTGATCACCAGGAACTCATATGAGCGAGAAATGTTCGATCGGGCCAGCCTCAAGTTGGGCCTGGACAAAGCGGTGTTGCAGAGCATGAGTGGCCGAGATAACAGTCTGGGAGGAGGCACTGGGGGAGGGGTAGGTTGAAGAACTGTCCAAATGGACTATAGAAGAAAACAGGAAGTCATTTTGTTCAGCGTGTTCAGAAAAGTTTTGGTTATAGCCTTTTTTGAATACAATCCATTGCAAATCTTGTCTGGACGTAAGATCATTATGAAATCATCACACAAAAAACTACCGAATCCCAGTGTGGCACCAGGATGATTTTCAAGCAGTGTGTACACAATTTTTTATTGTGACACAATCCTTACTCCCACTCGTTTGTTTTCCAGGTTTTTCCTTCCCAAACTTATGTTTAATTTTCTCCGTGTTGATTTAGTTAGTTTAATCTCTCCTTATCTCCTTATCATCCTGCTCTGCTTAGTATCACATTAAATTGGTTAAAATCTTGAAAGACATCTGGAACCTGACTATAATTTAAGCTCTCACTTGACAGTCATGACACTATTACTGTGAAAATCAGACTCAATCTTTCCTTGTGTGGGGAATTACACAAATTGAATGCAAACGATTTTGTCTAGTTGTTGTTCCAACAATAACAAAAGTCAATAGTTCACAATTTAATCAATCCTGAATGACAATAGAGGAAAACTGTAACAGATGGCAGACAGCAACAAAGATGCCAAGCAAAGAAAAAGAGCTGTCCACAAACCCAAAAAGTTTGAGTTCACTCCTAAAATTTTTATTTGAAGTCTAACCAGTTCCATTAGACTATAATCTCTTTATGAGGGAGCGTGTCAACAGCACGTGGAGTGTGTAGGAGGATGTTTGTCTGTGGTTTTTGTCCTCTGAGAATTATCAGAAGCAATAAGAGCTTTCCACATCTGGTCTGAGGGAATATAATCTCCATACTAAGCAGCTGTTGATTCTGCATACAAATGTGTTAATATTAAGATATTAATGATCCAGTATGTTTGATTGGGTACTGCTTCACAGTACTGTTTGAATGTACTAAAATTTTGTTTTGTTGACCCTAAATATTTTTCACGCTACCTTCCAGGCAGTCCAGCAACAGCTATCTAAGAAGGAAATTGAAGATCTGCTGCGACGTGGTGCATACGGTGCCATCATGGATGAGGAGGATGAAGGGGCCAAATTCTGTGAGGAAGACATCGACCAGATCCTCCAGCGCAGGACAAAGACCATTACCATTGAGTCAGAGGGAAGAGGTTCCACCTTTGCTAAGGTGACAGAACAAGACAAATGCAACTGCTTTAACATAAGTGATGAAGGTCACTGAGTCTGATTGATTTTGGACAAACATTTATTCAGGATGATATTTTGAAATTATTCTTATGTCTTTCAGGCTAGTTTTGTTGCATCCGGAAACCGCACAGACATCTCTCTGGATGACCCCAACTTCTGGGACAAATGGGCCAAAAAGGCCGACATTGATGTCGATATGGTCAATGGCAGAGTATGTATTGCACCAAAGAAAATAGATAATTTGTTGTTTCTCACAAATATATAATGTCTGGACATCTTGTAAAGTTGCAGTCTTCTGTTATTTGAGTTACTTGCAAAACCCTTTGGTCAAAGTTAGCTTTCTTTCAATTACTTCTTTGCAGAACAGCTTGGTGATCGACACTCCTCGTGTCAGGAAGCAGACAAGACCTTTCAGTGCAACCAAGGACGAGCTAGCAGAGCTTTCGGAGGGGGAAAGTGAGAATGACGAGACCAAACCAAAGCTCAGGCGAAACTACGACCGGCTCAACAGCTATGGACGCACAGAGTGCTTCAGAGTAGAGAAAAACCTGCTTGTTTATGGGTGAGATGATTCAAAATAAGCCATCAAACCAGAGGAATTTCGTTTAGACACTCCCCCCCAAAAAACAGTGCTTTAAAACAGGACCTGGGGTGACTGATACATTCAATGTGAGCCCACTTTCTTAAACGCTTCCTTTCCCTCTTGTTGTCCAGGTGGGGTCGGTGGAAGGATATTCTCAAACATGGTCGTTTCAAAAAGCAGTTGACAGAATGGGATGTAGAGTCCATTTGCCGGGCACTTCTATCTTACTGCCTGGTGCATTATCGTGGAGATGACAAAATCAAAAGCTTCATGTGGGACCTCATTGCCCCTACAGAAGATGGACGTACCAAGGAGCTGCAGAATCACCTGGGTAAGCCTCAGGACCTTCTTTTTACTGGATCACGTTCTACACCTGGCAGCTGTAGCAGAAAATAACACTTATTGTGTATTTCACCTGTAAATTGCGTCAACTTGTTCCACTAGGTCTGTCTGCCCCAGTCCCAAGGGGCAGAAAGGGTAAGAAGGTGAAGACCCAGTCCAGCTCTTTTGACATCCACAAAGCTGAGTGGCTTCGGAAACACAACCCAGAGCACATACTTCAGGACGACGGCTACAAGAAACACCTTAAACACCACTGCAACAAGTAAGTATTTCCTCATCTCATTTTGAATATATAGTGAACAAATCTGAGCGTGAATAACAAGGTACAAGTACAGTACCGCTTAAAAAAACAGACAAGTCTCTTGTTATCTTAAATAATGGTAAGCAATGAAAGAGACTCAAGTAATATCTAATAAAGTCAGTATTTTGCTTTCTTACAGTGTGTTATTACAGTCTTTGGTTGAGATGCTTTGTCTCTTGTGGGTGAGAGTGTGTTCTTGTGTCTGTGTTTAAACCTTTGTGCTATAATAGCACTGGCAGGTGGTCATTATTCACTTCTACCACAGATTGGATCACTTTAATTTTTAACAGAATGAAGCAAGAGAATGAAAATATAATTTTCATATTGCTCAAATTTTTTGCTTTGACACCGTCAAGCCACAGTAATTAGGAGGCACTAAAATATCACTGGAGTCAACATTCAGCTGATTAATTAATGGACGTGCATCACATGGAGACCAGCTAATAGATGAGTCGTAGCAAGTCTTCAGCCTCGCTAATGGCCATCATGGATCTCTCTTATTTACAGAGAGACTGAAAAATGATGGCTGCTATCAAAACATGCACCGCTGAAATATAAAGTCAAATAGATTGCCAACTCTTTTTAAAGTGGGTGGGTGGGGGGGTTGTCCACAGGGCTTTTGACACAGTACACTGAAGCCTCCATAGAAAGTTCTTCTTTGTCTCCTGGTCCTATTGCTCTGAATACAAGGATTGTCTGATTTGTGAAACACTGGGCAAATGAACACACACCATCAGCTGGGTTTGCTGACTTCTGCATGTTTGTACTGATGGCCTATAATGTGACCGTTAGGGTGTGCGGCTTCCTTAACAGGACAGTAAATATAGTACAAACAAATTTCTACTCAGAAATGGAAACTAGGAATAAATGAGAACTGACTCCTGTTATCAGGAATGGGTCAATAAATTCCGATCATTGTCCGTTCATGTTGTGATTTCTCTATTCCTCCTTTTTGCTGTGTATATATAAGATATTCATCACTGTAAATAATATGTGAAACAGCGATCATTGAATTTGTGCTACCATTCAAGAGGATGGATGGATGATGCAATTGTAAAAAAAGCATGTTACACGTTAAAAATCTCAATTACATCAGTGACTCATCAGTGAATTTTTGAAAGATTTTCTTTGACAAACACACCGTGGCGGATTATTTACATGCACTCGTGTCATGCGGACTGTGTTCGGCTGTGAGAATGTGTTTGACTGTCCTGAAGTCCTCTGCAGGCTCTGTGAATGAACATCATCTTACACACAAACACAGACACTGTCTTCACAAAGGCTTTGAAAGAGAGTGATGAAGAATTGTGCTGACAGGCAGAGGAAGTAGCAGCTGCTCCTGGGCGGTTCCAGTCTCACAAGAGGGTGGAAGGGAGAGAGGGAGGATGTTTAAGACTTTGATTTACCAAAGCTACATGCCCAGACTGGTCATGACAGCCATCCATCACCTGAAGAGACAGACAGACAGTTCTTTGCTTGATTTTTGGCTCATTTTTAACAATATTTGGCATACTACATTTCAGAGCAGCAGTCCACAAATCATTTACCGCTCTCTGGGGAAAAAAACAAAAAAACAAAAACCCATTCAGAGGGGCTCCAGCCAGAGAAAAGCCCACATGAAATGATACATTATGAGGGGATGCCCTATTTTTTTCCTGACAGGCTTCTAGACAATATTGAACACTGTCCACTTCTTTGAAAGTGCTATACATGAAAATAAGAAATAGGCGGCTACAAATACTAATAATAGTAACTGAACAATAACTATTATCAGGAGCTTGGTAATAGAATCTACATAATTCTATGAATATGTGCTGGCGAAGTGTACTAGGTGTACCCCACCTCAGTTGAGGTAAGGTCCATGGAATTATTATTGTCTCGTCTCCAAACAGCTGAATTTGAATGATTTCTGATCCAATTGTAATCAATTTTGCTCAAAACTAGTTCTATTTCAAAGTTTTTTTTGTTGTTTAATTGTAACCATTCAGTATAGGATATTTGGCAGAGAGACAAAATACCAATAGAAGTCCTCCACAGAAAACTTCCTTCCGCAGCCAAAAATTATTAAATCCCTCCATACTGTATTTTTTATTTTTTTTTTAACATCACTACCATTACCTGATGGAATTTAAAATCAGTGTTCAGGAAAAACGATTACACAGAAAAAATATTAGTCAAATCTCGTGGCATGTTATACGTGATAGCCTGGCACACAGGCACACCACAATTCCCACCACTTTACTGTCAGTCAGAGCCGTGCTGACTGGTGTGTGATCATGCATCACAGAGTTAACGTCTCCCCTGTGAGTCAGCCTCCCTCTACCTTGTCAACCTCGGCTCTACCAGCCTTCTTCCGCTGCCAGAGCGTGACCACATGACGACTGGAGAGGGACCGCTCATTCGCTCTTCAGGGCTGCTCATATCTCATTGCAATGTCACAGTACGCCGACTTACCAAGTTAATTGTTCGGGCTTAGTGTGAATACCTGTCATACCGTGATTCATGCAGTTTGTGTCCTGCTCTGTGAAAGGCCTTACGTGATTGGGTGCACACCAATTCATTCTCAAATGCAGCCGCATACATGCATAAATAATTATTAGTGTGCACTGTGGCTGCTGTCTGCAGCAGTGAATGTTAGAATTACAGCTGAGTTGTCACGCATTTCACACATTTGCTTTGTGTTTGTGTTCTGCGTGTCTGTAGGTTCTGCTTACTCAGCATTTGTACTTGTTCAGGGGCTTTTTTTTTTTTTTTTTTTATGACCGGCTGGTTTTCTCTGTGCAGGGTGCTACTCAGGGTCAGAATGCTCTACTACCTGAAACAAGAGGTGATAGGAAAGCAGGCCCAGACGGTGCTGGATGGAGCAGACTCCAGGTGAGATAGTCATTCCATGTCTTACAAAGTGTTCCGTTTGTATTTCTTTAGACTATTGAAGCACAGCAATGTCATTCAAAAAAATGCAATAATCTGCCAAGCAACGTGTTGTTCCACACCTGCTCATAAGATGCAATAGCTATGGCAATGTCTTCCATTTTTCCATATGATGTAGCTGCTTCGGAAATATTTTTCCTGGAGTGATGTTGTTATAGAACTGATGTTAAGCTGATCAAATGTATAACAAGGTTGTAGAGCACCACCTGTTGGTGAAAAATGGTCAGTTTTCTTTTCTGCTTTCATCCATGCAGTGCTTTACAAAATGTTTAAAAATATATATGAGTGCGGTTTTAATTGTTTCTTGTCCATCATTTTGTATGTACACAAAGCAGCCCATCATAGGGAGGAGGTTGTAAGACTGTAACATGTGTGCAATAGTACTAGAGTAGTCTCAAATAAATGCCTCAAGTCCTAGGTATGATTCTATTAGAGGAACTGCATCTAAATAACTGGGTAGATTATTTGATATCAGTTAATTATTGAACAATTACATAAGTTATTGAACCTACTTCTCATCTTTTTTTAGTGAGATAAAGATCTGGGTTCCAGATCCTGACCACTCTGATCTGCCAGCTTTGTGGTGGGATGCTATCTCTGACAAGTGTCTGCTGCTAGGCGTCTTCAAGCACGGTGAGAAACCTCTATTCTCTCTCTGATTGGCTTTATCAGATAAAGTGATCAAATGAGAGACACTTAAACATGTAAGTTTGTACTCCACTCGTCCATGCTGTATCTACAAAGAATTTATGGAGACTTCACAGGAGAAAAAAAAAAAAAAATCTGACACCTGACATGAAACATTAACAGAGTGGTGTAAAAATTAAAACGTTGATTTGTTAACAACAACAACGCTGTGTCAGTAAGTGATTGCGAGAAATATTACGTGACCTTCCGTGAATGATACTTTGCTGACTCATTCAGCCTTTGCTTGATCTTCTGTGCACTCCCAGGTTATGAGAAGTACAACACCATCCGTGCAGACCCTGCCCTGTGTTTCATAGAGCGCGTGGGACGACCAGATGAGAAGGCCATTGCCGCGGAACAGAGAGGCAATGATTTCATGGATGGGTGGGTGAATCACTCCAGATTGATGTTTCTGTTCTTTATATGAGTTTGTGTAACTCATTTTTTTTTTTTTTGTTTTTTTTTTTTTCGGAAAGTTTGTCAGCTTCGGTGTAACTTTGTCTTTGTGTTTAGTGATGTGGATGATCCAGAGTACAAACCTGCTCCAGCGCTCTTGAAGGATGACATGGACGTAAGGGGCCTCAACCATATGTGCATGTTGGTCTTCTTGTAAAGCACATTATGTTTAGCATATGCTGTCTTGTCATGCAGGATGATGCCTCTTCTCCTGGAGACTTGGTTGTCATTGATAACGCTGGAGGTGAGGGGAAAACAGCTTGTAACCTAAAGCAAATAATTGCTTATTTGTTAATAATTGCTAATTAGTGCCGACTTCTCCATGCGTAGGTGGAATCAGGAAATGTGAAATTTGTAGGTATGATTAGGTTTCGTGTGCAGCGTATTTCTAACCACATGATTAAAAACAATGTTCTTTGTGACATGATATAGATGCAGTTCAACAGACGGGAGGTGAAACCATCTACTGGCCGTCTTCCTCCGTGCTGACAGCCAGGCTGAGGCGTCTGATCACGGCCTCTCAGCGTTTCACAAAGAGCCGGCAGATCCTCCAAATCCACCAGACTCAATCTCAGTCCCAGGACACTATGATACTCTCTGCCCCACTGTGTCCGCTGCCCCCCATGCTCAACGACACCCTCAATCCCAAAATGGCTGCTAAGATTGAACGCCAGCAAAGGTCAGAACAAATACCAATTCAATATGTTTGGTCAAAAATACAGTTTACTTCAAAAACAATATGTATCGAGATTATTATTGCATTATAAATGTTTTGGTTTTGCACAGATGGACCAGGCGAGAAGAGGCTGACTTCTACCGCGTGGTGTCCACCTTTGGGGTAGTTTTCGACCCAAACCTCGGTCGGTTTGACTGGACAAAGTTCAGAGCCATGGCTCGCCTGCACAAGAAGACTGATGAGAGCTTACAGAAATACCTGTGTGCTTTTACTGCCATGTGCCGAAGGGTGTGTCGCCTTCCACCCAAAGATGGAGGTCAGAAGTCTACCTGCTTATTTCTATGTGGACACACACATTCAGATCAACTGTCTTTTGTTCACATTTCAAAAGTCTGGTCCAAGTTAGTACTTTGATTGTGACTTTGTTCTTTTTGATTCCAACAAAAGATCCATGCTAGATAAATTGTGTCGTGTGATGAGGTTGTTTGAGGAAAATCCCGTTTGATTCTTCAGTTTTTGAAATATCCAGGCTTCAGTTTTAGTAATATCTGGATGGGAGGTGTCGTCTGAGCTGCTCAGCCCCCAGACCATACTCACAAAGTAGAGAGAGAAGTTTGTTTTTGTTCAAGGCTTAGTTTACTCTTCCTTTAAAGATAGCAAATTTCTTGCAGCCAAATGAACAACAGACAATCTTGAGAAGATCCAATGTGTATCATTGCGCACACGGTTACTTGTACTGTCAAATAACGGCCAGTTGCAGTTCACATTTTCTGCCTACTCTTTCTCACACTGCCTATTTAAGAGCTAAGGGCATGCTGCTCTTGATGACACTGAAAACCTACCATGCCAATATATATTTGTGAACATTCACTTTCCTTTTACTGATCATCTGTTGCGTCATCATGAAGACTTAACTGTGAAATTTAGAACTTGTTGTTCTTGTACGATTACCAGAGATAAGCTCATATCTAACATTTGAGATTTGCTCGTTTATTTCTGATGCAAATGCAGGTGAAAAAATGTAACTGTCAAGCCCGTTTTATTCGTGAAGGGTCGATCACAATGTTTTCTATTCTATACAATTTCCTGATTTGTCATTATTGCTACAAATATTTAAAAAAAAAAAATCTTTAGATACTGCTGCATGCGCTGCACTCAGACCTTGCTGTAACTCGTTTTAATCTAGAGAGAGGTCAGTTGCACCTTCATGAACATGCTGAATCAGCAATAACTCTGTACAGGGCCTGATAAAGTTAATCATTTGAGGAAGGATAAACAGTGTTATTTAAACTCCAGGCTAGTGGAATAAGTCTATCATTTGCTAAAGTCTTTATTTCCTCTCACATCTGCTTCTTGGGATTTGTTCCAGAGTCTACAGTGGACCCGTCTCTGAACATCCAGCCTATCACAGAGGAGAGAGCATCTCGTACTCTGTACAGAGTAGAGCTGCTTCGCCAGGTGAGAGAACAAGTCCTTCGCCATTCTTTGCTTTACGAGCGCCTGTCGCTGTGTCAGATGAGCTCTGACTTGCCTGTCTGGTGGGAAGCTGGTACTCATGACCGCGACCTTCTAATCGGCGCTGCAAAGCACGGCGTGAGCCGAACAGATTACCACATTCTCAGAGACCCGGAACTTAGCTTCATGGCTGCCCAACGCAACTACAGTCAAACAAAAACTGCACATCAGCAATCACGCACATCCGCCCCTCTTCTACACCCTCAATACCAAACCACTAGCTCAGTGTCGACAGGCTCTCCTTTGCCTACGCCAGTCCAGAGAGACACAGACCCCTGTGGGATTGTACCCAAAGTAGAGACAACCTCAGAAGGGGAGGAATGCAGGGAGAAGCAAGGGGAGAGTTGGAGCCCCCCACGACCACCAGCTACTCCCACTGGTCTTGAGGAGAAGCCTGTCTCTGAGACGAGGGACAGCGAGAGGCAGATGGTAGCGGCACGAACCAAACCTCTTACGCCCAACTCGTCAGAAAGGAAACCGAAGAAGTCCAGCAAGAGGGGCCGCAAAGAAGCAAGGCGGGGGTCAGGGTCCGACTCAGACGGCTCTTCGTCAAGCTCTTCATCTCGCTCCTCCTCTTCATCTTCATCGTCGTCTTCCTCCTCGTCCCACTCCGGTTCCAGCTCCTCCTCGTCTTCATCATCGTGCTCGTCTGGCTCTTCATCATCGTCATCGTCCTCCTCATCTTCCTCTGATGATAGTGATAGTGACGGAGAAGAAAGGAGAAAGAAAGGTTGGTAACTTTAACAAAACTATATTGTTTGAAGTTTTTTTGTGCAAAGTTTTCTCGAAATTGTCATTTAGAACTAAATCATGTATAATATCTGAACCTGCTCCTTTGGGCAGCTTTAAATTATAATAAATTATGGTGTTACTGATTAAGTGTGCACACTGAAAAGGTTTAGGTACTTTTCTTATGTATGCCTCTGCCTGTCGGATTCTCAGTGCCTGCAGTAACTCCTGTGAAGGGCTTTGACGAGGATAGTGTGGCATCTCTCAGCACCACACAGGATGAAACACAAGCAGCTGAGAACGGCGTCACAAACAATTCCTCGCATCCTTTCCAAGGAGGAGGGTACATGCTTGCAGCATCTTACTGGCCAAAGGTGAGATAAATGTAGTCATTATTTCTCACGCATCGCAACACAACATGACCGACACACATTATAAAACAAATGTGATTATCTCTACAAGTGTTCATCATCTTTTTCTTATTTAGGATCGTGTGATCATCAACCGCCTGGACAGCATCTGCCAGGCAGTGCTAAAGGGCAAGTGGCCCGGAACACGTCGGGTCTATGAGCCTGGAGGCGCAGTCGCCTCCTTCTACACCACCAAACTGCTGGATAACGCCAACAGCCTGTGTGAGGACCCCTCCGCCTCACCACAGGGGTCAAAGGTGACCAAGCATGTTGCAGAAAACAAGGAGTTCTCAGTAAAACTGAACGACGTATGTTGATTTTTTTCCTTTGCCCCCCACTCACTCCGCTTCGCCCTAGCCGTAGGACCCTACTACCTCTGCTGCCATGACCGGCGCTAGCTGTCGTGTTCAGCATGTTTTCTTCCTTCTTTCTTTTGGGTATGATTGATGGCTTTCGCTGCTGACAGGAGAAGAACTTTATTATAATTAACATTCTTCCTTTGTTTTCCCACACACTCAATTTGAATTGGCCTCTAAGACTTTGTTGACATGACAATAAATCACCCAGTCATGATACATTCAGGTTGAGGCCTCTTTTTACCAGAGGGGTCTTTTCTCAAATCTTATTGCAAATGGAGATCTTGGCCGTGGATGTTCCGATGTGCTTTTAGACAACTAACATGACAGGTTTCATCCATTTATACTTTTACTTTTTGTTTGTGTTGCTTTTTAATATTGGGCTTTTCTCAAATCATATGGTTCAAAATGCGTGCTGCATTTTTAGCTCTAAAGTCTGTATATGCTTACAGCGGCACTGTCTTTGGCATGGCTTCCCACAACTGTCCAAACTAGACATTACCTGCTGGCCTACCTACCACTGCCTGCTGTGTGTCCATGTTCCCCATCACTAAAAAAAAAATGAAATACAGAATAAATATTTGATCTCATTGAAACAGTTCTTAATACTTTATTGCATAATTTGGAACCCAATATTATTACCAGGATATAAGCTTAGAGATAATAAAGTGAACCTTAATAGACAGAAAGGATACCAATGTTTGTGTGGTTGTAAATCTCACTAGAACTCTTACCTTTGTTCACCTGTCTATAGCAGGAGGGAGGTCTTAAGTTGACTTTCCAGAAACAAGGTTTACCTTTGAAGAGGCCCCTGGAGTCGGAGGAGGGGCCCCAGTCTCAGCAGCAATACCTGGCCCGGCTTCATGAGTTGCAGAGCGCCTCAGACACAGGCCTGGCAGACATCACCAAGCCTCAGTGCAGCTTCCAGAATGGTGTGTATTTAAATTTAATAAATGCCAGTACTGTACCTTGATTCTCTTTTGCTTTACACCACTAGATAGCAGCAAAGTATAGTTTGGGACACTTTTCAATCTTTTTGTGGCAATGCTGTTATCTATTTATGCAGTTATTTATCAACATTGATGAAAATATATCTTCTTATCAATCCTCAATTATTTACTAGAGCAGAGCTTTTTAAAAGAAGAATTGAATACTTTATACTATATATATGTATATATAATATATAATATAATAGATATAGAATAATACATATATAATATAATAAATATAATAGTTAATACTAATATTATAATAATATTACTACTCTTATAATCTACTCTTCTCATCCTCTTACTCATTCATCCTCCTCTTCCTCTCTTCTCTCTTCTCTCCCTCTCTACTCTTCTCCTCTCTCCTCTCTCTACTCCCTCTCCTCTCTATCTCTCTATCTCTCTCTCTCTCTCTTTCTCTCTGTACCCCATTACATGCACACCCACATGTATCAGACAGGTTTTAATTTCTCTTACATTGAGGTCCAAATTGTCACTGTGGTGCTCAGCTAACTGACAGGTTGTTCTGCAGCACTTCCAGATTTGACAAGTCAAATGAGACTCAACGGAGTGCTGGACGGACAGCCACTGGTTAAGAAGCGCCGGGGAAGACGGAAGAATGTGGAAGGGATGGATCTCCTGTTCATGAACAGGAACAGAATCACTACTGCTCCTGATCAGGTAAGGAGGAAAATGCTATCCCTAGTTGTTCAAACGTAGGAGCACATGGGCCCGAATAAAGGTTTGTACATTTAACAATGTGAGGTGTATACAAGTGGGCTGAATAGGATGGCTTGGAGTGTCAACAACTACCTTTTATTCGTGTGTTACTAGGTGCCTCAAGGCTGGGGTGGTATTGGTCAGATGGGCATGGCGGTGGCCCCTGTGATCGGCTACAGCCAGAGTCCCAGTCAGGTCCCCACAGACACTGAGAGCAGGGTACCTGTCATCAATCTCAAAGATGGGACCCGGCTTGCTGGTGACGACGCTCCCAGGAGAAAAGATCTAGACCAGTGGCTCAAAGAGCACCCTGGCTTTGTGGCGGACACAGGAGCCTTTATTCCTGTGAGTACATTGTAACCCTCTTCATCAGAGATGATTTTATAAAAAGTGCTATTGGTCCTTCAGGCACCTGAATGTAACTTCCGATTACAGGTAATTTCAAAAACTTTATGCTATGTTTACGGTAAATCTCTGTGGTAAATTATCAAACATTTGTAATATTTGTCAGTCAGATAAGGTTGATGCAAAATTTTTCCAGGGTTACAGACTACTTTTTGTAGAAGATTCACTACATTTTTTTTTTTTTTTTAATTTGTTTGTTTGTTTTTAGGGTGTAAATAAGATGCAAATGCAGTTCCACTTCCAGGACGGTCGGCCCAAGCAGAAGAGGCATCGCTGCAGGAACCCAAACAAGATCGATGTCAACAGCCTGACAGGAGAGGAAAGGGTCCAGATTATCAACAGGAGAAATGCACGCAAGGTGTGTTTGCATGAATCAGAGTTTGTCCTGAAAAATGTCCTAACCATCCCCACAAATTATTCCATTAATGGATTATAATTTTATTGTTATGAACTGGGTTGTTGCTCTGTGAATGATTCTTTTTAAACACTCTACACTGCCTTTCTTAACTTCCAGCTTTATAATTATTAAATACTGCTATTGTTTGTTCCTTTTTAAAATCGATGTAAAGCAAGTAATTGTGTGTCTTCTGTTGAGCACTAGTGTTCATGTCGACTGTAATCTCTCCTGCAGGTCGGTGGTGCATTTGCTCCTGCTCTGAAGAATCTGTGCCGCTTCCTTCAGGAGAATCCAGAGTATGGAGTCCCACCTGAATGGGCTGATGTTGTCAAACAGTCGGTGAGTCGCAATGTAAAATAATACACATTTTTAGCAGTGTTGACATACAGTCTGTTGCCAGTTTATTATATGCACCAGCCAAAACTAATGTAATCCAAAGTATTTGATTTCTTGTGATTTTCACTTTGTGCATCACAAAGATTTTATTCAGGCTTGTTTGCACGTTTTTTTCAGTTTAATTTAAGCAAGTCTTTTAGTTGTTTACGCCCACAAAAAGTTCCTGGAATTCCAGTGTTGAGCTGTCGCGTCTTTGTCACATTTACCAGAGAGATATGGAGACTATTTCATTGCAACAGTTCTCTAGCCAACAAAATAAAACTATCAGTCTCCATCATGCCAATAAGGAACACAACTTTCTCTTCTTCCCAGTGACATGGCTGAATGGGAATATTCCGGACAGTCTGCTTGAACTGGTCGGTTTAATGCTGGTGCTGGCCAAGATAGGAGAGCAGAGCTAATAAGAGTTATGTAATCCTACCTGTGTAACTGGGAAGGAATGTGTTTGCTCTCTTAAAATTGAACTGATGACAGTACCACTGATTGACACCAGTGTTCTTTCATGAAATGTCTGCTATTGTTTACACTCCACCATTCCTTTGTGTGCAACATGACATCTTGTACAGTCATCACAGGAGTGTCTGATCCTGTGACTGTACAAGATGTACTGAACAAGCTACTCCACACCTTATAATGATCATTTGGGAGTCCAGTCATGTCTTCCTGACAAACTTAAAACTATTAAAAGACTGCAAAACAAAATTAAATTTGTGTATCTTTGCATGTGAATATGAAGGGCATTCATTTTGTCTCACTGCACTTTGAGAAGCCAAGCACAACTTAATATGCCTTATCTATCTGAAAGCAACTGGTGATGCAGCAGGTGGCCAACACTTTGACTCAATGGTTTTGTTCCAAGGATTTAAAGTACCACTGCAACATCAGTCACCTGAAACACAACCCAGATCACAGAGAAAAGCGTCCACCTCAGTATAAAAAAACGAGTATACAGTCAACCCTCGGTTTTCAAACGCTTCTGTTCTCGACCAATTCGGTTTTCGACCAGAAAATTCAAGAATTTTACGTCTCTGTACTCGACCAAAATTCGACTCTCGACCAAACCCAAAGAAGCCGAGCGTACCTGAACGCGACTCACTCGGGAGCCGAGCGAACTCGAATGCCCAGGATGCTTCCTCCGTAGCGCGTTTGTGTTCAAAGTTCGATAGGATATCTTTTATTAAAATAAAACACAGTGTCTATTTTTACCCTTTTTTATTCATGGTAAACAGTATACAGTGCAGTTTATGGTGTAAAATAGTAAAAAAAAAAAACTTGGAAAAAGTTGTTTTTTTAGACTTGGAACGGATTAAAATTATTTACATTAATTATCATGGGAAAAATTGTTTCGGATTTCGAACAACTCGCTTTTCGAACAGCCTTCTGGATCGGATTATGTTCGAAAACCGAGGGTTGACTGTATTATTAGTTGCAGGGTTTCTCTCAGACTGCGTTTGTTTTGGTTCGGTGCATTTCACAAATTAGAAGTGACATGTATACATGTGTTATTTCTGTGGAACACTCATCTTTTTCTTTGTTTTTAAAATTGACAACCCTGTATATATTTTCCAGGGTTACCTCCCAGAGAGCATGTTTGACAGGATTCTGACGGGCCCCATCGTTCCTGAGGAGGTGAGCCGGCGTGGACGTCGACCTAAGAATCCTCTGGCCAAGGCGGCGGCGGCAGCGGCAGCAGCAACTGCAGCAACGCCCAACCCGACAGCCTCGACCCTGGGTCTGAACCCCCTGCTAGCCAACGGCCTCCTGTCCGGAATGGACCTGAACAGCCTCCAGGCCTTCCAACAGAACCTCCAGAGCTTACAGTCTTTGCAGCTCACGACAGGCTTGATGGGGCTGCAGCCTGACGCTAGTAACGTGGCTGCAAGCAACTTAGCTGCCATGTTTCCCATGATGCTATCTAATATGGCTGGATTGCCAAACCTGCTTGACATGAGTAGCTTAACTGGAAAGTCTGCTCAGGAGGGCACGGGAGGCACCGAGGAGAAGAAAAAGGGAATCTCCAGCTTTATAGCAGAGCCGTCTGCCTCGAAAGCATCCCCTCACAATTCAGACACCAAAGGAGAATGGGCAGAGGGCTCAAACACGAATACTTCCTCCGCTACCTGCCCCTCTTCCTCTTCCTCTGCCCCACAAAGTGCTTCAGCTGCATCTGCAGCCTCCAGTCCCCCACTTTCTCTCAACCCCTTGTTACTCTCCAGTATGCTTTACCCAGGGATGCTTCTCACTCCAGGCCTTAACCTTCCAGCGTCTGCCAGTCAACCGCAGAGCTCAATCAGTGACCCCACCGTTCTTCCTCTTCTTCCTCCTCCTACTACCCCACCTACCCTCTCCCAGTCATCGGCACAGGAGACAGAGCGGCCGGTAGCAGACAAGGATGGAGAGGATGATGAAGAGGAGTTAGAAGAGGCTTTGGAAGGAGAAGATTCAGCAGAACAAAAAGAAAATAGTGGTCCTGAGGGTTCGGGGAAAGCCGAGTCATCTTCATCAGAACTTGGGAGCTCTTCCTCCTCATCAGATGATTCAGACTCCAGCGATGAGGACTGATCCAATGAATATATAATTATAAATTTATTTATGTATCGCCTTGAAATGTAAACATTTATTCACATATATATGGATTTTTCAGCACTTACTTTGTGATTTATTTACATGTAAATATAAGAACTAACAAATGTTGTGTAATAAAGACCAGAAAATGCTAAAAAAAAAAAAAAAAAAAAAAAAAAAAGAAAGAAAAAAAAAACTGACTTTAAAGAACTGAAATAAAGTTTCAGTTTTTGTTCTCAAGGTACAGTCTTGTTTTGAGACATTTTGCATGTCAGAATTTGGTAGATTTCTGAACTTGTAACACCCAATTATGTACAATTTCATCATAAAAGGCATTATTGTAATTATGTCAGAATTTAATTTTATTAAAAAAAATTGAAACTACATCATGCTCGTTGAGCTGTACTATTAATATATTTTGATTGTTTTGGTTGAGAGAATGACACTTGACAGACACTTGTTTGTCTCTTGTAAATAGTCAGTACTTTTCCAGGTCCGTTGACACTTATGCTTTGCAGATCATATGTTGGATATGTCAGCAATAACTTGGGCAGCTAATGAATGTCACTGAAGCTGTAGATTTTCGGTCTGCCATGTTCCACCCCAGTGCACAACTCATGCAGCCTACTTACCTGTCATTTACCTTCAGATCATGTTGAACAGTTCATTTCTACTCTAGTTCACATGGAATTCTCTCTCTCTCTCTCTCTCTCTCTCTCTCTCTCTCTCATCTCTCTCTCTCTCTCTCCCTCTCTCTCTCTCTCCTCTCTCTCCTCTCTCTCTCTCTCTCTCTCTCCTCTCTCTCTCTCTCTCTCTCTCTCTCTCTCTCTCTCTCTCTCTCTCTCTCTCTCTCTCTCTCGCATTTGTTTGGGTGAAACATGTAGAGGTGTCAGTATTTTTCAAACAGCGCAAATCTGAAACAGATGATCATTTTCTGCTGTGATTTCTTTTTTTTTTTTTCAAGGTTTTATTTTTCATGTGGATATCTAATTGTATGAACTCATTTTCAACATCACCTTACAACATTACAAACATGTCCCAACATCTCCAAGGTGCACTTTAGTTACTTACGGTAGGCACACACTTTGACTTACATGTCTGTTGTCACTGACTCAGCATCAGAGGCTGACAAACTCCTTGAGCTGTGAGGACAGAAAATAACTTTTTCATGTGTGCCAAAAATCTACTTTTTGGCCATTTTGAGGTCCTGACAGAGTTTTGTTGTCTCTTTATAGAGAAAGAATTCAGGATTCTGTAAAACATGGATATTATTACTACAGCCCCTGCATATTTGACTGCATCTTACCTCAACTGTGCTAAATAGATTGGCTTCACTGTGCAGATGTACATGTGCATGGGTGTGTTTTCTTGTCCATGTACTTATTGTTCGTCTCTGCTGGAATATGTGTGTCAGAGTCCATTTTTTTTTAACTGAGAGCTTCCATTGGTTAGCTGGACTGCTCGGGTGTATCTACTGCTTCCATAACTTTCCAGTCTGAATGTTGTGTCTTAAGGAAGGGTGCTTTGAGTGCCCTGATGAGTAGAAAATACATGACAAGTGTCTTTGACCTTTGAAAGTGTTTAATCTGTGTTTTATGTGTATGACCACCTGTCTACCAAAGTCTTACCATCACTCCTGGTACAAGCACAAAATTGTTCAGTACTGGCTCGGATTGTGGTGACTTCATCATCTTTGAGTATTAAATGTTATAAAGTTCCTGTCGGACTAGCTTCAGAAGGCTAAATGATAGCAACTCATTTTAGTGGGAGTTTGCAGCATAGTTTTTTCTTATCCCACTTTGTCCTTGACTCTGTTTTGCCAATAAATGGAGCTTCAGCTAGATGTAGAAGTGCCCTTATCCTGTACCTCACTGTCATTCAACTTCTGTCTAGAAAAACTGCTCAGACCTGTGCTCAGTGTTCATGCTTGTGCATTTTTGTTCACCAACTCTTCAAATGTTCATGTTCAGCTGTAACCAGAATACACATAAACACTGGAGTTCACTCAAACTGAAGTACCTTATGTAATATTCTCTAGCACAACAGTGCTCGCTGTAGGACTGCTGTTACTCAGTGGACTGTTAGATACACAGTCCCAACAATTACTTCTGAGGTGAGGTTTCTGTTTGGACTGGGAATGACGAAGGCTGCCAGTTAGGAGAAACCCACTGAATTAACTCAGCCTGTCAGATTATGAATTGCTGTAGCATGCATCTCCAATGGGTGAAATCATAAACACATCTGACTCCTAATGTTGCTTCAAAGTGGTATTCTTGTATGCCTGTCACAAATAGGTATATAATATATATACACACACACACACACACACATATACACAATACCTAGTAATGAGTTTTGTTTGAAGTTGCATTTTGTGTATTATTATTATTACTAACAATACAGCATTTTTTTCTATGTCTGAGCAGTGTACTGAAACATGCCACTGTCATTATGTATAATTACACCTCTCCTCTCTTCAAACTTGTAGTGCCCTTATGCAAACACCCAGCCATTGCTATTTGTGCTGTAAGTGAACTAACAACATTTGCTTTATTTTTTATTGCCCCATAACAATGGATTGAAGACTGTGAGACTCTTAAGGACAAGTTATGGGGTTTTTTTCCCTCTGGGTTGTACTAGATGAGGATTCCCAAAGCACTGTTAGTCTTAGGGAAGCAGTGTTGAATCTGTATTACACACGGACACAGGTAAACCATGACCAATATGCAAGAGGAGTTACAATACACACTACTGCTGTACAGGGAGTTTTTCTTTCAGTTTTCATACATGTAATCATTGAGATGACAAGCATTGTTGGTTTTGTATTTTATTTCAAGCTTGATAATATCCTTAATGTCACCCTGGTCAGTTCTGTCTTTTTTCCATTGGACAGTTGTAATATTTGCAAGTTGTGGTTATGTAGTCAAAATAATTCTTTATGTAGTGCAGGAAAACACATCTTAAAAGTCATTTGTAATTTATTAGATTACTTTCTATGAAGTTCTATAGAGTAAATTGAGGTTTAATTATTTTTATTAAACATTCTTCTGACTATTAAGTGTGCCTTTCATCGTTGCTTTGTCTGGGAACCTTCACCAAGAAATAATTAATGTCTGGAACTTTTTTTTGGCACTTCTGCTCAACCTCAACAAGTGTATGTCAAAGCAGGTGACTTCTGCCTACTCATATTTATCTCAGTGAGAAGCAAGGATCAGGATTGAGGAATGACACAATATAGGAACTAAACTAAGTCTCAGTATGATAATATATAATACAGTAATGATTGTCTGCTTTTGATCATAAACATGGTTGATGTACTGTCTTGCATATCTGACCTAACTGTAAAAGCCCTACATATTATATATGAATTTTCAAAGAAAATACCCAACTGCAAGGTAAATATTGCATCAAACTTAACCTGGCTTTGTGACTTTATGTCAGAATACACTATAATGCCATTCAGCATTAGCTCCATCAAAGGATACTTAAAGGACAATGAACACAATGTCCAGAAATGTTGCAATGGTATCAAATATTTCCCAATAATGTTGCAAAAGGCTTTTCTTGATAAAAGGCAGCTGGTGTTCAATAAAAAAAGCAAAAACAACAACAACAGCAATTGACTGATAGAGGCCTGTGCTCCAGTAGCTTTTTAATACACCCTTCAATACAATAGTTAATAATACACTAAGTAGTCTTACAGTATTTAACTAATCTCAGAATGTATGTAATAATATTCGTCAAAATACTGAATGCTGCTGTAAGAAGTTGCCAAATTTCCTACCCAGACATCAGACACGTGAAGGCAGCGCTGTGGCCAGAGATCAGGTTTTTCATTCTGCTGTAGGTCCCGTTTGTCCCCACATGGTGGCGCTCATTCACCTGTTAATCCGGTACAGGCGTGTACCAACAACATGCAGATGGCATGTCGGGACTTGTTTGCCGTTCGGGCCGGTAGCGTGAAGTTGAGGTCGGCTGCTCGGAACCATGCTACGCCTCTGCTGGTCCCAGCCGGACACAGGACAGGCACACACACACACACACACAGGGGGCTAATTACAGGAGACGAACCCTCCAGAGTGGCCGACACTGGTGAGCGACTGGAAGACTCAACTGACGTGAAATGTCAGCTGACATATTTAAAACACCGCCACCATCAAACTCTGCGTGGGGTTTGAACTGCAATTTAAAAAGAAACGGGGTTTTTAAAAAAAAAAGCAAACAAAAAAAAAAAAAAAAACTACTGATGTATACAGTGAGGCGAAGTAGCATTTAGCACATGTCTGAAAGTGAAGGCAATTAATTTTTTTCTACAGGAAACGTGAGAGGGGTAAGCACAACGTGTTTTTCATAATATAACCCATAACATGAATTATTGTATCACTAAATGTTACTGACACCAAAATGTGATGCGTGAACGTTGGAAAACTTGATTTTCATCTAAGTCGTTGGTCAGTTTTTTAGCAACTTACTTTGGAGTACGTAGTTGGATAACTTTTGGTCTTCGTGTTTGTAGAATGTGTTGGGAAATGACTTAATCTTTATTTCCTGGGCGTTTTAACACATTTGTTTAATAAAAGATGGAAACTCCTCAGGCAGATAATGAATCACACAGGCTGTGATTATTGGAACATGACCGAGTTCATACGTGTTCTTCTACTTCGATGTGTTGTTTTTTTTTTTTTTTTTTCCACTCTAGAAAGACTGAAATAACACACAAAAATAGTTGTTTAGCGCATCAGATCTGTGATGACTAGTCTGTCAAAAAATCTTCCGCTTGGACTCTTGAGGGAGATTCCGATCCAAGTGCATCTACCATACATAGCAACATGATAGATCACACCAAGAGATCAGAGACTGGGGGTGGTGGTGGCGGCTGATGACTATGCTGAGACTGAGGAAGCCAATAAAATGATAAATTTAATGAATTTCTGAAGACTATGCGGGTATGAGAATGTTGAGGACATCTGTAACAGGAACAGAAATGAAGCACAAGTACAGAGAAAGAAATTTCAATGGTAGGTTACTGAGGTGAATGAAAGTGTGCCATTATTATATTATTGGCTAGAGTTGATCACCTGATCCGAACAGCTTGATTTACAACATCAAAAAGACCATACCTGGCTGACTGTGAAAGAGAGGAAGTTGTGAGTCTATGCTATAGCCTTCTACAGCAAACTTTACTGGTATTTACGAGTTTGTTAATTAATGAATTTGTGGATGACAGTTTATCATCATCAGATAGAGGGCTCGAACCTTTTCAGACAAAGGTCAGAATAAAATAATTGTCGTCGATGAATGTACAACATAGAATTGTGTCATCAATGGAAGAGATTGTTTCAGACTGAAATGAAACACAGGTGGATACGTACCATTGTAAAGAAATCTCATAAATGTATCAATATTTTATTCAGATATGTCTGCAGCATCTTATTTTTAAACCACTGTTATATTAGAATATCAGTGGTTAATCGTAGATGATAATAATTATATTTGTTGGACGCCTTTTCAAAAATGCTGTACCTTAAATTCACAAGTATTAGACTTATAATGTAAGATGTTGTCAGGCGATTAAGAAAATTAATCTAATTAATTACAGGATTTGTAATTAATTAATCAATCGCATTTTAATCTCATACCTGCTACAGGCCCCTAAATAAAGAATTTGAATTCTAGGACATTACAAAATTGTAGTGCATGACTAATCAATAGAATACACCAAGAAGAGAAGATTTGAAATCCACATTTTTATTGGTTAAGTGTGCTTTATAAATGAAATTCAAAAGAAAAAAGGCCAAGCACATCAGCAAACCAATTAGGCCAGGTGCATCTCTCAAAAATGCAATACAAAAACAGTTAAATAAAATACATAAATTTCAGAAATAAAATAAGGCTGAGTCTCAAATAGGCACATAAGCAGACTCTCAATCAAAATGAATAGTAAAGCTGACTCAGTACAGCAATTCAAAATGAATGGTGTAACATGCCTCTAAATAGGGCAACTAAATAGCAAGATGCCAACAGGCATTTCCTTTAAAAGGGTAAGCTAACGTTACAGGAACTGACAACAGACAACTCTGTGTCCTTAACATGTTTTGCATTTAAATGATACGTTAGGCTGGAGCTGCTTCGGTGATATGAAAATTCTGTTTTACAAAAGGTACAAATCACTGCATTTTTGTTGATAGTCCCGTCTTTGTTCTTTTTATTATAAACTTTCCGCCCAAAGGTCCGAGTGGGCTTGCCTTGCTTTCCTGTGTCGCATCCATCTCATTTGTCAGTCACTTTGCTTTTAACTAGTGGCGCAGGTAGGAAGTGACGTGCCGCTGCAGCCTACAGGTCACTCAAAGGGTCAAATTTAAAATGCTTGCACATTGACTTGCCACTCACGATTAATTGCGTTAATTTTTATAGCGTGTTAATTTGTAATTAATTAAACTAATTAATGCATTAAACTGACAGCCCTAGTAAGATGCTATTTAATTACTCACTAAAATGCTGTTGAAATAATGACTGGCAGACAGGTATTTTGCATCAGTGTGGTGCAAGTAATTGGAATCCGAAAATTTACAACGCGTTAAAAAAAACTTCAGAGAACGCGTGGTTACGTAAATTACCATTAACATGTAAGCATTCAAAAAATCCTTAAGTTTGAGCATGGTGTCTCTTGAGAGGCCAGAATATCATAGCGTATCAGAGAGGACATAATCAGAGGAGACTCAGGTCTGTGACAACGACTCAGACTCGTCCCTGAGCAAACGAACATAACCTACACAGATAAACTGAAGGGGTTCAGGCAGAAGAGTTTACCAATAGGCCTATAACCATGTAAAATAAGTTTAGAAGTTTTCATCTTTTTTCATTATAAAGGCATAACTTTCGTAAATGGAATTTGACAAAGATCACACTGTCAGTGAAAAATACTATGATCTTCTATTTCAGCTCTCTGGTGAAACCAGCACTCTCATCCTGGTTTGTGTACTTTACTGAAATTTAGATGCAGGGACAGTTTCCTGTTCCCTGCAGGGACAGTTTTAAAGGACTAGTTTGACATTTTTCATCATTGAAGTACTGTCACCAAAATGTTAGCACTGCAGTCTTTTCCAATATGGTATATTTGATGCTTAGACCAGAACGGGATTATTTTACTATAACATGCTAACTGGAAACAGGAGGAAGCCGTGCTAACCTGTAAAAGCACAGCTTCCACATTAAACAGCAACTTCCCACTAAAACCAGTATTTCAAGGTCTTGCACATTTGTGTTTTGTGTTAAACAAACTAGACAAGACGCAGATTACAAAAATTTAGTGCCAGAAGAAAAATGTTTTCTTTCGCTTTGGTCTGTCCATCTTCATTCTCGGCAAAGCTAACTGGTAATTATTTTTATATGAGTGTGGTATCCGTCAGTGCCTAACTATTGCTGGAGGTATTTCAGAAATCATGTCACTGTCACTACTACTAGTTAGAGGTTTGAAGAATCTTCCTATATGTAACTGGGATGAAAATCTAATCTGTTATGATTTAATGGCTATTTTATGTTCGTTATTAATATATCAAAGTCCGTTAGGTTCCCACACCAGCGTGTAACTTCTGGTCATGTGGAGTTGTGTCATCACCCACTTGACCTGTGGGGCCGCGGGTGGCCAATGGTGTCATCCCAATAAAAAACCAGCGAAGAAGACTGCGTCGAGAGAGAGCAGGAAGTATCATGAGAGAGCAGGAAGCGTCATGAGAGAGGGCAGGAAGCGTCGTGAACAACGGATGTAATGGATTAACCAGATTATCCACAGGCTATTGCTCTGTGTTGTGACTATAAAAGATAAGGAAAGTGAGGAGAAGTATGTGGAATAGCTGCTACGGACATCAACCCACACTAGGGATCGATAGGTTGGTCACGTGGTGCATTGGCTATTTTCTGGACTTGGCCAGAGTTCCTGTGAGGACACGATCAAATTGATGGCGAGCTAGGACCCTGACTTGGAGTCGAGAAACCCTTGTGAAAAGCCTCACCTGGTCTGGTAGGAGGCTCTTGCAGCCTTGTCCCCTACCTCAACCCTCTGTTACACACAAACACACACACACACACACACACACACACACACACACACACACGCACGGCGTCGTACCATACGGCTTCTAGCCATGGACAATTAACAGCTTGGACTTTACAATTGAGGTGCACATTTTGGACAATTTCAGTGTGTTTTATTCTTTATGAATTAAATATTGTTTGTGGTTTTGCCAGATTTTGAATGTTGTGATCCATCAGAAATGTTAAGTGCACTTTAGTAGTTTATTTAATTTATTCTGCAGATTGTAAATATTGGGTTTCGCTCTATATATATTATCACAAGTTAATACATGGTACCAACTGCATCTGAAGTGCTGTTTGTGTGTGTTTCTTTGTACCATTACCTCTTAACAGCAGAATCTATCTTCTGATTGACTTAGTCCCAAATGTTAATGTCTTTTAAATAATGTAGCCGGAGTACTTGCTACATATATCATGTTAAAAAAGATGCAAAACTTATTATAGAAAAGCAATAAAAACAAAACATGTCGTGCTATTATTTTTATTGAACGGCTTTATATGGTCATTTGTATTTGTTGCACATAATTGAGTCTCACTCTTTCTGGTGCTCTTCTTTTAGGTGTCCGTTCCTGTTTTTGACTCATCGGGCGTGACTCTGGGTGGACGTTATGGCAAACAGGCCTCAGGATAACCTGGGAAAGCTTCAGCTTGGCCCCAGTAACCACCTGATTGCCACGTTCAGGTTTACACCACAGTCTCACAGTATTACTGATTCAGTGGGTGCCGTGTTTGCGTGGAGCCTCACAAATACAACATCTTAGACTGTATATTAATATTCAAGCTCCAGTAATATGCAGCAGGTAGTTTTAAATAAAACCCACTAATACTGTTAATAATGGTAGCTGCAATGATTAATCAGTACCATACATAGAACTCTCTCTAATATCATTACACATAACTTTTGAATGCATGTTTTACTTGACGCAGGATTGAAGAAGAAGACCTTCACTATGAGTAATATAGTCATTATACTTAAATAGTTGCAAAGACCTGCCTTGTAAAACTATTTTGTGGCCTTTTATGTATCTTTCCATTATTTTCTTACCAACTCCTTCATTGATGAATCCACTGTGACTCCACTGATTCAGGGCATGCTCCAGAGATCCAACCAAGGCCATTAAAAACAGACTGACATCTATGCTACAGACTTTTCTGCAACATCACAAGGACAGTGCAGGAAATAAGCCAAATGGTATTTTGTGATCCTCAAATAATGGAGTGTGATCATAAATTGTATGTTAAACTTTTTTTTTTTTTTTGGTGCCTCAGCAAACTGCTCAACAGATTTGCTTTTTTTTTTTTTGCTTTGATGTCATAATTTTTGATCCAGGGGATTCTGGGGGATTTTACACACCCCAAAATGTATTTAGTTCTTTCTTTGTGCCAGTGGTATTCCAGCTTGTCTTGTGTTGGCTTGTGCCTGTTGTGAAAGTCCTTTTACTTTATAATTTAAATTAGCTAGCGAAGAAAAAAAAAATGGCCCAGTGTCAACATATCTTTGGAAATTAATTCAGCAGATGAACATGGTCTTCATTCTTAGTGAATAAAAACAGATAATCTTTTTATTATATTTAGTCAAACTTTTATTATTTCTAATAGAAATATCAACACTGATCACTTACTTGGTACATTATTGTAAAACTAGACAAGATTAGGCAGCGTTCTTTTTTTTTTTTAATAGAAAGTTTATTTAAAAATTAGGGCTTGATGTTGACACTTGTCACAAATAAGGTTCGACAGTAGCTCAGTTCACTAGATCTTGTGCTGGGGGCTGGAGGTTGGTCGGTTCAAGGCCCGTTTGGAGCAAAAAGTTCAATTTGTTTCTTTTTTTTTTTTTTCTTTCTAAAATGATCAATCCGGTATTGTTCACAGTGCTGGCAGTAAAGTGTTGCTGTGAAGCTGGGATCTGGTTTTACAAGATTCTGGAGCACTATGCCAGTGAGGAGAGCAACAGATTGGGCATCCGTGACATTTCGGTTAGTTCGTGGCCCTCCTGTGGCCTTAACTGGAATTGCTGTTAATGACCTCTTCTGCACAATAGGGGCAATAGATGAGCAGACAATGAGTCAAAGCATTTGTTTAAGTGTATTTGTGTTTGACATCAACTTTCACAGTGTTTTTTTTTTTTTTTTTCTGTGGAAGTAAAAGATTTATGGATGTAATTTGTGTACGTTTGCTGCAGGTCTTCTTTGAGAACCACCTTTTCCAACGTTGTCTGGTGGCCTGTTGTCTAGAGGTTACCATCTCCTCAAACCAGCTACCATGTGACATCACTCTGCTCCTTCAGATTCTCAGACTGTCACCATACCAATTTTGGAAGGTGTGTTCCAAGGGTGTTAGGAATCCAATCATTGTTACCTTTCCCGAAGTTTGAGAAGTCCAACAACATTCCTCATCTCATCTCCAAATAGAAAAAAAATATGTCTGTGAATCATCAAATCAATAATTGGTATCATGTATGATTAGTAGTCTGTTTTTATTTCTATGGCACAGTGAGTTAAAGTTGACACCGATAGAAATGGTTTTTTTTTTTTATACAAGCTCCACAGCAGAAAATATAAGTTTGCTGTTTGTAAGTATTTTTTTGTTGTTGTGGGTTCTGACTTTCAAAGAACTCACAGGAAGTTACAGCCTGCTGACATCACCAAGAAACAAGAGTGTTCATCCCTGAGGTGATGTTAGTGTCAAGCAGCAAGGTAGCAGTGTGTGGTAATGTCCTGGTTTAGAGAGTGACGAGCAACTTGGTCAGATGTTGTTGGCAAACTAGTTAGCTTCTGATCGATCTGTTTAGCCTGCAACTTTATGACAGTTGAAATTCCATTGGATCAGTTTAGGGCGATACTTTTCAAATACAGTGTCGTTGAACTTGTGACAGCTGTGGGAAATTAATGAAGAAGAGTATAATATGGGACCTTTTAAGAAGTGCAGCACTGCCGCCTCCACAGATTTTACCCTCAGTTTGTTTTTTTTCCCCTGGCAGGTGATTGAGCTAGTGTTGCGGGCTAAAGTGGGCCTACCTCATTCTGTGTTTAGTCACCTTGCACAAGTGGAAGAAAAGGTTTTGAAGAGCTTGGCCTGGACTAGAGAGTCACCACTCTGGGAAGACATCCAAACTAACGGCGGTCTGCCTACCTGCCAAGAGGTCTGGAAGAACACACGAAAAAACACATCCCTGGACACCATTTGGTTGCTTATATATTATATGAGGTTCAATTGAAAACCTGACTAAAATGTTTCTGTCTGATGTTTGAATAATGAATATTTGACAAGATCTGAAAAGCACTTGAGTATGTATTTAACCAAAATAAGGGCTTTGTCTTATATATGAAGGTGATGCCTCAGACTCAACTTGAAGAACCAAAGTTAACAAATCTGACAACAGAGGGAAACCTTACTGGAGGTATGAATATAGAGTGCTACATTATTTGCTTTTCAGTTACACTTTCTTAATACATGTCAATTCATTACACTCTCAAATGTATAACGTTTTTGTTTTGTTTTTTTGGCAGTCGGTCTCAGTTTGGGATGTGAACAATCCGATGACCCTGAACTACAGCATTCCTCGGCAGCTGTAAACAATCCTCAGAAAAAGAAATCACTTCATCTATTTGCTCGTAAGGTTAGCAAAGAGACCAAATCGCACACTGAACAACTTTGCAAGTCAGGCTATCATTATGTAGTATCCACACTGACTGTAATTGATTTACTCAGTGAAAATAGCTGCCTTCAACAAAGCTGATGGGAAGCCATCATTTTTGAGATGATGGTCATTGTTTACTCTGCATGTCTAACGTCCAGCTTATCTCATTTACTGACAGAAGTTTCCGTTGTTTGTCGAACTGTGGAAAGACCTCCTACCGGTACTTAGCTCTCAAATAGGCATAATTTGGTCAACTTGTGATGAGATATCTTAACTGGCAGTGTCGATGCTCCACCTCATTTTCCTTCATTCATAATTGCACACCTGACTTTTTGACGACAGTTGCACGTCTCTGATGTCTAGCTGGTGATACCAGGTCATGGAGCTGTTTTTCCCCTCTTTGCTGCTGTGGTATGCAATTTTATTTCAGGTATATTCCCCACCTGGAATTGCATTCAGGGTGCTCATGTGTCCTTTCAGGTGTACAGCTTGATGGGAAAACGACTGAGGGAGTTATGTTCCACACTGCACATTGCTGATGACCTGAGGTTGAAGATCTGGACGTGTTTTGAGCACTCTCTGGTCCACTGCACTGATCTCATGATAGACCGTCACCTGGACCAACTTCTCATGTGTGCAATTTACATCATAGCTAAGGTAGGTTTTTATTAATCTGAGAGAGTTTGGATCAGATAGAATTGGGGTTGCATGAACAATCTGAGAATCCGAGAAGATAAGATGTGATGATATGATGTGCAAAAAATAGGATGAGATGGGATAAAATTGGGTCGGATTGAGATAGTATTGGATAGAGAGGAATTCAATCGGATGGGATGGATTTGGATAGGATATACGACATTCACTTGGATAGAAGTGAGATTGGTACAACATAGGATGGGTAGGATACAATTAGGTTGGTTGAGAATAGGACATGATAGATAGGATAAGACTGGACTACATGGGATTGGAGGAGATGGGATAAGATAGAAAATTGAGGAGATAGAACAGCATTGGTTTGGATGATCATGTGATCGTGTTGGTGGGATAACACAGGATAGGATGATAGGACAACATAAAAAGGGTAACAAAGTAAGATTAGACAGATTAGAAAACAATATGTAAACAGCTTGATGGCTTAGTAGTAATGTTGGCACCTTGTATCAAAGGGTTTGTTGGTTTGATATGGAATTCAAATCATCAATTTCTTATTTACCTTTGGCTTTAAATTCAGTTCAGTAAATAGTTTTGTCTACTTTGTGTCCAACAAGTAGCAGCTACTGACAATAACCTAGGCTGTGCGAAGCATTGTCTGTGACAAGTTTCTCATAAAGCCTTCATAAGTGTCATCATGTTATTGTATTAAAAGCACTGTGCACATTTGTCCTGACAATGCCTGTGTGTATTTCCGTTTAGAATGAGAAAATGAGATCTGAACAAACACTCAAGATGTTTGTGGAGACTTATCATTCGCTGACTGTTTTTCAGTAAACTCCTTAGACTGCATGATTAATATGTTATGACATTAGATCTGAACAGGACCAGAGTTACGTGTGAGATTTGTATCACTTTCACAGATTACGGATGGAGAAATAGCCTTCAAACACATAATGACGTGCTACAAGTTTCAGCCACTTGCCAGCAAAAGTGTAAGTCGTTTCTTTTTTTTTTCTTCTTTTTTACTGAATTTCAGGTTGATTTTCTTGAATATATACACTGTGTATATATATATATATATATATATATATATATATATATATATATATATATGTATATATATATATTTTTTTTAACCTTTATTTAACCAGGTTAGCCTCATTGAAATTACGAATTTCTTTTTCAAGAGGGACCTGGGCCAAGAAGGCAACAAAAAGTTTCAGATACACATTTGCAATGGAATATGTGATTTTAATAAAAATGTACACTGTTCACATTGATAATGTGTGATTTAATATTTCAACATATTGAGCATGGACCCAGACGTGGGGTTTTTGAAGTGTGTGTTTTCACCCTATTAGTTTTTTTATGAACAGATATTTCCTTTTGTTAGGTTTGCAAAAATGTGCTGATTTCTGGAGGAGACAAAGAAAAATCCCCAAAAGGAAACAACTGTAAGAAACACAAACTAACAAACATATTTTTTTTCCCAGTAACTCATACAAATATGGTTGTATATTGTTTTCTTAGTCTAATCTTACTCATTAATGATTAGTCCTAGATCAATTACTAATTAGCCATGACAACACAATTTAAAAAATAGATACTTGGACAAAACAGTTGTAGTGACATAGATTCATCCTGTCAGCTCAAATGAACAAATTAAAATTAAATATGCAATATAATGGCTACAGGTAGGTGTGACAGAGGAGTTCAAGGTGGAGGTGGGACTGCATCAGGGATCAGCTCTGAGCCCCTTCTTGTTCGCTATGGTGATGGACAGGCTGACAGACGAGGTTAGACAGGAATCTCCATGGACTATGATGTTTGCAGATGACATTGTGATCTGCAGTGAGAGCAAGGAAGAGGTGGAGGTTTGTCCTGGAAAGGAGAGGAATGAAGGTTAGCCGCAGTAAGACAGAGTACATGTGTGTGAATGAGAGGAACCCAAGTGGAAGAATGAGGTTACAGGGAGAAGAGATCAAGAAGGTGGAGGATTTTAAGTACTTAGGGGCAACAGTCCAGAGCAATGGAGAGTGGGGAAAAGAGGTGAAGAAGCGTGTACAGGCAGGATGGAACGGGTTGAGAAAAGTGTCAGGTGTGATGTGTGATAGAAGAGTTTCAGCTAAAATGAAAGGAAAGGTGTACAAAACTGTGGTGAGACCAGCGATGTTGTTTGGTCTAGAGACAGTGTCACTGAGGGAAAGACAGGAGACAGAGCTGGAGGTAGCAGAGATGAAGATGCTGAGGTTCTCTCTGGGAGTGACCAGGAAGGATAGGATCAGGAATGAGTACATCAGAGGGACAGCACATGTTAGAGGTTTTGGAGATAAAGTCAGAGAGGCCAGACTGAGATGGTTTGGACATGTCCAGAGGAGAGATAGTGAATATATTGGCAGAAGGATGCTGAGTTTTGAACTGCCAGGCAGGAGGCCTAGAGGAAGACCAAAGAGGAGGTTTATGGATGTAGTGAAAGAGGACATGAAGGTAGTTGGTGTGAGAGAAGAGGATGCAGAAGACAGGGTTAGATGGAGGCAATTGATTCACTTTGGCGACCCCTGAAGGGAAAAGCCGAAAGGAAAAGAAGAAGAAGAAGAGAAGAAGGAAAACAACACTCATTACATAATTTGTCTGCAATACATTTGCGATCGGATGAAGCAGGCAGGATAATGAATGAATGAATGAACACAACACAAAATTTCCAGGGAGATGTTTTCTGGCTGACAGCTTTCATATCTCCAATAGAAATGAATACACTCACATTTGCTACTGGTAGTTCAGAATGGGAGAACAGGATCTGAATGTCTTTGCTCCAACAACGCTTTAGTTGGCTTTATATGGGGTCATAATTCACTGCAGCCATATCAAGTCAGAAAGTTATGTCACAGCACAATATCAAGGTAACAAAACTGATTACAATATTACTGCATTATATTTGTAATTCTAATGAAGACAAATTGCTTTCACATTGAGATGTGTCTGTCTATTACATGGTCTGTTACAGATAAGAGAAACCAAAGCAGTGCTCTCCTGACCCCCAATACACCGTCAGCACATTCTGCAGCACCTGAGCAGGAGGAGAGGGGCAATCTTATTTACTTTTACAACCAGGTCTACATGATAAAGATGCAGCACTTCGCTCAACAGTTTGGCCCAACCGCTAAAGTGAGTGAGCCGTTATATATCTGAATGTAAAATGCTGGAATATGTGGTGTCATTTTGCTTCTGACTTGTGGCATGTCATCGTTGCATAGGGAGTCTCCCCTCCTTTGTCTCCATACCCTGGACAGTGGAAATCATCCCCTTCCAGACAGAGGCTGTCCAGCAGCCACTCCATCTACATTTCACCATTCAGCACAGAAACCACTTCCCTAAGGACACCAGGGCTCTGCTACTACTTCAACTCAAGCTCCCCAGAGGTCTGTTGAGATGTGGATAAGATCTTTTTCAGTGGCTGTCTTGAAATTTGATTAATTACTTTGTGAAGATAAAGGAGACCAGATGTACATTTTTCTTTATCTACTTGGAAAAGACTTTTCGAAAAGCGGAATTCTTGATGTCAGCTTTGAGTGATCGTGTAAGTTTAGTATTTCTGAAAAAAATTCATTTTTGTCTCTAACAGCGTTTATGTGAGATCAACAACATGATTAAGACGGCCATGTCACCCAGCAAGCGAAGTTATTTGGTATCAATGGACAGAGAAAAGGAGGGGGGACACGATGGTCCTTCAGTGAAGAGATGCTGTTCAGACGATCAGTCGGTACTGCGGAGACTATTGATGAAGGTGGTGGATGACCGCGTGACAAGAAGGGACCAGAAGCACTCATGTAGTTAGGCCTAACCTTCCTTAGAAACGAGAGGAGCACTGAGACTGGAACTAAAATGTCAGACTGGTGGAGGAGAACGACAGAGTGGTTTGTCCTTGCAGTTGAAAGTGCTGTTTGCAACCAAATGCACAGTTTTGTTTTGGGTTTTTTTGGGTTACTTTTGCCTTTTTTTTTTTTTTTAACATTTTTGTTCTGCACTGTTTGTGTCACTTTCTGTCCTTGCATAATGCACTTGGCCTTCAGCTTTTTGAGTAGTGGTAGAAGATTTCACTGTGTCTGGCAGCTGTCTGATGAAAGTTGAATTTGAAGTTGGTGCGAAGTATTTCATTGAACTGCACTTGCTCTTTACAGTCTCTCGTGTCTCACGCATGGCGACAGTTGTCATGGGTATGAATACTTTACTCTTATTAGCTATACTCTGAATCCATGGTGAGGTTTCTGGAGAAATCTCTTTATCGTAATTTTAATATTTTTTTTCTTTTTTTATGCCATAATATTAAACTTAACTCATAATTTTTAAATATGTGTTGAAATTGTTGAAAACCACAATTCTTTTTTTCTTCTCAAATATTAAAACACACATGGCAGCAGCATGAAATTTCATTTGGTGACACATAAATTACATACACAAAATGTTTAAAAATATTTGTTTGTAATAGCAATTTTACATCTCATTTTTTGCCCCATTATTGTTTAAAACTATAATATTGTGACTGAGAATTGTTTTACTTGATATCATTAGAAGTGCCTGTCTGCACTAGTGATTCTGCACACATGTGGGAGTTATGCTGTAGTTATGAATATTCTTTCAAAAGAAATTTGAGTTTAAAATATGTGTGAAAAGGCAGGGTTTTGTGACAACAACTGATCTGGAGGAAATTATGTTTATTCAGCAATAAATATAGTAATTGCAAAGCATTTGTGGCACATACTCTAGCATGTCTTGATAGTATTGATGTCCGTTTCCACTGGCGTGAGAACATCATGTTTCATCTATTGAGAACTTTTCACAAAATAATGCCTGATTGATTGATTACATTTTATTTATGGCAAGGAGAAGGACTAACATAAGAACTCTTGCGGTCATATTCAGGAAATCCTCTCAAGCATTGAGCAACAATTATAAGAAATGGTGGACTCCTACCTTAACCCTCCTACTATGTTGATCCGTCACAAATGACATTGATGTTGCGGGTCAATTTGACCCAGTGCATGTTTATTCAAAGGTTGTCCAAAAATTCCTACAAGTATTGTTTATATGTCATTACGAACTCCATTACTAACTATTCTATCAATATTTAGTTCCATGTTGTCCCTTACCTCTCTCAGGTAATTATTAGGATAATTAGGATAATTATCTTATTTTTCATATAGTATACAACTTTTCTTATTGTTTCACAATATTATTGCTTTTGAAAGACCAACATATAAAACAAAAGTTTTACATTGAACATTTAACATTAAAGCATAACAGCTAGATTTGGTTTTACATATATGTTTATGAACCAGAGATGGGAAAAAAAAAAAAACTAACAAGCAATAGCAATATGAAAAAGGTGTGTTTGTCTGTCCGTCTGTTCATCTACACAGCACATGAGTGACATGTCTGTGCTTTGTGTAAATGAATTTGGCACATTTCACACAGGTCATGCTTGTCTTCACATCATCAGATGGCCTCCAGACCTGGCATCTCTTCCCTTTCCTCCCAGAAGTAACAAGTGGCTCAATATATAGTCATGACTGTTTGTGCATCCCACTGGCTCGATTCATCCTGTGACTTTAAGACCCCAGCCAGGATGAGGAGCTCCAAATATGCATCTAAATGTGTTTTGTCCAGCTCCCTCCATTCCTCCCCAAAACATGCCTCCACTCTTGTAATTTCTAGCATAATTTTCTGTATTAAGCATGGCCAGCTCAAAAGCTGACTTGATGCCTGTCAGACATGTCACTGCCATTCTAGTGGGCCCTGGCATTGTCTTGTTTTGTGCAGACAGTTTTGCCTGACGTATATAACCACTGTATTTCACAATTTCTTTTGACATAAATGTGTGGTTGGAGGAATAGGAACATCAATTCCCTTATCTGGTTCAAAATCAGAATCATTACAATCAAAATTTACCTCAAGATAGTTTTCATCTTCAGACACTTCCTCCTAAATTTCACAGTCATGATCAAGAATAGGTTCCACAGCCTCCTGGACTCTCACCTTTTTGCTTCTGCTGCCCATTTTGTAAAGGTCTGCCTGACAGAGTGTAATGTTGGTAGGACTCCCATGCAGAAAATATTTTATGTTTGCCCTTCCAAACTCCATTCACTGTCAAATGTGAATGGAGTTTCTCGCGACTACAGAAATCGTTCCTGTCAACATGGTTCCCGTCAAGTCATAACACTTGCACCTGTGTGTGTGTGTGTGTGTGTGTGTGTGTGTGTGTGTGTGTGTGTGTGTGTGTGTGTGTGTGTGTGAGAGAGAGAGATTGGTGTGAAATATGTCTCACATTTACAAAGAAATAGTCCTGATTGCTGGGTCAGATTGACCCGTACAGTAATGCTGTTTTGTAAACATTCAGGGGGTAGTTCCAAATATGTGAGATAAATCATTTTCATAATGTATGTTGATTACAATAATTAAGCCAAGCAGAAGAAGTTTCATACTGAAAAAAATATTTTAACTATTTTTCCTAGATCTTCAAACTTAACCCTCCTGCTATGTTCCGTTTTTAACATGAAGATTGAACGTTGTAACACAATTTTGGACGTCTGAGTCAAAATATTGAAAGTCTCCTGTGCAAAACTTAAGCAAATATTTTGATAGTTTCATTCTGAATTAAACTGAGGAAGTCCTGTTTTGAAATGAAATCTTTATTTAATGAAAGTGAAAGGTTATTTTTAAATGGAGTCATTTTAATAAACTAGCTTCCACCGGGTTCTTTCTGATTTTTTTTTACAATTGTCATTTATTTGTTGAAAAAACACTGAAAAATCACTATTTCAACTGCTGTATTATGATGTTAGGAGGCTCTTAGATTAAATATTTCATGCATTCTTCCAAGTGTCACTAAAAAAATCTGATGACAGCAGAGCAAAATTTAACAATATACATATATTTATTTGACACTGTGCTTGTGTTAGTGACCCCTAAACAACTTAAGAGATCTCTCCATAGTGTCATCAGTGCTGATCTTATGCTGCTTTCTCAGTTCAGTAAACTGATTACACTCAGCATCATGATTCTAACTTCATGGCACTGATGACAAAAACCATACACGCTTTCCTGAGACAGAAAGAAGAAACTCCCTCCTCACAATTTAGTAACCATGGCAGCCCTATGATTGACACGTAATCCTTTCATGTTTATCAGTAACCATGCTTAGGCGTGTAGAGTTAACTCTCAACAAATGTTGCTGAGGGGATAATTATTAAAAGGGAGTACAGCCAGCAAACAAAGACTTGTAAAAGGAAACCAACAGCATCAGGTGCCCAAACTGAACAGGAATTGTTGAGGTTGCTATAGAGAGCAAAGTTACAGGAGACTACAACATAGGTTTTGAGGTTATGACCAGTGTTTTAAAACTATACGCCTCTGGACTCCCTTCAGCTGAACAGCACCTTGTAGACACTTGAACTTTGCCAAATCATGGGTTGCAACACAAGCCGGGGTGCCAAAGTGGTTGAACCATCAGAAAAGCCAGACGAGAGACCAAAGACAGCCACTTCCACAAAGGAGGCATCGACAGAGGAGACAAATGGACCAGGAGATACAGAAGAGGTCAAGAAAATGGAGAATTCTGACTGAATGCCCGTCCTCAAGTCCTTTACACTTCTGTCAATGTAAGTAATAAAACAGACTTCCATTAAGTAACAGGGATTTCTCATAACATTTCATATTCGCAATCTACATGAAAAATGATTTGTGTTATCTGACTATCATTTATTTCAGTTACATCAAAACAATGTAGTGCCTCACTATCACACCAGGGTCACTTTGATAGACTTGACTGCCATGTCTCTCTCAGGCTGTTTGACATGACAGATGGGCTATATAGAGACTGAGATTGCCTCTTTGTGTCTTTGCTGCTGTGTGTACAGATTGGCCTGTCCTGGGTGAAGGAGGGCCTGTCAGAAGAGAAGGTGTTACTGAACGACTCTTGATCAACCTCTGTGTCAACTGGACCTGACCCCCCCCCCCCCCCCCCACACACACACACACACACACACACACACACACACACACATACACAAATCCAGCTCAGATGTTCATATTCCAGTCACTGTTCTGTGATAAAAATGTTGATTTAAACACTTTTGTGTTTTGTATCTGTTTTAACTGTATATATATTTTAAATATTTGTTTAGTTATTTGTACAGCTCTCTGTGAGGATACACTTTGTATAGCTTTTGTTTTCACAAGAGTTATTTGTACATTCTCCTCTCCTCCTATGAAGTGATAGTACACCTCTGGTCAGGGGCTGATAGTTGCAAGATTCTCTTTCAAATATATACTTCCAATTCTGCTGCAGGCTAAAGCAGCAGGTAGTCAGCTTATATTTCAGCTGTGAGTACATTGCAGCTTTCCTGCTTGATAGCATGCTTTGATTATTCGGACACTGTTAAACGGTCAGACAAGGTGTTTTATACTGAAACAAAAGGCAACAAAGATGTATTACAGACATGTTCAAGCAGTGACCACCAGGGGGCGGAGGCGAGCACTGAGGTAGTACCATCAACCACCACCAGGGAGCAGGAATGATCTTTCCTCAATGTCGGGAGACATAGATGCTGGCTCCATTTGGTGAAGACGTTTAATTTGAAATATAGGTTGTAAGTTTATTACCAGCAAGTGAATGGAGCTGGAATGGAATAGCCATTTAACAAAACCATATCAAAAATACTCATCTGAGATGCAGCGGGAAATTACATGAAAATATTACCATTATACAAATGAAAAGTGTGATTGAATCATGTGCTGGCCATGAGAAATGACAAGTACTTTGTTGGAAAATGTGGCACCAAATAGCTTTTTAATTTCAGCATGGGGATAAAAGACGCCCATTTTGCTCATTTTACTGCCAATTGATTTGTGGTTCCTCATCTGCAGATAGAGAGGGGGCCTTATCTGCTCATTATCAGCTAATTAATATGCATGTTCCCATGTCAATTATCTCTCCTCTGCCTCTTGCAAAAATGAGACATTGATCATTTTAATGGTGCAAGAAAGCATAACTTGCATGTTGCATTACAAACAAGGAAGGCATACACACACACACACACACACACACACACACACACACACACACACACACACACACACACACACACATATATATATATATATATAATAGTCACATTTTACTTGAAGGACATGTAGAATGGTGAGCTATTAAATCTTTCCACTGTGCCATGACTGTTAAAGGACCCAAGGCCATACCAAGTGAAGCAAAGCCAAGATAAAAGTTATAGTAATCATTATTCGGTTTGGGGTAGTGTTATGTGCCAGCGAAATAGGCACTATTATGGAGGGAAGAACTATTGACATTTTTCATGTCTGTATGTGCTCCTGGTTGCTCGTTATGCCCAAGGCTGATACACTTGTTTTTTGGTTTTTTTTTTCTGTAAGCTCAATACCACTTTGCTACTATGCTGAAGTAATTTTATATAATAAAAACAAAAAAGAAAGACAAGATTATGATATGTCTCCACACATAAAACCTCACTGTGGATAAACTCATACCACTGGAAGCAGCTGCACATAGGGTTGTACCCAAAAAAAGATGGCAACAGAAAATGAGGAGTGTAACTAAGAAATACTCTCTGGGGTATAATCTCCTTATTCAGTAATGGACCATTTATATGTATAAATGGCTGCCACAAATATCTGTAAGAAGTGATCTTATTTTCAGCCAGCCTCTCTTTAAAGACATATTCTTCACATGGTATCTTTTGTGAATACTGTATATGATCAGAGGCACAACAGCCCCAGTCTTTAATCTTACACTGGCCTTGAAGAATGTCACTGATTCCGACCACTACCCCCTCCCTCTGCCCCCACCACTGCAGGCTACAGGGACCATCCTGTTCACACTGTGGTGCAGCAATGCAGCTATGGCTGTTTAGAGTACTGTATTACATGTTTTTTTTTTTTTTTTTTTTTTGAGATAGTAAAAAGAACAATGATGCCAGATAAACATAAAAAAACATCTCACGACCAACTGATCCTTAAGTGACACAAGGGATTTCTGGTTTGTTGTTCACAAATCAGATATTTTTCTAAATTATTAACCCCATTTTAAAATTTCTTTTGTAAATCTCTCCAGCAGACAACTGCTTATTACAGGGATATGCATAGACATTCAGTTTCTCACTGTTAAAAGATAATCTGCATGCATTTCACCTAAAAGTAGTCATTAAGTTTAAGCTTAATTTGTGTCATGAAGTTTAGGCTTTAAACTATTTTGCAGACTTAGTGTGACTCTATCTGCTGTAGTTTCTCTGTGGAATTTTTTTTTTTTTTATTCCTTGAAACATGAGACAAAAAAGTGAATTAAGTAATTCTCAGTAGAATCCTATCACACAATAACAGTCGCATACTGTATCCAACTTTATCAATGCAATGAGCTCTGATCATTATCACTTAAGACAATAATCAAACAGAATGATGATTTAGGGAAATACTGCTGACCATTATCTTATCAGCAATAGATATCAATAATGGAAACATGGGGAGAATATGCAGGAAATACTGACTCTGTTAAGAACAATGAGGAATTCAGCCAGATCCAAATTCCAACCATATGTTTTCATTGTAAAACAGCATAAATACAGTGATGCATATAAATAGGAAACTAACTTCTTGGAAGGAATACTTAGATTTGATGGAGGTTTGAGGTCACCAAGCATTGTTATATTGAGAGGTATTTCTTATTTAGTATTCTGAGGTAACACCACCACCTACTAAAAAGAAAACTTGAGAAGATTATTGTGAAAACAAAAAGAAAAAAGTCCATTTTCCAACATACAAAGCAAAAATTTATGAAAGCTTTATAAAGAAGGCAAAGAGCACTCGTAAATTACATGCCTAGATCACCATTCTAATAAGTTAAAATATGTCATAAAAACTACAGCATTTTGTACCCTAACTAACTGATGTTAGACAGGTGTAAACCTGTTAAGATCTATGGGTGGAGATCACTTTGATTAGGATGTTTTGATTTGTTTTAAGCAGATTATTCTGCAATACATGTGAATATGTCCACTCAACATGTAAAATGGATCACAGGAAGCCTATCAGGGTGTTTTTACTCTAACCAGTGGAAGCAGCTGGAATAAAGACCTCATGTCCAACAGTGGATATTGTTTTATAATGTGCTGACTGCATGTTTCACTTTGCATACATTTGGTTTCACTTTGTGTACATTCAGAATACATTTGTTTGCCTTTTGCATTTCGCTCAATCCTTGGACCTCTGCTGATGAAGGCAAACTCATTGTTCCATTTGATGGGAAATAGGACTCGTGATTCATCAGTTTGTTATCTAGGCCATTAGGCTCTACTTTCACTGGACGGTAAACAATAGCAGATCCACAAAGTTTTTTGGGGGAAACAATTTTATGATTACAGGAGTTGAATAATGGTGCACACAACAGCAACAAAAAAAGAATTCCTTGAACTATGAAGAAAATGTCATCGAAAAAATCCTGCTCACTACTCATCTATCCACTGCTTCCAAAAGGATTCACTCAGGGTCGACTGCAAATGAATACATAAGCTGAAATATCTTACCATTAAGTTTTTCGTCAAATGTCATAGCAATGAAAAGTCTGTAGGAAACTGCAAATAGATTGTGAATGAGTGGAAAACCATATTAACTCCTGAGGGCAAATAAGATTTAGCTGGAGATAAAGGTCAGGGCAGTGGAGGAGAGATGCAGGGAGGCATGTGGACAAGGATGACTTGATTATCCTGGATGGGAGCACAAAGAGACATATCATTTTAAAACATAGTTACTAGAAATATCATATTCTAATAACTCGAACAAAAGCAGCACCTATACATGTTTTAGTGAGAAACTCTTAAAAGATAGAACCGAGTGAAGTCATGCACTAATTTTCAAGCTAAATACAGTTTGGAACATAAGCAAATGTTTCTAAAATTTATAATTACCACTCAAATAAATAATTGTACTCAGCCTATATATGATGAAGAAGAACTGAAATTATTTTTTCAATCTAGTTACATATAAAATAATATTATACTATTTTTTTTGTCATTACTTGTCACATGTACACACACACAACCACACACACATACACACACACACACATACAGAGTGACTGTAACATATAAATAATGGGGAGGGCGGGGGGGGGGGGGGTAGAGCAGCAGGCACCTCCGTCATGGTGCGTCTAATCAGCAACTTGTGAGGGGACGGTGTCTTGCTCAAGGGCATCTTGGCAGTGCTCAGGAGGTGAACTGGCACTTCCCACTGCCAGTTCACACTCCAATATTTTTGTTCAACATGGGTCTTGAAGTATTCAGCATCCGAGCAGAAATACATTACTGCGTTTATGTTTAAATCAGTGAGAAAAGGTTTGGGGACCGGCCAAGTCATAATAGTATGTTCAGCTATGTGAAAAACAAGAGCTGACAGTGGCAGTTTGAAAGTATGTGCATTGTGTGCACACTTGCATATCACATACATGAAGAGAAATGTCTTTTAAAGAAAAAGGTAAGAAGAAAGAAATTCTATTTCAAATGTCATTCATTCTGCTCAGATGTCATAGTGACATTCAGCAGAATCAACTCTTCCTAGTATTAATCTGGACTAGAGATTCTACAAAATATCAAATTTGATAAGAAAAAAAGTGTCAAAGCAAAGGTGATCATTGTGTGGTTCCAGTGTGGTTCCAGATGTGACTATAGATGTGAACTGGACATGACATATGTGCACTTGTACCATGAACTTTCAAAACTTTCTATTATATAACGCCAAATCATAAACTTCAAACTGTTCCAGCACCAATTTCAAAACATAACTAGTCTCCAACATGCTGGAAAATCTGTTGCCAACCAGGCTTTTGAAGTAAGTGACAATAAAAATTATTTTGATAAATTTATGTTGTGGAATTCACAAAAATTTTAGTGCGGAAACTGTGTATAATTGTTATGCAGATGATATACGGCTATATATTTGTGAAACCAAATACTTACATCTATCTTCACAAAACTGTTTTGCAGTTATCAAGACTGGATGTCATTCAACTGCGACCAACTCAACTCTGAGAATGCTGAGATAGTAATTACTGTCCCAGAAAACTTTACGAATACTATTCTAAAATATTCTGCTCTGTATCATTGGATCCTCATTTGATCACAACATCAACCAGGCAATCACAGCCCGCAACATCCCGCAACACCCCTGAATTCAAATTTTTACCCTGACCTGTTTGAATAGGTCAAAGATCAAAGCTAGTGCTCTGATCTACTGTTATTGACTGTTAAAATGACAGCACTTCTGTAAATCATCTGTATAAGGGTTGTTTTTCATCAAAGAAAACTAAAGTCTACTAATGGCCTTGTTGCCTACTGTGTCATCATATCATTGCCCCACTTGCTTAAAGGAACAACAGAAAAAATTGTGTTCTGTTGTTCCAAGCTTAAAGTGTTATGGCCAAAATAATAATATTACGCGTTAACCATGCCGCTATATATTTGTTTGAACTTAATCATAGGGACTGGAGCTACAAGGATTTATGTTGAATAGATGCCTTTAAGCGAGCATGTATGTTTGTCTGCAGATTGTTAATAACAAGCTCTCCTCTCCTTTCTCCATGATTGGACCATGAAGAATGTGACCTCATCCCTGGAAAAATAATTAAGAGAAACATTCACAGCATACTGAAAAGCCTCCTGTTTCTCCCATAAGCTGCACAACTGCACACAGACAGTTATGGCTTTTGCTAAATAATTTTAATGTGAGTGTCAAATAAAACAAGTTTGTGGTCTATAAATTGCAGATGCAATTAGAGTAAGTTTAGCCCCCCAAAAACAGACAGATTCCAAACCGACTGCATGGACTGAACACAGGTTTGACAGAAAAAAAACAAAAAAGACTGCATGTCAGTTTGAATCAGTTTTCAGATCATAAAAAGAGTGTCTCATTGTATTGCAGCATACAATCAGGATTCAGTCATAAATAAATACAAGCTGCTGAATGACTCTTACAAGGCATGGAAATGGGGTCAAAGAAAGGGGGAACATTTGTATCTGGTCCCAAAACAAAATAATGCCTTGAATTCATAATATATAAGCTTTTATACGACAACACAAACACATTTCCAATACAACATAACAGATATCATTAGAGGAATGTAATGACATGTGCTGCTATATTTCATATGGTGCCATTATGTCACACAAACTGTGTGCCCTTTAAGAAGCCTCTGACTTTGCTTGTGCAGTTGAGCAATTTACTTAATGTGTAAACACAGGAAAAGGGTTCAGGTACAATAAATAACTGAAACACATGAAAGGTGATATTTGATGTTACATACTTTCCTTCTGTGCCCATTTCATGGTGACATACATCTCTGTCTTTTTTTTTTTTTTTTTTAATAAGACCTAAATGAATAGCCATTTAGAAGCTGCATTAGTCGTTTAATTAGCAGCAAGGTCTTTTGCCAATGTACGCTCATCATTTACCTTCCTTCAGGCTTCATGTGAGTTGTTCGATGAGCCTGTTATAAATGATGTAAATGACAAGGTTTTCAAAGCTTCCCTCTGTTAGGCTGCTACACAGATTCTACTTGGAACAGTGAGAAAGTTGTGTATGTTATGTTGTATTGTTAACATGCATATTGTTCCAGCCCTAACACAATCAACTATACAAATGAAGAATATTGTCAGACATCAGTCCCAGTACACAGGGGGGGGGGGGGGATGATACACTCACTTTAATGCTTAGTGGCAATAAGTATGCATTTTAATGACTTAATAAAGCATTTGGATTTAGGTGCGTGTGGATTTATCCAGGAAAATTGTTTCTATCCCAGTATTCTCTTTGTCTCTCTGGATGTCCACCAACACGGTACCCCAGTGCCTGCTAAAACTATGTGTGTCATTCGTTGCATGTGTGTGTGTGTGTGTGTGTGTGTGTGTGTGTGTGCGTCTATGCAGCATCTGTTAATTGTTGACTCAGTGGTTCGATGTATGTCGGTGCTCAGGTGCAGCTGCTCTTGTCTCTTGTTGCTGCAATTTCTGAGCTGAGAGGCTTTATTAGCAGCCTGCAGCTCTCGTAGCCTTTTCCACCCTAATTACATACCCATCATTAAAATGCTAATTCACACTGTTAAAGGGGCAATTAAAAGGGTAATTAAAAAGGCTTTGTTCTACCAGTCTACCTGTGTGAACAGTCTGACAGTTGCTGCTCCTCTTGATCTTTACTATTTCCGTAATGTCTGAGCTCTAATCCCTTAATCCAGGTTCAATTGACTATGACTGGCTACTGGTGGAGGCTAACAGATTACCAAATACAAAAGATTTGAATTCAGTGTCTGAAATAAAAATGTTTTGAGTTACAGCATAAATCTTGTAATAATTCATCTATACAAGTAATTTAAAGTAACCAGACAAAGATTATAGTATACTAATTTTTCCGTCTTTATATATTTTCATGAAATGAAGAACCAGCATATTTCAGATTATAGATTATATTTAAATAATTTTACCAAGTCCAACTGAAATAAACCATTAAAAATATGTCAAACAACACAACTGTAACTTTTTAGATCCTTATATGAAAAAAAAACAACACATTGCATCTGAAACAAAAGCTTCATTAAATCAAACTGTTCCATTGTGTTACATATACAAATGCACAATTATTGCACTTTTGTACATAATAAAATCAGGCAATATTTGCTTTTTCCCCATATGCCATTTTCCACATCCTACATTACGTTCAGTAATGATGGTCCCTGGTGAATGAGTAGTGTGATGTTTATTATAATACAGTTCACTGCAGATACAGCCAGTGTTAATGAAAGATAGCACAGATGGAACCCCCTAAAAATGAGAAATGATGGATTTGCTCCAGCTTGCCGGTGCTGCTGGTCCTATTTGGTTTTGGGGCCGGTGAAGTGTCAGTGGTTTAATTTTATAGTGTGTAGTTTTCTCTGATTTCCCTCCGGAACGTAAGGCTGCTGGAGAATATGGAACATCTGCCGCCGCTCAGAGAGTGATACATATAAAACCATCATTCCCATCAGTGTTGGTTGCAGTCAAAGAATAGAGACAAGCTCACATTCCAATATGTGTTTCTTTTTTCCTCACCTCATGTTGATTCCCAGGCATTGGCAGTCAAATGCCTATTAAATTATCACATGTTGCTATAGCATTTCAAGTATGAGCCCTGAAGCAACACTGGCTAAAAGTGAAGTGTCAAAAAACTAGAAGGAGATCTTTTTAAACTATTTCACAAGGTAACACTTGATTAGGAAACGTATCTTACTCCTTCAGATCATACATCCCTTCGGGAATTAAAATCGGTATATAAAATGAAAATAGCAAAATAGTAAAAACTAAACTGAAAACCATTATTTTGAACCCTTGTTAAAGGAATTATTTATTCTTGTGAAGTGACTTTTTGTTGTATATTTAAATCTTTATTATTGGAACCTTTGACTAATCTAATATTCTAATATTAATATTAATAAGTTAATATTATAATACATGCATACATCTTCAGTACCAACTTCTTCCATTGTTGCGGGTTGTGGGGTTGCTGGTGCCAATCCCAGCGGAATTGAGCCGTGAAGCAGCATACACTCTGGACTCGACGCCAGTGCAGCGCGTGAACATATAACTTTATTTTCAAAAATCGCAATTTTGTTTTTGAATGTGGCCCTTTTTGTCCGTAGAAACCAATAATGTTGATATAAAAAGAACAAGAATAAAATGAATAAAATAAAAATGTGGCTTAAAACACTGAAACTTTGGAAAAAATATCTCTTAGCATTACACCATTGCTTCTTACTTGCTTTTTGCTCTTTGGTGTGTGTGTGTGTGTGTGTGTGTGTGTGTGTGTGTGTGTGTGTGTGTGTGTGTGTGTGTGGACATGCTCATGCTCAATGAAAAGATCCTTATACCATCACAGCTATTACAGGTACATTACATGCAGACTTAAAAGCGCCACTGCCACCTACTGTAGTGGATGTTCAATTACATTATATTCTCATTGAAATACTGTAGAAAAGAAAAGAGTACCCTCCAGACACCTCATCGCACCCCACTATTTGAGAATCACTGCATTATACAAAAAAAAACAAAAAACAAACCTGGATCCAACTCTATTCAGATCCATTTGAACATAACTCACCAAGTTTAATTAAACTCGTTAACCAGTTGTCGTTTTTCTTAATCCTGCTTTAAAAAAAGCAAAACCAACAAACAATCTGATGAATCAATGCCAGTGACAGCATTACTTTAGATGAAGAGATGAAAAGATGAAAAACAAACACAAAAGTGGGAAACACGTGACACCTTTTGCTCCTCGGTGATGGAGATTATAGATAGATAAGTAATGAGTCAGTTTATTGACCACTATAACAACTGAATGTCAGATAGATTAAAGTGGCGACAGTAGTTGCAAATGTGTTTCAATATCCCACTGTTGATATTTTTTCCCATGGTCCCTCTATGCTATTTGCAAAAGCACTGTTGTGTTTGAAATTGAGAACAGTATCGCATCAACACATTTTTTTTCTAATCATGTGCCTGTTCTAAAAAAATGCACTTGTGAAATACATTTTTGAAAAGCTATTCAAAAATGAGAATGCTTCCATTCTGATTCCATAAACAATTTTAATCATGTCCTTTCAGCTCTGTTATTGTGCACCTTTATTGTGCCATGATTGTATTTCTTGATAACTCAGCCTGCATCTTTATTTGTTGTTATTTATCTGGTGTGTGTGTGTGTTTGTCACAGAGGGTATGTAGTTCCATGCTGGAGTAGAATTGAAGAGATTTAGTCTGTCATGTCTGCTTTCATTTCTGGCAAATCAGACAGAAGAGCCTGCAAGTCATTAGATAAAATGAAGCAATAGACTGTGAAATGTAATATATTCAGACAAAGGTAAGCAAACAATGACCTTCACAAGGAAAACAGAATGAAAATGAAGGTTAGCGGACCTGTGTGAAACATCTTTACTAGGAAAGTAAACATCTATCTATGCTCGGAGAATGAAAACTAAAATGTACCAAGTGTGAATGTTTTTATAAAATCTTGACCTTTGACTGACGAATATTTTCATCTGTCTGGGAATGGATCCAAAACCAATCATTCATTTGTGGGCAGATTTTTCCATACCTCCATACCAAGAGCTTGATTGTTAGTGCATTACGATCACTTGAACTTGTGAGCGTTTTATTATTATCCTCTGTGAAAACTGCTGGGTTCATCGTTGTTTAAAGGACTGTATCTGAATGTTGTAAAACCTAGGACAACATGGATATTGCATATTTTCGTACAGTAATAAATTTCACGATGAATTTCAATGATGAATCCACAGACTCATGACAGATACTAAAGTTCAACTCAGCTCCATTTCAACATCTTTCAGTTTTCAAGGCTACACATTTCCTGTTTTGTTTCTCTCTCATCGCTGCTGCCTTCGGCCACAGAAGACAGATGTTTTCAGCAAAAGCTCTGATTAAACCACCTAATTTTTCCCAATATGAGAGAAACACAGAAAATACGAATTGTGTTGTTTGTGTTCTGCCCAAGTAAACAAATCCGCTATTTCATTTTATTGCAACTCATGTAGAAAAACAGGAATATGAAATGTAGAGGCAATTTGCATATATTTCTGTTTGTTACATGAAAGTAAGACAAATCGGATCAGCTAAACTTTAAAATCGATCAAACCTTCAAAAATGTTTGCGTTTTTAACAGTTGATGGTATGCAAAAATTGATTTTGTTAAAATAAAATGAATTGTCAAAATGTTTTGTTTCGCACATGATATTTGCCTCTGCAAAACATGTGCACAAATAAAACTCAACACTTGACAACACTTCTGTTTTATTCTGTCACTTTAGTTGTATTTTAGTTTCTTTTATACAACCAACTTTTTTTTCTTTGTCTCAGAACCAATTCATTAGAAGTTCCAGCTGACATGTTTGGCACATGATACTGATAAAGCAAAAAGGTTATTGAACAGGAATGCTTTGATGTGATGGAATTATTAGGCTCCTCTGGAAAGAACAGTTTTATCTAAAGAAGGGTATTTGATTGGTGCTGAACAGTGGACTGATGAGGATTTGAATTTTTGGTCACTGAATTAGTCACAAATTCTTTGAAATGTCATTCAATACAAGCTTCAGTGGTGAAATTATCTCTCAGTTCTCAGGCTGCTTGGGTGAACGACACGCCAACTGCACAGTCGCTTAAATCCTACATGTTTGCATGGTGTATTAAAATGTAAAAGTACACATTTATTGTGACCAGCACAAGTCACACTTGTATGAAAACGATTTCTATAGAAATGTGTGTATCCATCCATCCATCCATCCATCCATCCATCCATCCATCCATCCATCCATCCATCCATCCATCCATCCATCCATCCATCCATCCATTTTCTTGTAGATGAGACGACCATAGCTGTTTATTCCACTTTCACGGGTCAAAGGTGTTGCTGTAGACTTTCACAGCTGACTATGGGCTTGAGGTGGGGTACACCCCGGATTTTATCGCGGATTTTTGGTTTGATTTTTGGTCTCGTGATACCGTACGCGCATTCTATTGGCTGACGGCATCCGGGAGTGCGCTTCATTCCGTCAGCCTCGGACTTTCGTGAGACACAAAAGTGCTTCAAACAGTTGATAAGAGTGTGGGAAAAGGTAATACAGATAGAAGGTGGTTTAATATCAATATGGGGAGGGTTCATAAATGTTTAAATTACCGTAAATGATAAGATAAATAGATCACGATCTCGACTGCGGATTCCTTAATCGTGTGTGGTTCCTGGAATGCATTAACCGCAAAGAACGAGGGCGCTGTATATCAAAACATCATCAGTACTACAAGAGAGAGCTTTTACAAATGTCAAATCGGTCACAGAGCAGATTGAGAGAGGAAAAGACTAAACAAACAGACAGCTGGTTGCAATTATGGTTTTACTAGGCGCTGATGGGCCAATAATTACAGGATTATAGCATGTAACTGCACACAGCTTTGGGTGCTGCTCTCTGCTCCCTTTTTCTGTTGCTCTTAAGAGCCAAAGAGACTTGGGTAAACTGAAGCCAGAGCAGCTAAAACAGTGATGTTTGCACATTATAGCAGCAAAAGCCCCGTATATCACTTGTTATGTCCACTGAACAGAGAACTGCTGAGGCTGCAGCTTTGATAGGATTTCTTTGTAGCCTCATTCTGTGCTACAAAAAGAACATCTGGGATCTGAAAATGTTTGCCCTTCATGGCCAGTGAGATTGAAAGCTTGAAAAGATATACTTATTCTAGTGCAGCATTATTGTTTTCAAATAGTTGTGTTGTGAGCATAAATATTATCTCACTTAGAACAAGAAATTAAATCAAATTAAACCCTCCTCCAAATTCTAATCATTAACCGTTACTAATGAAATACATGAAGATCTGAGTTTATGCCTCATTTGTAAAAAAATCCCTATGTTGCTATTGCATTCACACAACAGAGTTTCTCCAGATTATTTTCAAAATTTGATTTTTCTGCCCCATGCTGCTAACAAGTTATAGTTAAATCTTCAGTTCATACATGAATAAAGGAAATTGTGAAAAGCTACATCTCAGAGTGCTAAAGAGCAGAAAAGAAAAACACGCAAAATCCAAATATTTTCGCAGTAAACTTCATAATTCATAAGAAACAAACAGCGCGGTATAGAGTTTGCTAATAATTTCCCCACAGGGATTAATAAAATATATACATTTGCATACATTTTAATTCAAATCATTCTTCCCTGCCATTGGTCTGATCCTCTCAGTTAAAAATACAAGGGTGTTCTGTGTCATCCTGCTGGGAAATAGGAATGCCAGTGAATTGTGAATTTGTCCCTAAATATATACAAACCATACAGGAATACACTGAACAAATCATGATTGATTCCTTAAGATGTAAAAACTCCAATACTGAATACACTCTAACATCTGGTTCAGACCTGACAGATCAATAATAGAGTATTTCTTTACTTAATTACTACATTTATGGCCCCTTGAGCTACAAAATGCGTCACACTGAGGAATATATCATAAATTCTTTACTATTTTTAGCATAAAAATATTTTTCTCCGTCTGTGGGTGTGGAATCCCTTCTTCATCACTCAGGATATGGTCGCACATGTAATAATTCACAATGTGCTCAGTATTTACAGTACAGATATGCTTGCAATATGAGCAAATTTCAACTCTATAAGAGAAAAACACACAAATTTTCTCATGTGATCCACTAATTTCATGCACGTGTGATCATACCCTGTATCTACTGGGTCCCACTACCGTAAGAATCTGCTCCTGCACCCCTGCCTCCTAGCATTGTTATCCCTGTTTCCAATGTTTTCTCCAGTCTATCAGTTCCATCACTTCATTTCATTCACCTGAGCCTCTCTGCCCATCTCTACACAGGCAAATCGTGCAGTTGCTGGTTTAGTTTTTTTTGTTTTTTTTTATTCCTGTTTATTTATTCATATGCAGGTAGTTATCCACTTACGAACATTTGACTTATGAACATTCGGAGATACAAATGCATGCCACCATGTTCGACTATTGTTCTGCAGTTCCTCTTTTTGCCACAACCCCCGCCGAGCAGCACCGCTGCGTCTGCGGCGGAGAACGCAGTGGTGATATTCCCCCTCTGTCTGTTTGTTGTTTTCTCTATGAGCATCTCAGAGCGTCAGGCTTCATACCTTGGGTATTTTACTGTTTCATGGGATAAAGCAAAGGCTAGTGATTATAGTGGTAATGGTGACCATCTTCCTGATGACAAAAAATAAAATAACTCTTCCCTCCTTAACTCTTAACTATGTTTTAAAGTTGTCAGATTGTTCCCCTGTAGGAACTATGTTTTTGAGTTAGGTTTCTGCCCAGAGACATTAACTAACATGAACACTAATCGCCGAACTCTGAATGGTTTGGTATTGATTGTTAATTGTTAAAAGCTTGGCTTAGCCTCTTTAACCCCATGAGGATAAAATTCATTCATTCGATTCATACGGTATTTTATGTTGTTTATGTGTTTTTTTTTTTTGTTCTGTTGTTGTTCTGGTAAGTCTCTGGGAATAGTACTTTTGTATTTAGAGTAGTAATTGTGGTGATTATGTGACTCTTACATTGAAAAGACTTTGTTTTTTCCAGTTGAAAGGTTCTCTGCTTTCTGTTACAGGTTGTACGTGGCCGGCATACCATCCATCTCCACACCTGTCACCTATCTGTTATCAACACTCATCTTCTTATTCACATCCAACCTCTGCCTCGACGTGAGTTGATTGTGCTCTACAGCTCACGTGTGTCTCCTTGCTGGTTTTGATGGCTCCAGCACCCAGAATTTCTGATCCTAGACCCTGGAGTTTTGTTCTACTTGTGTTTTTGGACTACTGTACACCTTTTACAAGCTGTCGTTTGACCACAATAAAACTTATTGTACATCTTTCTCGAGTCTCAGGTCTGCTTTTTTGTCCACTCCTTGTGCTTAACGATTACTACGTCACAGTTATGGTATTTAAATGACCTAAAGTGCCAATTATAGATAAAAGTTTAATTAATAATGACTTGTGAACAATTTTACTAATGAACAACCCCTCTGAACAATTTTGTTCATATGTTAAAGACTACCTGGATATATGATAAGTATGGTATGTCTTGTATGTATATCTTAGAGATTCAACTAAGAAATGCTTGACATTATCAACTAAGGTTAAAAAGAAGCTCTTTTTTAACAAACTATCAAAACCTCAAATATAATTTATTGTGCACTTCCACATCGCTGTATACATTTCACCAAATGCATTTCTTGTATCGTCTGCCTCCCTGCTCACAAACAGACGGTGACAGTGAGAACACAAACAACTCTCAAGCCTTCTCAAGGCCCCAGGGTGAGTCTTGTGGCTCATGGGACTGTGTTCCATGTTGTCCCCCCGGATCATGTCAGGGAGAGTCCCGCTGTATGCCACAGCTCAGCCAGAGTGCTCAGCACTGGGGGAGCATATGTTGGATGTGACACACGATTGCACGGACAAACGTGTGTGGCCATAGATTTATAAGAATGGTATTTCCTTGTTTTCCCAGCTACGCACAAACAAACATGTCCCATCAAAGCCACCAAAATCCCAAACGCTAACACACGTGTTGCGTGTATGCCCACGTGTTATACATAAATACACATTCACCCTCACACAGGCCAGAGATCAACTCACTCTGGTCATGATGTTCAGTTAAACAAATCAATTTCCCCAGCAATACATATTCTCCCAGTCCCATCCATTGCAAAGAAAACAATACCATAGTAACCAGCTGGATTACATTCAGCATCATGTGTATTAGATTTGATGGACTCAAAGCACGGCCGCAATCTAATTAAAGCTAATGTGTTTATATTTGTGTTGCATGCTGCTGATTGCTGAACTGGCATAGGGCTAATGATGACATGGTAAGGCCTTTGCCTTAGCTGCTCACATGTTCCCTACCTTATCCACCAAGCCCAATATTTGATCCAGCACTTACTGTACATATATTGGAGCTGACATTGTTCCGTTTTCTTCAGCGTTGCTCTGTCCACCAGGCATGGCTTTGGCATGACAGCCACATTGGAACCTTGCAGCAAATTTGTGCTGCCTTTTATTCACTTCTGAATTTGAGTGTGTTTGTGTGTGTGTGTGTGTGTGTGTGTGTGTATTCTTGCATTTGTTTCATAACCTTGAAAAAGGGTTTTATTTTATCATTCATAAATAAAGCATCTGCAGCGTATAGCAAACATCGGCAAATTTATTTTACGTATATATATATATGTGTGTGTGTCTGCCTGTGTCTGTGTGTGTAATCCATTCATAAATGCATATCATATATTGCCATGCTCCTTCTATACAAATTACGAATGCTTGTTTGTGCTTACAGACGTAGAGATTTTAAATATTATATTTTCTGTATGTGGTCTCTTCACTGTAAATATGGTAAATCAAACTGTGACACTCAGAGATTTTCATATCAGGATTAAAAGAGTGGACTAATAGACAGAGTCACACACTCCTCTCAGCCTTGTAAAGTCCAGAGTGCTCAGCTCTCACAAGGTAACCATCTTTCTTGGCCATCCATCTCATTCACTTGTAAAACATAGCTGTATTTTATGGGCTTGTTACTGCCACAGGGTTACTCTTTTATTTATTAGCCTGTCCACAGTGAATGGATGTGTTTCTGTCTGTGATGTGAAAACCCCTTGAAGTGAAGTCTGTCAGGGTTCGACAGGAATTCTAATGCTATCAGACAATCAGTCCTCTCCTTGTGTGTGTATGTGTGGTTTTTTTTTTTGTGTGTGTGTGTGTGTGTGTGTGTGTGTGGGTATGTGTGTATGTGTTTCCATAGTGTTGATTTAAAACACCCAATCTGGAATCTTTGTCTGTTAAATATTCACAGGTAATAGATACAGAAAATTTGCACCGGTCTTTAATTTTTGACCCGGAGCAGATAATCAAATGTGTCTCTTCACATTGTTTCATTCAGCTGTCTGAATACTGGATTATCACAGGGGTTGCAGCCACGTAAGGTAACCTGATGCATCCTGGGCCCCCAAGTCTTGTCACACTGAACTCCAAGGTAAATGACAAAAGGTACTTAATATTTTATGACACGTAATCATAGCAACCTTTCTCATTGTTGCAGAATCAAATCCAAGCTGGCACTGAACATTTGTTTCCATTTGATATGCCACTTTGCCCACTGCCCCATAATGGCTGTCTTACAATGAGGATGTGCTTGTGGACTGCTAGTGAGCTTCCTGCAGTCACTCTTTACTTTCTTCTTCTGGCAGTTTTTTTTTTTTTTTTTTTTTTTTTTCCGTCTCTGACGTTGTGTGTGGAGTGCATTCTGCTTCTTGCAGCTCAGTTCATCTAGATTCGGACAGGGGAGACAGAGGATAGTCGGGAGAGGAAGAGAAGAGATTTTAGTACACTCTCTGTTCTCTGCTATAATGAATGCTTTGTCAGAGAGAATCTATCAACGGTCACCATGGGGGGAGGAAATGTCAGGGAAAGTTATGGTTTGTTGGCTTTTAACCCACGTGGCCCAGCCCCACAAAGTAATTGAAGTACAGAAAATGTCATGTTGTTGCACTTCATCTATTTGTATAGCTGTCTTGCAGGATAAATAGAAATATTGCTATGGTGACTCGATGAACAACAAGCCCAGTGTCTGTTTAGATCTGTAACGTGTGGGTGGAAGGCCGATGTACCGTATCACGCACCACATCCCTAATGTTACAAGAAGAGAATCTTTATTGATTCTTGTTTTTACTATTTGTATGTTTTTTTACGCTCTCACGCCTCTCTGATAAATAGCTTCTTCTTCTGCTTCTTTAGTCAATTTGATATTCTGCCACCCTGAGTAAAAAGAATGGACTTGATGATTGCAGTCTTGTCAAAAATGGTCAGGTAGTGCTGGCGTGATTTGGACAGGAAAAAGATGAGTACTTCACAAGGCATGAAAGACATGGAGGGCATGTGAACATACCCATCTCTCAATGTGGAAGGATACATTTGTGAAAATAGACCATTTTTGTTGCAGAGAGTGAAATTATATGACTGAAGTATCATTATTATTATTGTTTTGCATATATTATATATCATTTTATGATGTTATTCCTTCTATAAAAGCTAGTAAATGACCTTCACGGTAAACCGGCCTACATCTCACTCAAACCAGTAGAAGATGGACTGGATACATTGCAGTTAGTTGTAATTGGGGAAGGCCTCTCCTTCTGTGTTGTTTAGTGATCCATGGATGGATTCCTTGATTTAGGTAGCTGGTCTTGAATGACTCATCCATGTTAGTGAAAGGTACAGAGCCTCAAGCTGATCAGTTACTTAAACTGCTGAAGCATGGAACCTCATGTAGCCTTTGCCACATCCCGCTGGCCTCATTGCAATTCAGAGGGGAGATGTAACTGTAAGTGTTGTCCTAACAAGGCTCCTGGAATTCAGGCTGTTCATCAATAGCACAGACTGCCAACATTCTTTGTGAGTAATGGGAGAATGTGTGAGGCGTCATCTCCCATCCATCCCACATATTATTTGACTAGACTGTCTCAGAGTGTTTACATTGTCGGGCAGGGTTCATCAAGAGTATGTGTGATATTTATTGACCCAGAAAAAAGAGGAGACAGAATTCACAGCGCTGAGCAGATGTGTTTTTGATTCTGGCACTATATGTTGAGAAGGGCACATTGAATTGATTCAAATGTTATGATTGGAATTTTGGGAAAAAAATCTGCAATATTCAGTAATTGTTCCCAGGAATGAAATTGATTCACACCCAGCCGAGCGTGAAATAGCACTGGCAGATGACACTGCTGTTACTGCGCTGAAACACAACATGATTCTAATAGAAATAATCAGCACCTTCTTGCATAGCAGACACACACACGCATACGCACACACGTATAAACACACATGCGCACGCACGCACGCACGCACGCACGCACACACACAAACACACACAGGCACATCCATAAATTCATTTAGGTAATTAACTGATGCAAATGATTTTACCTGGTAATATTCTTATAGTATGAATTAATTGCTAGAGATTAAATAGTGTGATTTGAAATTTTCTTGCTGAGAAAATGAGTTATAGTTGTTTCAAAACACTAATCGGACGTATGAAGGATTTCATGACTACATTCCTGATGTAAAGAAGCTGTGTGAAGACATTTGTTTTGTGATTTTATATAATGATTATTGCAAAAGTTATTTTATTTAACTGAAATTTGATCTGCTGCAATAACAATGGACATCGTTGAGCTAAGAAATTGTGACAATGGACAATACACAGACATTTTCATAAAACATGATCACAATTGACCATTTCTGTCTAACATGAACATTAAATACAAGTAAATTTACAGATAAACCATTATAGGTTATTGAAATCATCCTTCATTTCCAAAATAATTTAAAAGATTGACATGCATTCTTCAGAATTCAATTTCAGCTTGAGATAAGCTGGACAAAAAAATTTGACAAATGCTGTCCGTCCAAAATGGGATTCTGACGTTCATTTGATTTAATTTGATGCTTTAATGGGAAAAATGGGCCAAATTAAATGGATAAATATTGTATTGATGGTTTGTTAACAAAGTCAAGTGTTAATTTTTAATAATAATTCTGGATAATTTCTGATTAATTCTTCACAAGATTAATATTGGCTTTGGCTAAAGTTTGGAATGTCATCTTGTCCAAAAGTTACAACCATCTGAAGTTGACCAAAATAATTGTACCTAAAAGCACAAAAGCACCTATAAAAATGGTCAGCACACAATTTATTACACTTTCTATAAGTATGACATTTAAAAACTACTATTGCCTTTTGTTATCTTTAAAAGATTTGTTTGTGAAAAAAACGTCCGACTCTGCTTTCAAGAAAAGTGAAATCATCAAAATGCCACCAGCATCACCTCTCATTTATCCATCGGCTGGTGTCCTGCTTCCTTTCTTCCTTCGTGTCACCATACAGTCATTCATGCAGCTGTAATTGTGCTTTGAATTAACCTACATGAAGGGGAAGAAATATTGAAGACAACAACCCAGGAGTCGGTGACTTTCCTGTCCCCACCTCAGCGCCGGCATCAAATCGTCCAACTATAACCATAAAGACACTGACTCCATCTGACCTATCTGCCACTATCTCTCTCTGTCTCTCTCTTTCTCTTACCCTGTCCTTATCTTCATTGTACAGTTTTTCTTTTCCACCCAACCGGTCAAGGCGGATGGCTGCACAAAAGAGTCTGGGTCCTGCCCGGAGTTTCTTCCTCAATGAGGGAGTTTTTCCCCGCCGCTGTCGATAATGCTTGCTCTGCTTTCATTATAAAGCGTTTAATAAATAAAACTTGATTGATTGATTGATTGATTGATTGATTGATTGATTGATTGATTGATTGATAAATGCAGCTGACAGATCTGTCCTCATCTCATCTGACCTCTTTAGGATGCTTAGGATGCTGCTGCAGCTGTTGTTTAAGTCACTATATAGTTTACCTATTAGAGCTTTACTGTGCGCAACATGTCACATAACAGCCCAAGACTAAGGTCTGAATGTTTTAAGTGTTACACTCAGTGTACTTTATCAATATCTACAGTAAAACCTGTGCGGTGTACTTCATTTCTTTCAGGTTAATCCAGAATAGATGGATGATAGTGTCCTTAAAGTGTCGTCACGCTACATCTATGAGCATTTACTCATA